>RSEF01000004.1:45955644-45969232 GCA_003993805.1 Himantopus leucocephalus | reverse complement strand
AAAAAAAAAAACAAACCCAAAACAAAAAACCAG
The DNA here is from genome assembly GCA_003993805.1 of Himantopus leucocephalus. Lineage (NCBI taxonomy): Eukaryota > Metazoa > Chordata > Aves > Charadriiformes > Recurvirostridae > Himantopus > Himantopus leucocephalus. The sequence goes on along the minus strand of RSEF01000004.1, from coordinate 45,969,199 downwards.
AAACAAAACAAAACCAAAAAACCACAAACCAGTAGCCTGAAGCCGCTTTGGGTACTTGAGGGCTGTTTCTGTCCTTGCCAGGTAAATAGCAGTGAATAATCTGAAAGACTCACGTGTAAGCTGAGGAAAAGGGCTGAGAAAGGGCTGAGGAGGAGACCTGTGGAAATGCCCTCCTAGGGGCTAATTGTGACATCCCTTGCCAGTGCTGTGACTCGATCAGGGCTGAGACTATCACAGGACCATTGGACTTGGAAAACCAAACCAGAGCACAAATGTTAAGTTTATGCTCATGAAGAATCGGAGATGGAAGAGCATTAGGATGATTCTCAGAAAGAACTGGATGATTTTTAGGATGGGAGTAACAGAAGTGTGGTGAAATCTCACACCACGGCATGCGAGGTTTGACATTCAGCAGGAACTCTGGGCTTTGGCTCCGACCTGTTGGAACACCTTTTGGCTGGAAGCAGTAGGTACACTGGTGGCTTGTGAGCTGTGCGGTTCATCTTGAGTGGACTGCAGGTGTGAAAAAGGCAAATGTGGTGCTCAGATACATCAGGAGAGGCGTTTCCATTCAAGACGAAGTATTACAGTTGCTCTGCAGGTGCTGGGCCATTGTGCTTGAGAATTGGATGGATTGAATGAAGAACTTCTCCCATGAGAAGTGATTGTGAAAGCACTTTTGTTTGCTCAGCTTAGCAAAAGGGAGACTCAGAGGAATAAGGCTGTCTATGAAAACACATCAATAAGGGGAAACATAAGGAAGGGGTGAAGGGGTGAAGGAAGGTGTCTAGACCCCAGCGTAAGGGTCTAGAGCAGACTTCTGGTGTAATGGGGATGGAAAAAAAAATTGGTTCATAACTTTGAATTCATTCATGATAGCAGCTATATAAGATGGTGCCTGTTACAGCACAGGACTAGATGTCCTGGTTCCCACGAACATCTCATTTTTTGTGTGTTTTTCAGTTGACTCATTAATTTGGAAAAACAAATGCACAAGTACTTAAGTTGGTCACAAATTTTGCTTTCTTAAGAAGATCCTGAAGACTTTCAGATATTTCTATGAGGGTATTTGAAGGAAGTTGTAAGGTGTCTTCATCTAGGAATTAGAATTTAATGATTTTGCACACGGATCCTAACTTGAAAGCAGGAAGAGTATTATGTCCTTCTGCTTCTGAAGAATGCCCTTCCAGAGGGATGACTCTCTCCTCACAATTACAGTTCACCTGACCCTACACACATGCAAATCCCTGCCCCGGGGGATGAATGTGTAATGGAGAATGATATGCATGACTCAAATCAGCATTTTCAGCACCGATCTCCCAGTTTTCAAAAGCAGCTGCCGGGAGGTGTTTGTGAGTCACCTGCAAGCACAAATCCAGTCTAGCTCAGGGGTAGGCAGGGCAGGGACTGGCCCAGGAGATCCCCATCCCTCCATGCCAGGTCCCTCTGACCTTCATTTTGGAAGCTATTCAAGCATCTCTGTCTGCAGCAGCCTGGCAGGAGAAAGGCAGTTCCCCAAGTAGCTGTGCTGGGAACCAGTCACATTTTCAGACGTTCAAGCTGGTGCTTTGTATTCTGTCCGGGTGCTGCTGCAGTGTGTTTTTACAGAGGGATGTGAAACCTGGGCCTCAGATCGGGTTTCCCAGTGGTCCATGTGCAGCTTTAGGAGGAGTGCATCACAGGGTATATTCTCCGTGTACAGCTCTGAACAGCTGTAAACTATGAAGATACATTTTAGCTGTGTGTCTTTTACCATGGTGATGTAGCTGCTCGTCAATTTATCTGTCACTAGCATTAAGCATTGTCAGGCTTCTCAGAAAATGTGTCAGAATTATAGGAGTTTTAAAGTTTATTCTTATCCTAATTGGATTAGTTAAATATTCTTTTTAAAAAAAAGCCCCCAAGGGTTAAAAATTTTTACTTTCCTCAAAAAGATTGTGTGAAAGTGGTGTTTTATAACTACCTTTCTGTTATCTGCATGCGTATTAAGCGTTTGAGAGTTTGATTTGGCAAAAAAAAGCTATGTATTTCATGTGTTTCCCTTATTTGCCCTTCATAATCTATTCAGCTGTCTCTTTAAAATAAGTAAACAAAAATCTGTTACCATTAGGACATAAGGTGAAATTCTGGGTGGCTCATCAAATTAAGAAATAACGCAGTCACACTGCTGCCGTTGTCTCAAGAAAAATCATTTAGCTTCTTTGCTGTAGTTACCCCATTTGCACAATGTGGTTAATTGCTCCTCCTTCCTCTGGCTGTTGTACAGCTCAATTCATTAGTATTTTTTTGTAAAGTTGTGAGCCCCTCGGAAATAAACACGGCATGGATACCATGTGTTCTGTGCATGCAGAATAGCTCAGGCGAGCAGAGAAGTCGTTCTGAGACAGCACAGGCTGCCGCAGGGCCCTGCTGCAGAGCTGCTGTGCCTGGCAGGCGGGTGAGCCTCTGCACCAGCACTAGGGAAAAAGGGTGGGAATAATGGGAGAACAGTTGGGAAAATGCAGGTGGGAGAGATGGAGTATTGGTAAGCAATCGGAAAGCTACGTGGTAGGTACCTTAAAAACTGAAATAATACACACAACTGTGTGAAGAAGACATGTCAGGAAGATTTGATTGCTGATGGACAGCATTGCAAAGCTGTATGTAAAGTGTAATAGTGGCTAGCTGGAGGACTGATTCAGGGCTGACATAGCATTTTGGGTAAAGTTTAGTCCATTGAGGGTATTGCTGCATGTGTAGCCTTCAAACTGCAAGAGAAGCATGGGACAGTGATGACAACTGACTTTGCGAGCCAGTCATTTGGCAGCCCAAATGTTCCACTGTTTGCTCTCAAAGTAGTATTACTTATCTGTTGGTTTCTTCCCCACAAGGTTTTAGAAGAGAATGGAGAACAAGTGCCCTGTTACTCTGTCATGGTGAGTTTACAAGAAGTTGGTGGAGCTGAAACTAAGAACTGGACCGTTCCCAGGAAGCTCAGTGAGTTTCAGAACCTACACCGGAAACTCAGTGAGGTACGAATCTCGGTTAGGGGAGGAAGAAGATGCAAATTGCTAAAATTTGTCAGAATGATGCTTGGAGATGGGAAAAACAGAAAAAAATATAATATTACCAGTTTTTATTCCGGCCTTTTGGCTTTTAGCCTTTTAGAGGTGTTTTTCTATCTGCATATTTCTGGCCTCTGCCAGATGCTTATAAAACTTGTTTATAATTTTTTTTTCCTTAATAATGACTGTTTTGCTGAACTAACCCAATGTCAAAATGGTGTATGCTCTGCACCATCATGCAAGAGCCTGATTTAAAAACTAGATTTTTGTCTCTGGCTTCCAGGCATGTATTAGAAAAGATGGCTTTTGGGGACAGAGAAGGTTTCCTTCTACAGTTCTTTAACCTTTCTGTCTAATAAGGCATAGATAATGATGGTGGTGGGAAGGGGAAGGGTTTAGATGCGTCAGCCCATAATGGGTAAGGGAAGGTGTTTTTCAAGGTGGTGGGAGGGGTGTGGAAGGGAGATGAGAATACAAAGGAGTCTTTTCATTTCTGTTGTGAACCACCTGTGTTTGTCTGCACATGTATGTTAAGTGAGCTCTCTTTTCTCCTACACAGTGTTTTCCATCATTAAAGAAAGTTCAGTTGCCTTCCCTCAGCAAGCTGCCCTTCAAATCCATAGACCAGAAATTCATGGAGAAATCCAAGAACCAGCTTAATAACTTTCTGCAGGTAAGAAAACAAAGACAAAAACACCAGAAGTCTAAACAGGCGCATTGAATCATGCCTCTGGAGTGGACGTTGTCCCTCTATTGACTAAAGAGAAATCCGAAAACACATGGGTCAGAGGTAAGGTTTGACGCTATAAATGTCAAAGTTGTCTAAAATGCCTGAAGTGGAGATGAGCTTGGCTGATAGTAACCATTCCTCTAGTGGTAAGTTAATCTAAACTTTGATTAATTAATAAACTGTAAATAGTGACTCCTGTAATTGCCGCTTTTAACTACAGCACTTCACAACAAATTTCTTGCAAATGAGAACTTTTAAAAAGAAAGTTATGAGATTAAAAACTTTAAGCTTTCTAGTGCTAATACTTTAGAACGAGCTTCTTAAAGTATCTTTGAAATATCTTCATGAGACACAGCTCATATTTTTTTTTTTCTCACTGTATCTCTGAGCCATGTCTTCATCAGTTTTACTGGGTGGCCTGATGCTTCTTGTTCCTTAAAAAGAAATATTTAATTGATGTGTTGTTTCTGTCATTATTTTTCTTTCATAGAAATTGCTCTCTGATGAAAGACTCTGCCAGAGTGAAGCACTTTACGCCTTCTTGAGCCCTTCCCCAGAGCACCTCAAAGTTATTGATGTGCAAGGAAAGAAGTCGTCTTTTTCACTCTCCTCATTTCTAGAACGACTTCCTGGTGATTTGTTTTCTCATCAGGAGGTAAGTGGTAGAAAAGTAATCTTCCAAATTTAATTACTTATCCAAAGTAAGGAAGGAGAGCCATTAATATAATGCATTTGAATGGCAGGTAATATTGAAAGGCATTTCCAAAGGTCATTTTTAATTTACTGTAGGTGAACAAAGAGTCAGAAATAAGAGATGTCTAAGAATTTAAAAGGTGTTAATAAAATAAGTGTCCTGCCCTTCAATAAATATATATAGGCAAATGTGTAACCTCTCACAAATAAATGAATGGCAGTCAATATGGGCTTGTTTATTTTTTATAGCAGCATTTTCCACTTTTTGTGCTCTTGACATACGTATTTCAGAGGGGTTTTGACAGGTAATAATAATTTGCTCTTAGGAAGCTTCTCTTGGCAGGGAACAGCTGTGTGTCCTTAATAATTTCTGGACAACATCTGAAGCCAAGCTAGTTTTGACAAAGAATTTTGGCAAGTGGTACAGGCTCACTGAGGGAATTCGCAAATACAGGCAGGAGCCAATGTGGGCCAACCAGTTGGGGAATTTGATACTAAGCCATAAAAAACCATTGTCTTTCAAAATGCAGTGAAGAGTAGATTAGTGACTAAAATGGCTCATTGGCTAAAATTGGCTATAATTCCATGGTGCTCTGTTCTGTGTGGTTCATGTTGCAGATATGCAGCCTCTGAGGACCTGTTTCTATTCCCCCTTTTAGTTATACGTTATATGAAATAATTGTTTTCTTACACGCTCTAGTTCTCTGCAGTGGATGGGCCTTCTGCAGGGTAAATGGAGTTTGGGGAACTTGTTCAGTTCTAGCCTGTTAATAGGCAAAAAGGTGGTCTCGCATCTCTCAGGAATAAGAAAACCCTATATATTTTCATTTTTTAAAATTGCGCTTTATTTGCACCTAGATGCTGAATGCATATGTCTCACTTCAGAGTAATAAATATAAAGAAAGTTTGAGAAACTAATTTTACACTTTGATAGAAGTACTGCAGTTCTAAAAGCAAAAGTGCATTCACTAAAGTGACTGTTAGGTAGAAGTAGCATAAAAGCATAGAAGCATCGAAGCTATTTGTATTTCTCTATTTAATTGAAAAACATCCTCAAGAAAAAAGCCAGACTGCACGTATATCGTATTACGTGTGTGTAGGGGGAGATAGTTAGGGAGAAGGAAATGGAGTTTGTCATGAGAGTGCGTGAGAGAGGAGAGAAAACAAAGAAATGAAGCAGAGATGAAGCAACTGGTACTGAAAGACCAGGAAGGAAGTAGAGAAAAAAATGCCCAGAGAACGTGGCAACAGAGGAGTCGGACCATGACTTCTTAGTTTAAATTTAATGCTATTTCTTACTTCTTACTTGTGGGAACAGGTGCTTAATTTTGGCTAGATTGTATTATGCCAGGCACTGTGCAAATGCAGACAAAGAGCATCCATCTTCCCTCTCCTCTCCCCTCCTTCCCTAAGCTTAAACATAAGATGAGACAACAGAATACAGATGGAGGGAATATGGGAAACTGTTACACCCTCTGAATCGGTATGGTAAATGTTTGTTCTAGTTTAAAAATAATAATAAAATTAAGTGGAGGGAGGGGAATTGTGAGGTGGTCTGGGATCAACTCTAATTTTTCTTGGACATCTTTGTCTTTCAGTGTGAGCTTTAGATCAGCTCAGTCTTTCCCAGTGATAGCATTTTGGATAATTTACTAAAGCAGTTAAACTATGGTTAAATCATTTGGTACAGGGTTATTAATGAAATTAGTTGTGTTAAACCACACATTACAAAGCTGTTAGCGTTGTGTTCTCTTGGTAACTAGGAATTCCTGGTTTGGTTTGTATTTTGGACTTTGTAGAAGAGAATGCTCTCGTACAGCTCCCTCTGCCTTTTACGTCTTGTCTCACATTTTTCCATTATGTGTTAGAGCAACAATATTACCCCTTGAGTGCTGTTTTCAGGATTAGATATTGCAGCAATTTCAGATCTCTTATATATACATCCCCTTGGATAGGGCAAGCTTTAGAACATATTTCTTAGCTCTCAAGACCAAAACCAAATCAGAGGAAAAAATGCAGTTGATATCATATAGAGGAAGGGCTTTTAGATTTATGAAGTGTTGGATGGAAAATACACTGTGGTGTAAGAATTTACATTTCTCATTGCATTTTCTAAATGATAAGGGATTCACTGCACAGCAGAAAATAGAGCAGGGGCCTCGCAGAGGTCATCAGGTCTACCCTCCTGAGCAGACTCAACTGTACCAGCAAAATTCTTGGCGTGTGTTTGTCTAATGTATTTTTAAACCTCTGATAACTGATGTTCTCTAGCTGAGCAAGGCAGCGTATCCCAGTTCTCAGCTATCTTCATGGTTAGAAACCTTTCCTTGCTGTCTAACCTAAACCTCCCTTCTTTAGCCAGCTAGCTCTTGTCCTGTCTGCAGCAAACACCAAACAGTTTGGGTTAGGATCATCTCGTTTATCAGGAGTTACTGCTTTCCTTTTGTCTTTTATTCTTTTATTTCTTAGACTAAGCAGCCCCTACTTCTCCTAGTTTTTGTTCGGTTATGTTTTACTTTTACGTTTTTGCTCTGGACTTGCCCTATTACCCATATTTTTCTTGGAAATGTGGTGACTAAAATTTGAAACACGCTGCTTCCACTAGGTTTTCCTCTTCCCATGTATGAAAATAATTTTTATATCTATATGTGTATGTACATCATACAAACAGTGTTCGTGCTCAAACATCACGGTATTACACTTGCCTCTTCCACAGCAGTATGGCCCTGGGATCTTTTTCTGTAGTCTTATTAATATCAATTGTTTTGTTTCCTGCATTTACACAGTGAGTTATTGCTGCTTTGCATCTGTCTTTATGAAACCCTGTGGGCTCAATGACAAATTCAGTAAGCTCACCTGCAAATTCAGTAAGCTTATTTTCTGTTCTGTTGCCCAAGTGCTTAATGAAAATATGGAATGATGTCTACTCTGAAAAATCAAATAAAACATAGTTTTTTGAGTAAGTAAAATAATGAAGGGGTGAGAAGCCTATTAACCAGAGGAAGATAGTGAACAGGACTGGAGTTTGCTCTAGGCTGTGTCCCTGAGGAAAACGCTGTTCATCGTCAGTGAACTTGTGTGGTTGTGTGGTAAGATGGGTAATGATTTGTGGTTTCCTTGTGTGGCATTTCTTGTCAGTATGGTTTGGCTTTTTGTTCGCCGCCCTCGGTCACAGCTTAGCCTACTGTTAGCAGAAAGCTTTAAAAGCTGGGGACTCATCAAGCTGCGGAAGTCCGTAAACAGGGGAGTCTACGTGAACGTTAACAGTGCAGTTCAGTGCTGGGGGATTTTTTTCCTTTGTTTTTCTGGTTAGGAGGAGAGAAGCAGCATCTCAAGCAGTGCTAGAGAAAATGCCGAATGCAACACAGGAAGTGAAGGGTGTAGGATACATAAGTGTGGGAATATGCTACACTTGTGGAGTTATTTATTTATACACTGCTAGGCAGTGCAATACCTGGAGAAGATTCTCAGGGACTGGAAAAGTACCTGAAGTCAATGATGGGCTTTAGATGGGGTTTGGAGGGTGTGAGGAAGGAGTAAGACAAACTGATGTACAGATGTACAGCTGAGATGCTGTAGGATACTGTCTGTATAGCAGGGTTCAGATGACAGGCAAGGGATGACTGAAAGCTTGTGACCATGAGAATAAGGCCAAGACAGACACCAAAACAATGCAAGAGAAATAGAACCATGAGGCAGGTTTTCCAGACTAGATGATGGCGGGGGGAGCAGAATTAGATGATGGAATGATAAGGAGGAAAGGAAGGCAAAGGAAGAGATGACGGATTTCTTTGAAAACCAGGGCTGAAGAAAGAAAATTTGTCTGCACACCATTCTGACCACTCCTGAACGAGAGACTGGGGCATTGCACCAGCCTCAGTGGGGGTCACGTCTGCCTCACTGCGGCTTTGCTCTAAGCACAGGCGGGTGGGGGAAAATCCAGGAAAGCAAAGGGGTGTGCTGGCTGCCGTGAGTAATGGTATGTGGTGTAGTCCTGATGCTGAAGTAGATCTTCATGACACTGAGAAATGACCTGCTGTCTGCTCTTCATTCTTGAATAAATGGTACTGCCAAAAGTGTGGGGGTTCAATCCATTCTTCTCCTGTGAGTCTATTCTGAATAACTCTACTACCTTTTGGTACCCTGAGCTTGGGTATCCTCAGGCTCAGATCACTAAGTATCACCACAGTATGGTTCTGCCTGGGACTGGCGCTCGGTTAACGGTGCTTGTCTTTGCAGCGGCCAGTTCCTCTTCCACTGCCAGGTTTGGTTCCCGGCTTACTGCAAGGACAACTTGCTGGTGCCTGATCCCACTGAGTGGCTTCAGCTGTGCAAGGCACTGTCTGCTCTCCAGGGGAGCCAGCTGCCTGCTTCTCCATATGCAATAACCAGATTCTCCCCCTTTCTTCCTAGCTGCTTGCGTTGCAAACAGCTCCAGCTGGCTAGCTCCCCATCCTGCGTGCCCTTCATGGGTGTTGTGTCAGAGGAGGCTTTGCCCCTCCAAGTGCCATCTCCTCCTTACAGCTCTCACCTGCTTCCTAGCAGTACCTGGCTCCCACATCACCTGCTTTCCCTTATCCAGCTGGTGTTAGCAGGGCAATATAGGCAGTGGACCCTGCAAATCTGGTCAGATCCACCCAACATGGAGGTGCTTACTGGGGCAAGGCTGCAGACAGAAGATCTCGCAGTGGTGATGACTCCAGCAAGAGCAGCATGTCCTCATTGCTCTTGTCTGGTGGGAAGTGCAATCCCTTTTCAAAATCTGTGGTGAGGTTGCTGTTTGCCAGATCCTGCCAGCAGCAGGGTTAGTGGCTCTAATGCCCTTTCTTAAGAGGGCTGGCTGTGCTCCTTCCCCAGGGCATGGCAGTAACTAAATCCATTCTGGAAGAAGGATGGGGAACTGCAGTGCATACCCATGTTGTGTCTCTCTCCCTAGGAAGAAACGGAAGAGGATAGTGACCTGTCAGACTACGGAGAGGAGGTGGATGGGAAAAGGGACTCTCTTGCTGAACCATGTTTCATGCTGATTGGAGAGATTTTTGAGCTGCGAGGAAGTAAGCTGTAAACCTGCTTATTTGCTAGTGGAATCTGGTGGCCAAGAAATCTGGGGCACTTCGTAATCCCAAATTTTCTGCTGTTTCAATAAGTGGAAATGTACTTGCAATCTATATAGCCAGTTTGTTTGGAACAGAGCTGTTCTTTAGTAGTTCATAACTTTGATGCTTTCATTCAAAAGTGAAATTTCAATATAACATGGCAGTAAGGGAGAGCACTTGCCTTCAATATTCTTAAGTTTTTCATTTAAATTCTGGAAAAAACAGCAAACTACAAAAGCATGTTTTCTGTAATTAGGCGGCATGTTAAAATGTATGAAGGAAGGAAAAATGGCTTTATTACAGAACACGTCACTGACAAAGTCACATAATTTTGCTGTCCATTTAAAGTGTATTATGTATTTATTTTAGTTCTACAATTTGTAGAGTGGAAAAGTTGCTAGAATTGTGGCATCTTTCAGTACCAGATTATTTTTTTTCCCCTCCTTTACATAAATAAATGACAGTAATAAAAAAACTACTTTTGTTCCTATTTGAATGTGCAGCCACACTTGATGCTCTCTAAAATTATTTACAGGGTAACTATTACAAAATGCAGCAACTTCCAAAAATGGCAGATGTATCTTCCAAATATAGACTTTCTTCTGCTGATGGAGAACAGCATGAAAGAAAGATTAACCAGTAATTACTAGGAAGCACTCACATTTGTTTCCTTTATTTGTAATGAAAAGCTAACTGCTTGGTTTATTTGAGTGAAAATGTTTTCAGAATTTTAATGATGCTGCTGTGTGTACAATATTATATTAGTAGATATGACAAGGGTGTGAATTTTGAGGGGTTTTCTTTTTTTCTAGTAGAAAAAGGAGTTTGGGTAGTTGTATGGCTCAATAAACTTGAAATATTCTTAAATGTAAAAGTTTACAGTATAAACTACGAATACATATTATGGGTATGTCTATATAATCTGGAAGAATTAAAAACTGTATGGCAAACAGTACAGGGAAAGCAGTCAAGAAAAATTAGACCCATGTACAATTAGTGGAATCTTATAAAGGACTATACCAGATATGTTTACTGTAGGGCTGAGGTGGGGTGGTTTTTTGGGGGGAAGATTTTTGGACATGATCATGGGTTCCCTAATGTTATTAAACTCTTGATCTTTGTTTTTTGTCATTTTTCATTGTTCTAGTGTTCAAGTGGGTCAGAAAAACATTAATTGCACTAGTACAAGTCACTTTTGGAAGAACTATCAACAAGTAAGTAGCTGTTACTTTAACTGAACCTGCATCATTGTTCTATGAAAAAAGGACTGAGAGCAGAATTGTTAAAAAAAATAATCTGGACATTCTGTTGTATATGATAATCTGCAATTTTTTTCCACAGCTCAATTTACAAATACGTCATGTTGATTAGAGAAGATGCAGATATGTGAATTATCTTTTTCCTTATCTTTTTCCCCTATGCAGGGCTTTGCTTTTGGAAGAACACAGTATTTCATGAGATTTTATACATATACAAGTGTATATATATAAAAATAACAAAAATTACTTGAGATCTTGTTTTTCTGAACAGCCTGGCTTTGAATGGCTTTTATTAGTTTGTGCTTTATCTTTCAGTCCCATGAAGACTTTTAACAGATCTGAAACTAGGTTTCTATTTTCAGTAATTTCATTCAAATCATAGAATCAGTAGTAGAATGGTTTAGGTTGGAAGGGACCTTAAAGATCACCCAGTCCCAACCCCCCTGCCATGGGCAGGGACACCTCCCACCAGACCAGGTTGCTCCAAGCCCCATCCAGCCTGGCCTTGAACACCTCCAGGGATGGGGCAGCCACAGCTTCTCTGGGCAACCTGGGCCAGTGCCTTACCACTCTGAGAGTGAACAATTTCTTCCTAATATCTAATCTAAATCTTCCTTCTTCCAGTTTGAAACTATTAACCCTTGTCCTATCACAACAGGCCCTTCTAAAAAGTCCCTCCTCATCTTTCTGTAGACCCCCTTTAAGTACTGGAAGGCCGCAGTAAGGTCTCCCCAGAGCTTCTCTTCTCCAGGGTAAACAACCCCAACTCTCTCAGTCTGTCCTCAAAGCAGAGGTGCTCCAGCCCTCTGATCATCTTTGTGGCCTCCTCTGGACCTGCTCCAACAGGTCCATGTCCTTTTTATGCTGGGGACCCCAGAGCTGGATGCAGTACTCCAGGTGGGGTCTCACCAGAGAGGGGTAGAGGGGCAGAATCCCCTCCCTCGATCAAGTCAAATACATATTTCTCTAAAGTGACTGAAATAATGTTTATACATGATGAGAACCGTTAATTTATGACATGAAGCCTGTACATGTGTAACAGTGATGTGTTTTCATAAAGGTATTTTTCCATTTTGTTTTGAGGCCTGGATGAGGCTATGAAGTAAGCGTGCGTGTCTGTACACACCTTTCATGTGGAAAGCTGGATCATTGGTTAGAAAAATTTTGGAAAAGTATTCTACCAGCAGAACAGGCTGTTCTTTGTCCAGTCAGTGACTAAATTTGCACAATCCACCATTGCTTGTGAAACCTCTCATGTTTGTTATATAGTGGTAAATTGGTCAAGAAGTGATGGAAAGTTACGCTGTTGACTCCCCGGTGAACTGATGGTCTCTGACAGTACCCATTTCCTGAGTTTTCACATTGACCGGTTCATTTGTTCACACACTGCTGATAACTAGCATGAGAGACACCTGAGAGAGGACAGAGAGAGAGAGTGTGTGTAAGCACAGCATGTGTGCAGCGTTGCTATATGACTTTTTACACGTTGGTTGAATTTTTACATTTATTGATTTTAAGGGTTTTGGCCGTACTGTGGCACAGTCGGGCAGTACTGCCTGGAGCCTGCTGTCTACTCAGACTCCTTGTGCTGGAGGCTCCAGCGAGCGCCTGCAGCCTCGGGAGTAGGCTGCTGTCTCCACCTGTAAACCCTTCACTAATGTGCCGTTGGTATCTGTGAGGGAACTTACTGCGCTTTTATCAAAACTTCATCTGGTTTTATCCCACCAGGCACATCTGTGCATGCAACTAGTTTGAAGTTCACTAGAATTGGTTAGCTGGTTTTTATGGCTTTACCCAGTGGAGCCTTTGTACTGCCCATCCTTGAAATATATACATATTTCAGTGTAGCACTTGTAATTTCTAATATATGGTTTTGGATTACATTGAAATGTAGCCTTCTCCACATTTCAGTCAGGTATCTGGAGTGACCTAGCTCCTAGAGCAGGCAGAGCTGAATATGACTTACTGCGATGCTGATGGAATCAGCTCAGATAAATTGGGATAATTACATGGAAACAAGCATCACTTCCACTGCTTTCAAGAGTAAAAAGAATAAATCTGCATAAAACACGAAACATCAGCTCTGATGTGCTCCCTTCTACACTTCTTTACAGGCAAATCCGTGACACTGTACACTGGATGTTCAGTGAACCAATGCTTGTTTACTACATTGGTGTGTTTCGAGATGCTTTTTGGCCAAATGGAAAGTTAGCACCACCACCGAGAGCCAAGAGCGATGAACAAAAGCAGGAGACGAAACAGAGAGCACAGCAAAAACTACTTGAAAACATTCCAGGTGAGATCACTTTCATTCTGCTTAATCGTGGATTTAATAACTAATAAGGAAACTGGTTAATCAAATACTCTTTGCTGCATTTTAGATTTTTCCTGTAGAGTTGTAAATTACGGTTATGTGCATAAATAAAAGGGCATGGATTCGGTCATTGTTGGTGGATGCAAAATCCAGTATCGCTCTACTTCTGTCTATATGTAGTACTCATTGAGGAATCTAAGTTAAGACTCTCTCTGCTGGTTCTCTGAGCAAATACCAGCTGGTTTTGCTACCTGGAACTACTTGACAAATAGGGAGAGTGGCACCACCCCAGTTGCTTCTTCCCCTTATATTTCAAAATTGAAGAGGGAGCTCTACCCGCGCTGTCAGTGTTGTGTGTTGCTGTCTATTTCTGATAAGAGGTTTCAGGGCACGGAACGTTAGAGGGACCTGCAGCCTGG
>RSEF01000004.1:45938818-45954644 GCA_003993805.1 Himantopus leucocephalus | reverse complement strand
AGGTCCCTTCCAACCCAAACCATTCTGTGATTCTATGAAAGTGGACCTGCATTTTCTGGACAAAGACAGAAATAATTCCCTGCTCTATAGATGAGGGACTCCATCATTGTTTTTCCTCAGGTTGCTTCCCAATAGCTGTTAAGAGTCAACCAATTCTTTCTTTACTCTTAGTAATATTTGTCCTCATTCTGGAGCACATGGGCAGATTTTTGCCACTTTACTCTTCTCCTGTAATGCAGCTATTAATGGACTCCCCGAGACCCAGGAACAAGGCTTCATTGCCATCAAACCACTCCCACAGGTATCACAGACACCACATCCCTGGAGCAAAGGGGCCATCTCTACAGCATCTCTGTACTCTGTGTACCAGCAAATATGATGGATAATTGCATCCACTGTGCGCGTGCGTGTGCTCACACACGTGTATTGTGCCCAACAGGCTGAGGCCAGTATCAAGCGTTTGAGCAAGGAAGCCAAGCATGTATCTAGCACACAGAATAAGGACGCTCCTCTCTCTGTGATACAGCCAAACCCTGCCTTCTCCTGACCACAGGATACTGCAGCACTTTTCCAGTAATTTTTGTTAACCTTCTACTTTATGCCATTTTACCTTCTGTTCAGGCTGGGAATAGTTGTCTTTCACACTCTTCTCCCAGGTTTTTCCTCGTCGTGCATTTCAACAACCTTTGTTCTCATTTCAGACTCTCATCCAGAATCCTTTTGATATTCATTTTGAGTTTGGCAAACACCTGGAAAGACAAGGTATGGTGTGCACTCAGAGAATGATTTTACTGCATTTGCATGTAACAACCAGTGCTAAAGTTTGGAATTGCCACTTGGGATTTCAGGGAGACGCCATCATTGCTCTGATACCTCTGGTGCCCCAGCAGGAAGGGGGGACCACATCACCTCTTCCCTTGCCTCTTGCCCCTGCCCCTTTTAGGTCAAAAACTCGAAGAAATGCACTCACCAGATTTTTCCCCCTGTCAGGATGGTCCAAGACAGAATTCCCTTATGTATGAAGCAGGATTACTGCGGCATGCGTACACTCCATTTCAGTACCCGTGGGTTCTTATTGCAAACAACAAAAAAAGCATTTCAAAGAAAATTGGCTTTGAAACAACAAAAGGACTGGATGGGTATCTTAGCGAGTGCCCATCTTTCTCCTCTGCAAGGAAGCCGGTAATGTTAAACTTGCATACACAACGTATAACCTCTCAGGTCTGGTGGCAGAGTCACGTAATATTCCATTTGGTTCAAGAAAGATTATTCTTTCAAAATGGCTCAGTTTGTACTAATAGTAACTTAACAGAAATTAAGTCTCCGTGAACTCCACAGATGCCACCGCTTTATCAGTCAATTAAACATTCCTGGGACTGCCCTCTGGCCGGATGCCACATAATACCTGTATCCATACTATTAAATCTATATCCATGCATCCATACTACTAAATCCCCTTCTCCCCAACAGGGACCTATCTGTGGACAGCCGACCCCAGGGTGAGCTGACTGCCAGACATACCAGCAGCTGTTTGGAGCAGAGCTGGCTGGTGAGGGCTGATGCCGTGCCAGCGTCTGCTGGGAGAGCTGGAGCCCACGGGGTTCAATGTCGCTGCAGGTCCCGACTCCACAGAATGGCAGAAACAGCCCCGAACCCACCCAGCCGCAGCCCCATCTCGCAAGTCCTGATTTAAGCCATGAGAGGTGAGCTCTGTGCGCTGTAAGCAGGTGAAGGGAGTGCTTTCTGAGGACTCAGCAGTGTGACATGAATAGTAAAACACATCCTTTCCTTCAGAAATGCTCTGCCAACCCCCTGACACAGCGCACCCGGTTTGCCTCTCAGGTTGCACAACTGGCCCGCTCTTAGTGCGGCTGCTATGCAAAAAGTACTTTTCAGACCTACGTATACAACAGAGCCAGCGAACAAGAAACCAGTCACAAAAGGCCAGAGCTAGGGCAGGTGGCATCAAAGCAAGAGGAGCGGGCACAGAGGAGGGGGAGAGGTTGCTGTCCCACTCCCGCACTATCTCTTTCTACACAGACACCACAGATGCTGAGATGCAGCTGTGGGACAGTCTCACAAAAATCCCTATGACTAAAATCTCAAGGATGCTTGGATCCACCACCTCCGCACCAGGGTCCGGTCCCTAGCAAGGGTTGTGAGTGGTGTCCTCAGATATGATCATACCTTCTTGTACACCTGGGAAAAAACACTGACCGTGGCTACAACCCTCAGGTCCCGCAAGCTGGTGAAATCAACAGGGGGACAGACAGCAGTGTTTATTGGCTGTACCTCTAAGGTCCTCTTGGCCCACGCAGTAGTCTGACATCAGAGAAGGGAGAGTTGCCCCTGGTCCCTCTCCTGCTGCGGCACTCGAACGGCTCCTTGTCAGTCTTCCCCCTTACGGCACGTTTCCCATCCACAGAGGAAGTACAATGGAAAGCCCCACGGACAATCCCACGGGAAAAGGTGCACAGTCCACTCCTAAAACATACTTCCCTTAGATCCTGCGTCTCAGGTTGTCACACAGCCGCTCCACAGCGGTTCTGCCAAAAAAAAAAAAAGGAACCACTGCCAATTTAAAATATGTTTTTACATGATTTTATTCCCAGATGAGCACAATAATACACGTGTAGCACGAGTGCTCAGAGAAAAAAGATAAGCAGCCAAGAGTATACCCTGATATATGATTGGTAGCAGATCAAAGGCAACAACCAAATTTTAAATTAAGAAAAAAAACAACTGTCTGACTTAAAAGAACAAGTCTCTTGCCTATTATTTGGCTCCAGCGAATGTTGTAACTTACTCACTGGATCTTAACGCCAGTATTTAGGGATGCCAAGTGCAAGTAAACTTTCTCATCTTTTTCCAGACCTTTCCATCTAGATGTAAATACTGAGAGCGGCACAGTGAAAGGCACTCCCACATCCATGGGTTCAGGTCTAGCACAAGAGTAAGAGCTCCTCACGTGGGAGCTCATGTGATGTGTACCACCTCAGCTGATGATGATAACACCAGAGTTCTCAGCAAAGACCATCTTGACATCCAGCCCAAGGAAAATAACTGGAAGACTGTCTAAGGCAAGAAATTTGATTAGTTGGATTCAGAGGTGTCCAAGAGAGATGCTTGGACTTCCATTCTTCTGAAGTTCTGAGTTAGCTCAGGAAACGTCATCTTACCTCAGTTTCTTGGACCAGCTGGAGGACAGGAGAAGTTGTGATCCCATGGGGCTCTTCCAGGTTTCCATGCCCAGGTGGGACGTTTTGTGTTCTCTCTTAAATACCAAATATTCACGATTCCTGTTAATAGTCTGGGGGATCCCTTTAGTCATTGTGCCTTCGAGTGTACAAACAGGGCTTGAAGACACTGAAACTGCTCACTAATATTAAACCCCACAACTCTATAGCGTACGTCAATTTACAAAGAAACCAATCACCTTTATTGTGCAGTTAGAGGTGCATTAAACTGTGAGCAACTCAGTCACCCTCCTGTCACATGCCACTGGTTCTACCCTGCTTACAAAGAGATAATTGGCTCAACTCCATTACTGGATGCTGACTGTTAAAACCGAGTGATGTTTAATTAGCCACAAGGTACATCAGGCAGTTTTGTGGGGTGTTAGGAGACCTCGGCATTCTGGCAGCTCCGCTGTGTATTAGCAAGCAGCCCTGGCATGCTCACACGCTCGCTGGGAAATTCACTGTGAGCTACTCTGCCAGCTTTTATTGGAGTAATTTGTTTGCCAAATAAAGATATGCGACTGGGGCTTGAAAAAAAAAAATAATCTTTCATTAATATGAAAAGTAGGCAGAGAAAGTACATGGTACATCAAGGGATGCCTTCGTTACCATGTGGCCTTTGATGAGCTTACATAGGCGGTTATAGGGCTAGACAAAAATTGTAAGGGTTCAAATAGGGCTTGGCCACAGAGCTCCAGTCCACGGGCCTCTAGCTCAGGCTCTTCGTAACACTGTTCCTCATCTTCTATTCAGCCATCCCCTCCCAGGACACCACTTAGTCCATAGGGTGTGTTTAGCATTGCAGCAAACACACAAAGGATGACTAACCCTCCGTGGCTGGCTGGGACTGGGTGGTCCCTAACGCGTGCAACTCTCCATTTTTTCTCTCAAGTTTTGTCAGAGGTATGAGCTGTGCTGCTAAAGACATTGGGCAAATTCAAACTTCCATGTTCCCTGATGAAGGTAAGGAGGAGATTTTCCTTCCCTGACATGCAAGTCTGCTTCCTTCCTAACGAGGGACCCTCAACAGAGGAGACCCATTCAATACCACCCTCCGGGCTAGCTGCTCCAACTGAAATTCCCTGTGTACTGCAACTAGGTCCTAGCGGGCAGGTAGCAAACTGCACAAAAAAACCAAATAGGGCAGTATCCTGAGCACACGGCAAGCAGATCTGAACTCCGACCCTTCAAGAGGCAACTGCAGGTAAAGCCACAGGAGGCACAAATGGAGAATGCAAGCAATTCTGCAACTGAACTCACCAGTACAGGACTGCAAAACAACGGGACTCCATTTCTGGCCCTGAAACGCAGTGACATACACTTCAACTGGTGAGTTTTCCAATGGCCAGCCTGCCTGGGACAGCCCAGGAACACAGCTTCTCCAAACCATGCGAGGCTGCCAACAGTGACTGCAAGGTAACCTTGCAGCATGTGAAATAATACCTGCGGGGGATTTTCAAACCTTGTTATTAAAAACATCCTTGTAAAGATGGCTGAATGCTGACACTCAACACAGAGAACCCATGCTTCACGTCTCAGCAACGGGGCAACAACTCCCTTAGGGGATGTGCATGGACTGCGCAAACGAACTCTACCCTTCGACGACCGTGCTTTTGGGAAGACAAATGTTTTGCACCCATAAGGGAACTGTGCAGAGCTACAGCAAAACAGGCACAGGCGGCTCCAGTGGTCTCAGGCTTCATCCACGGGCCCCTCAGCTGAGGGGTGAGGCTGCCCGGGAGCTCCCCGAACACCTTCAAGGGAGCAGTAGGAAGTTTCTCTGGGCACCTCTCCACACCCCTATTTATACCGCTGTAAGTAAGGTGAGTAAACTCACCCACGTGGCAGGTAAGAAAAGCAGGCAAATGCTTATATCGTGCACCCAGAGGTAGGGAAACACCATTTACTTGAACCTATTCGCAAATGCTCCTGCTGTACACTCTCCTCTTGATACACAGAGACAGGTCAACTAGCCTAACCTGCAACAGCAGGTAGTTAAAAGCAGCAGCGCAATTAAAAGCCTCCATTATCCAGTATTACTGAATGGGTGAAGCTTACAAACAAGTTTAATTTGTCTGTAACTTCCAGAAACCTGGACCTCCGACTCGGCCCTTTTGCCACTGCCACAGTCACGCTGAAGACACTCTGGACGCAGCTGCCATTGGCTTCTGTGGCACGAGATCAGGTCCTTTGTTAACACCATACAAAACGCCTTGCTTCTGATTAAAATGAATCCTCTTAGCTGCTCAGAGAAACACATCTGACTTTCTCTCCTGAAGGCATTGCTGAACAGGGCATCTAGAAGGCTGCTGTATGGAAAGCCAAGAAAACCAAAAACACGTTACAAAGGAACTTGGGCAGCCATGAGACAAGCAATTAGATCAGACACTGATGAAATCACCGTGTTCCCTGAGCTGTTTGTATGTCATTTATCTCCGCTGCTAGTCAATTTTTAACAGGCATTTCCCCTGCCCCTTGCCAAGCAGTTGGCAAAGTCACTGCAGAAGAGCCGCATGTGCTCCAGTAACAAACACGCAAGCAGCATTTCAAAATGGATGTAGTAGATGGAGTTCTTACTCCAAGTAAGAACTGTTGTGTAAAATCCTATTTCTCCTACACCTGAAAAGGAACAAACTCTTTTGCCTACGTCAAAGAACTGCAACGCAACATCGCTCCCTCCTCTGCTTTGTGCTACAGCCTTTTTTCTTCCTGCCGAGGTACAACATGTCATTCCTATCTCCTGTGCAGAGTGCTCTACAAGGCTCCAAAGTAGATTCTTTAATTAAACAACAGCTAGCAACATTCAAAGTTTTTGCAAAGTGCATTTGCACCAACACTAAACCAGGGCAGCATCACGGCAAGACAAAGGGAGAGCTCTCGCAGCCTCACATTTCAGCACATTAGTTTTGCTGCAGAGCTCCCAGTGTAGCCCACAGTGACCCCAATCTGCCAAAAGCCCTTCAACAGACCCACCAGCAATTTTATAAGCACTATACTTGAAATACTGGCGCTCTTACCTGCAAAATGCAAACCCTCAAGCCGCCTCCTGCGGTTCCAGTCATTACAACCCTCTGGGCTGGTGGAGAGGTTGCGCTGCCCCCAGTTAGTCCCAGCTGAGGGCTCTAAACCCTGGGCAGGGTCTAAGGGCAATGCCCACCACCCAGCTGTGGCCCCTGCAGCGAACCCTGCTCCTGCACCTGGGGACCCGGTGCCAAGCCAACACCGCTCTGGATGGGCCCCAGATGTGCCATTTTCCCCCAGTGGGAGCTGGCATAAACCAGCACGGGCACAGACTGCGTTAACACAGCTATGCTGCCCCGTGCGCACGTGCTGGCTCACTCGGGTGCCTCTGCCCAGCATGACAGCAGGCAGCCAGGGGGACATGACAACAGCCGCACGCCTTGCTGGAGTGGGGTTTCTAAACCCTGGGAGGACCCAACGCTGCTGCCACTGCCCCTGGCTTCAGTTAGGGCTGGATCCAGCCCCTGGTGTGAACAGATTCAAACCAATTCTCTACAAATTAAGCTGGAAGAAGCCCCGTTTGCCTCTGATCCTTCACGGTCCACGAAAAACAACCACCTGAATTTATACAGCCTGTGAAGCCTGCACTACCCACCCCACAGCGCCGAGGCAGCTCCAGCAGCCAGGATCCCGACAGGTACCCTTGACCGACAGCAGGAGAGTGGGCACTGCCATTGCTTCTAAGCATAACCAAGACTTCGATTAAGCAGCAAGTAGCTAAGGCTGCGAATTCAGAACTGGAATATTTCTTTATCTTGCCCGCGGTAAGTGTGTGCGCGTGCGCTTTGGAGTTGGATGCACTCACCGCAGCACACCATGTGGGGGTACAGCTTCCCGTCCTCTGCACGAAGTGGGTACAACTGCCCATCCTCTGCACAGGTTGCTTCCCCTCCCTCCCTGCCTTTTCCTCCTCTTTCTCCTCCTCCTCCTCACACAGCTTTCAAAGTTTCCCAACTGCGCTTTTTCTCTTACCCTCCAGTTTGTCCCAGGACCCCAACTTTCTTCTCTCCATCTTCCAGCTCTGTGTTGCTGCTGTGGTCTTGAGCTTTTGATGAAAAACAGGCTATCAAAGCCTTTATCCTCAGCTGCATACTTTTAAGTTTAGGCCCCCGTCTACCAGGAAGATTCACGGTAGGTATAAAGCACTGCACCTGGCAGTGTTTGCCAGATCCTACCCAAACAATAATAAAGTTTCTTTGCCTCAGGACCTGCTGAACCCAAAGACTGTTTTCTCTGGCAGGAGAGGCCAATTTACTCCTCAAGACAAACATTAAGCAAACAGGATTTTTTTTGACTTTAGAAACTAAGAAGCCAAAAGTTTTTCCCGCAGCCACAGTCACACCCCTTGTGCCTGCAACGCTGAGCTATTTTTAAAAAAATTAATTCCTGTGGTATTTTCCTAATAGCCATAAAGCAGCGGGGCATTCTGTCAGACACACATTGCTATTATTACTCTGTCTATGCCTCATGACTCTGACCTTCCACATTCAGAAAGATTAGCCAGCTGTCAAAAGAAAAAAAAGACATAAATTCTTCTCCTTGTAACCTTTCCTCTATCGATTGTTTTCCCTGGGCAGCAGCTCAGACCTGGCAGGGAACCACATTTTAGTTCCTGCCCTAAGACTCCATCACATCCTGGAAATGTCCAAGTTCTAAGTGTTGCAACTTGAACCTTCTGCATACTAAAAAAAAAGGAAAGAAAAATTTGTACCTCTTGCCAGTATTTCAACAAGCAAAAACAGTGAACCCAAACCCAAGTGGAGCACTGTTGCCCATCCATGTAACAACGACACCTTCTATACCTGAAAAAATAACATTAGTAACTTAAAAGAACCAAAGGGCATCAACATCAGCCATTCCAACCATCATACTGTTCCCTTCATCTCAGGACATGACAGGTAAATTGAGTTTGTGCCTTCGCTAGTAATTCTAATTAAAGCATGAAGTCCATAGCAAATTCTGATACAGACCCCTATCAGCTTGGGGACCTCTTGTTAAAATAGCAGTCAGAAACAGAGAGCTGTTCTCTCTCCTCTGTACTTGTTCCCTGGCTTAAAATACAGAACATTTTTTCTAAGACTGTGTAAAGATAAACAAAGATTAAAATTAGGGCAAATATCTCCTTCCCCTGGTTTCATTGTCTGAACCCTCATTAAACTCCTCAGTAAGCAAGGTCAGACCCCATCTGTTTTCTATTCATACACACAATTTATTTCTGCTTGCCCATGGTCCGTGCCTGGGGAAAGCACTCCCAAGCAATCAACCTTTCACTCCCAGCTCCTGACCCCACTCCTTTTCCCGCGTCCTCTTACGTTTTCAGCCTTCTGGCCACCTCCTAACGGTGAAATCAGCTTTTTAATGTCTGAGCCAAGAGAAGAGGCAGTGGCAGCATGCCCTTATGAAGAAGAAATTGTCTCTTGCCCTGTTTTCTCCCTGGCAGAACAACTCCACAGCCGTCTGTCCTCCTCACCTGAACCCACTCTGTTGCTGCTGCCCTCAGCAACGCTTGTAAGGCCACAAGGCATGGCACGCTCCGGAGCAGCCCCTCGTGGCTCTAGTTTGCATCCTGTCACACTCCCTCTGGTACTGCAAATGCACCCAGAGGCAAAAGCCTCTTTCAAGTCAAGACCCAATTTACTGACACACAATGAGTCCAGCAACTGGTAACAGCAGGTCTTGAAAGTTAAAAAATTTCCCCTGCATGTTAATGCTCTTTTCCCTCTACTTGATGAGTCCCGCTTCAAACTGTGTCCTAGAAAGGTGTTGAAAATAAGATACGATGAGATACATGCAGGTCAGAGCTTCACCCATTGGCACAGCCCATCTGCGCCACCTCCCTCCCCAAGCTCAGCTTACTGACTTCAGAGGTGGCAGGACTAAGTTTAGCGTTACGGCTATGCTAGGAAAGTACATTTACATAAATGCAGCTGATAGCAAAGTTCTAATCAAGGTTTTAGTTCAAATGGTGCTCTGCTGTTTTTTCATCAGCTGATTTTCCAGCATCATTCACTTACTCAGAAATAACACTTAATTCTCATGTACATTAGAATCACAAAATTTACTATGCTTCTTCCACACCAAACTTAATGAAAAAATAGGTGGTGGCTGCAGACCTCTCTAAAGCTGAACATCACTGATGGATGAGAAAAGAACAAACAAAAAGTTATCAAGAACTTCTGGCTAATTTCAGGGGGCAAAAGGGAAGGACTTCATTCAACAAAAAAGAGCAAAATCCCAAGAGAAAAAGTAAGCATTTTTTCCTCCAGTCAATAATGCTTACAATAATTCCAGTGGTTTATTTACATTTCTAGACTCTTTCTTTGTTCTCCCAGACATTTGAAACAAAAAAATCAACTTTCGGCCCCCATCTGACCAAGCTACAGTGAAGCGCAACAGATGACAAGCTTAACGTGCTCGTAGCAGGCAGCTAGTTACGGTACTGCACCTTTATTTATATAGGTGGAACAACACGCATATACAGATATTTTTAATAGATATATGCAATATATCTGTTAAAAATATATATGCATGTTTATGCATTCAGGTAAAACACATAAGAAGGATTGCTTGAGAAGTGCTGCCAAGGCGGGTCAGTGGTGGGAAGGCAGGACCTCCCCGAACCCCTCCCTGGGGCTTGCCAGGGGAGCAGGCGCTACCTAAAAAGGAACAACCTCCCCTAGTGCCAGTTTTTCCCCATTTCACAGGTGCAAATCCTCAGCAGTTTGTCAAGCTCTGCTTGTTGCAACAAAAGCCTTCAGTCTCCTGACATTTTAAAAGGCTTCAAAGAAACATAACATGAGCTAGTTAAAAATACCACGTGCAGCGTGTATACACACCCGCCCCACTCTAAGCCAAAAGCACAGAAAGCAAAGTTTGTACAGCCTAATAGCTCATCTTGCCTATCCCCCCTCTCCTGCAGGACTCTTCCGAAACAGGATCTGCCCTGTTGCCTTGCCTAGTGTGCTTTGAAAGCCCCAGGCGACCACTCCTCACAGCAGGGATGCAGACCATAGCCCTGTGTACACCCATACTCTGCCTGGCACAAAGAGGCTTGGAGCGGAGCCGGGCGTCTCCAGGTGGTACCCCACGTAAACAGACGCTGGAGAGCTCACGCTGCAGTACTTGTCCTGACCTTCTGCCAGAATTTTTTCTCCAGCTAATTTGAAACTCCTCCTCTTGGGAGACCAATCGAAACATCTTTGTATGGTTCAGGTCGCGTCTTAATCACCTGGCCAAACTTAAGCCCTGCAGCTCTTTAGATCTTTCCTGGTTAATCAAATTTCTCGGTCGCTTTGCCACTGTTGATGCTACTCTCAGGATTCGTCTCACATAGTGATCTCCTCCTACTTCAGACAGCTGCAGAACGCCAGGCAGCACGGTAATTGCAGGCAGTAGCGCCTTCCCACAGCTGACACTAATAAGCCCAGCGCAATGCTCAGACAGGGCTCACCAGCGGAGCCAAGCTCCCTGTTGCTAGACTGCTGTTGAAATTGCAATGAGATAAGGTCTGTCTGCACTGTGTTGCAGCGTGGTCGCACCGTTTTGTTACTCAATCCATTCCCAAACATCAGCTCACAGTCGTCTGCCTGCGTTGCTCATGGCACAGGCAACGTCCCCCTGCCAAGTGCTTCTACAGCAAATTTCAACGTCAGAGGGCTTCGGCACACCCAAAGCCCGCTGCCAAGCCATTCAGTCACAGCCCTTTGCACCCCTTTCAGTCCATGATCAATCTATTTCCCACAGCCTGGGGGAATCAGAGGCAGGGGCTGCTACAGAGAGAAGAAAAAATGATCAAGAAGCAAAGGACAAATAACAACATCCAGGTAATGCAGGTAAACCACCACCAGTATTCTGGCTCTTTGCTGGGCAAATTCCACATGTCCCAAATTTCCCCTAACATTAAACAGTTACACAGCGGCATTTTATATTAAAAAATAATGTAAACTATATCACCAGTCCTACTGTATAAAATAACAGAAGGTTACAAACTGTGCAGTGAGTAGCCAGGCAATGAGGCTTCCCGCGTGACAGTTCTGTGATATTTTGACACTGTGCCAAAGCCTGACAGCAGCCCTGGATTACCCTTTTAGCAATGCCTCCAGGCTGCTCTTCCTACCACACAATTCATCACTGTCCTAGTCTTAGCACCGGCACGCTCTTAATGCCAAACGCCAGGTTTTGGGTCAGGGGGTGTTTCACACTGCCTTTGCGTCGATGCAAAAGTGATGCCACAACGCGGCGGGAGAGGAAGCGTCAGGCTCTCAAGACCAGAAAACATCCAAAGAATTGATGGAGAAAATCCTGTGCCACTGTAATATAAACAGTGCTTTCAAAAAGTCAGCAGTGCCCAAATAGGTGATGCTATAATAATTAATAAAGTTTTATACTGTGCCATAGTGATCCGTAAGAGATCTTATACAAACAGGGAGATTTCTGTTCAGGGGAATCCCACCTATTACGTCATTTGCTTAAACAGACAAAAGCCCCAAATGGCATTTTTAATCTCTTCTTTAGGATATTTTTCATCTGAACAGATTCCTTTCAGAGCAACTGTTCTATAGAAAAGTGACTTAACCCTTGCAATACCCTCCTGACACTGCTACAGTGCAAACATCCAAAAGAAACTTGCCCCTCAGATGAACTCAGCGTAGCCTGCTGACAGCACTTAAGGCATTGCTCTCTTCATTCAGCATTATAAAATTGTTTGTCTCCTGAGTGTAAGAGTTTCATTTCAGGTCCTGCCAAGGCTAATATGCAGGATGAATACTCTCCTCACGCATGGCCTACTGGGAGCTCTCTCAAGCACCTCAAGTTTGCTATGTAATACCTAGGAAAACATGACAATCAACATCTTACATGCTAAATTATGTCAGACTTCAGAACGCAAGCAGGATTTTACTTCAGCTACTCTGTTCTTACCCTCCCCTGATACCGAAAAGAAGCGATCCTCTGTAAAGCTGAGATACTTTGACTCGCAACACTAGAAAAAACCAAATCAGTATTTCTTATAGGGGTGGCTGTGAGCAGAGCTTTAGCTGAACAACAGCTGTCACACCAACCTCCTCCATCAAAAGTTAAGTGGCAGCAACTGAGGAGAAGGGCTGGAGGGGAAGAGAGAGAGACAGAAAGAACACCACCCCTGCCACCCCGCCCCAAAACAGAAACAAATCCATTTTAATAATTTTCTCTCAGAATACCTTCCCTAAGAATCACCATTTCCCCTTAAAAATGGATATATCTTTAGTAATAACATTATGGGTATTTATTTTTGTTATCACTTTGCCAGTGAAACTCTGGGCCACTTTGAATAGTTAATCTTTTCTCCAAACGAACCCGTAAGTTTTCATAGTGACTGTCCTGGAATTAGTATGTGCCCAGATAAAGTGCAATAACATTTTGCTGAAATGTACTACTGTACATTTTATTTGGCAAAAAGATGGAACCTCCTTCTGGAAATTGCTTATAATTCAGAAATCTACATACTCCTCAAAATGTCTTGGTTACTCAATTAAGTTCAGAATGAAAGAGAAGCCATTCACAGAAATAATCTGTTAAAGCCAGAGCAGAAAATTCATACCCGAGGACACAAACCTACACATGCATGAAAAGATGATGTGAGTTTATGTTGGTTGGACTGTACCTGTAGAGTTTGTGTCAATCTGCAGAGTTTCACTGTCAGTACAGCTACTGCTGTCTGCACTACCAAGCTAGAACAGACTAATTAAGTCTAGTTAACTCTGAGTCCTGCCCCCAATGTGTCCAACAAACCTCCAGACAGTTAAGGGAAAACTTGCCCATTTTCATTTTCAGCAACAGTATGCGCTATTGAGACTTGTCAGAGGTGCTGACATCTAAATAGGCTTCACAAACTTCTGAGTTTTGACTGCTTCGCTGTATTTCCTGAATGCATTACGCCTGCAATTTTCCCCCTCTGAATCACACAGCTCATCCGTGTCAAAATAAATTTATCACCTATTAATTTCCATGTTTCTGCTCGACAGTTATTCCACACCTCCAGCAGACAAGGGCAATGCAATGGCAGGGCATCAGGTTGCTAATCCAACAGCACAGAGGAGGTTACAGCATTTCCCCCCCTCTGCAGCGTGCGCACTTGGCACTCTTCTGACTGCAGGTTTCTGGCAAAATATAAACCAGGTATCTTCCTTCAGTTTTGAGAGAGCTCTTCCCTGGTTTCATGGACTTGGGTGTCCACTTTACCTCTTTCAGTATAAAGTGATAGGCAGTTTTTCTTGTTCTGCTGTAATTGATGAAGGGTTTTTCCCAAAAAACATTTCAGAGGGAAGTTAAACCCTACATAGAAACCATTTTATAAATGATGAAAAGCTGTCACCTTTGATAATCCCCTTTTCAAGAGAAAACAATCAAACAAAACCCAAGCATGTTTTAAAGGAGCAAGAGGCAATTCTTAAGGGAAACTAAATCCATGGATCTGACACAGCAGTGGTACAACTGGCTACAGCTCCACTTTTTGTCCATCCATGTTAAAAATAAAAAAAATAAATCAAGACGCTTTTCAGTGTGGAGTAACTCAATCTCTCACAGGAAAGCTCTCCATTTGATTAAAACCACTGCATCCTGTCTCTCAGCCAAATTAAACTCAGTTTTGCTTTAACTGTAATTCTGCTTTACGATGCCTCCTTGATACAATCAGAGCGGGTGTATTTTTCCACGAGAAAATACCGGCACAACCGCAAAGGAAATGTAGTTATATCATGTTTCCACCCTAGTGTCCGATTAAAGCAAAAGCTGAATAAATTAGTTGTTTTCATGTTTGGGAAATCAGGTGGTCAGCACCAGCCCTCTGCCATCCGAACATCATTTGACACCGCTGCCACTTGCCAGCGGGACACACAGCTGCTCGCTGAATGCTGCTCTGTCAGCACGGCACTGCAGTCGCTCGTTCAGAAGATGTTAATTTAATTAAGAATATTTTCAAACAGACAAAAGGCAACTAAAAAGCCTGTCAGTCATTGTATACAGTTTCCCGGCTTCTGTTCTTTGAATATATGAACTCATCACAGACCTGCCACTGCTAGAACATGCGAGCTATCAGTCCTCTTGCCTGTACAATGCCCGGAGTACACAATAAACAACCTCTCCTCCTCATACATTTACTCAGCTCAGTAGCAGCATCTTCTCATGCCCAAACTACTTTAAAAAGGTGGTTGCTTTTTGGAAGTACCGTATAATGTTCTCAGATTACCAAAAACCTGTCGAACAGACTTCAGACGTGGTTCTTTTTAAAAAATACACCCACAGGATTCCTTCTGTATCATGAAAATGGAAGAGGGTTAAAATCCTGGACACCTGGTGAATACAAGTAAAATCTTCGTCCCAGAAATCCAGGTTAGCAGGGGTTAGCACTGTTAAACAAAGAGCTATGCTTTGTCTACACCCTTCATCCCCGAGCCTTGAAGGAAGTCACTCCAGAGGGACCACTGCTGTAGAAGATAGCTGTTAGCAGTACCTGCAAACCTGCATGTGAACATCTGAGAGTTGAGAAACACTCCTCAACCCAGACAGGCCAAATGTCACACCAGAACCAGCGATCTGCAACAAATTCTAGTGTCACCTTTGGAAGCCCCACCTCAGGGAACTCTCCAGGCTACTGTGTACGAGCCCTTTAGGTTGCAGAGTGCCAACAGGGTCTACCAGCACTGATGCCAGATAAACACACAGGATCTAACGCTGTGCCCATTACAATGGCAGCTACTGGTTTTATATTTTTAAGTATCATAACAAACAGGTAAATGTTTAGTTCTAGATCCCCATAAAAACCACAGGATGATTTAATTAGCAACACTCTATTTCTCTGCATACAAACCACAATACTGATGCAGTACTAAGGTAGACAGTCCTCATAGTCTCCATTTGCTGGAGACATTAGGTACAGATTTATCCTAGAAAAAAATGATGTAACAAAATGATGTAAATTTTCAAATATTGGTATTAAATACTTTGAAACTGTAATATATTCATCATTTGAACGACAATAGCATCCTGAAAACCAATCGCAGTTAGATCTCACACAAGTCTATAGGAAAACACATCCGCCTCCCAAATGGGAGGCTCTAAAGAGTCAGTAAAATCAGGCACACACTGGAAAAAGAAACAAAGTTCTAATGAAGGTAATTGAGCAGCCTCAACTCGGTGGCAGAGGCTGGAACAAACTTTCAGCTTCCCCAAACCAGTTTTGTATCCACGTGTTCATGTTGTCTCGCTGGTGGTTAAAAGAAATGGCAGTGAAGCGTACCAGCCCCAGCTCAGCACTGCTTGAGAAGTAGGATTCTCAAAGCTCGCACAAACATCAGTTCATAGCACATGAGGAAACTTCAACATTGCTCTTTAATGCCCAGTCTATTAGAGTTTCATGCTCAGATAGCTCTGCCAAAATCATGGTATCGAATGACAAGCTATTGTATCATCCCATTGACTTGCACTGGAATACATTCCCTGAAATGCATTCAGGAAACGTCATAAATGCACGCACACCGAAGCTGCAAAAATAATAACCCCAGGAAACAAAAAAAAAAAAAAAAAAAAAA
>RSEF01000004.1:45923134-45938808 GCA_003993805.1 Himantopus leucocephalus | reverse complement strand
CAAAAAAAAAAAAAAAAAAAAAAAAAAAAAAGGAGGTAACAATAGCAGAATTCATTGCAGGAGCAGCAGTGTGTCAGAACAATGACAGAAAATCAAGTCCTAACGACGTACAGAAGTCATGCAGAACAAACATGACTGCTATCATTGTATAGAGGAAAGAGCAGGAAAGACAGACAAATTAAACAGTGGAGCAGAGTCAAGTTTCCTCCTACAGTTCAGTATGGAAGTTACTGGCCAAAACAATGTTATTTACTACCAGCTGCACCTCAGCGATCATTCAGGGGCAGATCAGATTCAATCAGTTTTCTATCTAATTGACGATTTTTTACTCACCACGAATCCTAATAAGAGACACATGGTATGAGACATGAGGTATGAGGCATCCAGAAAAAAAACAGTCTAAATTGCTTCATTTTATTTTTCTCCTTCTGGGTCCAAGTCTACATTGCTGCTCTTGGCAGAGGTATTTAATAACAGGAGGCAGTGACCAGCTTGGTTCTCAGCTAAAAATGCATAACCATCTTCGCTGAGTAGGACTATCAGATTTGCTCCGCTGTTTCAACAGCGGACTGAGCTACTAACGTAGATGTAATCATTTTTGCAGCTATTCATGATCAAGCTCCCTGCATTACTGTCAGAAGATTTCCTGTGCTCAATTTTAACTGTAAAGAAATCACCAGGCCTGATCACAGGCTGAGTGAGAGTAACATTTATATCCTCAGAGGTGGCAAAAGGAAAGGGAAGAGAGACAATAACTGGCATGAAACAGAATCTGTGTCGCAGAGGTAAACTGGAGAGTTGCATCCCCCAGGTTTCTAGTTAGCACCCTGCCTTTCAGCTCCAAGCTCAATGCACCGCCACTGGAAGACACTCAAGTCTTGCTCAGTAGTTGTATACAAATCCCAAAGACAGAACGGGGAAGAGCAGGATATAAAAGCTGGCCAAAACCAAAACCCCTAGGCATGAAAAAACAAACACAATACTGCCATCAGCGATACATCTGGTAAGCAATGACCGAAATAACCGATGGTTGCAAAAAGGGGGGCAAAGAAATTGGAAGAGAGTATGGTATATTATATCATCAGAGAGATGGTATATTATATCAAATAAACTGCTTATTTCTCAGGATATCCATATGTCATGAGTGTGTTACAGTACACTTGTCACGTTAAATGACTGTCCACAAGACATGAGAGTATATCTGATAATCTTTCCTTTTGCATGAAATGTTCTGCATGTCATGTTTTGAATCTCTTCCGAGAAATCTGAGCTGTTGGCCCACTGAATAAAAAGCGCACCTCATTCACGCATGACTGTTCCTGAGATTTCACAGAGAGGCCAGACCTACCTGTGGGTCTCTGCAAAGCCAACACCAGCTTCAGTAAAGGCAGTAAACACGTGAATACCTCTTAAACAAATAATTACACTAGCGCAATGCTGGGAGAACGGATGCATTCCAGACTTGCACTCAGTTGAGAGTTTCTGGATAACAAATTTGTTCAGCAACACTTGACATTAATCCCTTTGTTCTCTGTAGATATTAAGTTGCTCCCATACGTTTTCTGTAGTTAACAGATAGACTACGGGGACGTGTCTGTAACCTGCAAGTACTCTGAATACTGAAGACAGAGCACAATTTCTACTATTTTTAATGGTAAAAAACCTTGGGTGCTGACAGTACATTCTGAATGCCTACACAAACAATTTATTTGACTTTGCAGGCCCCCCAGGTTTCCCGTAGCCCTTCTTTCCCCTCTGAATAGGTTGGTCTGCAGTTCAAACTCTTCCAGTAACTCCCACCTGCACGGCCAATATTCTCCAGCCCTACTGATATCTCAAGAGGTCCACTGGGAGCCTGAAGGCTCTGGATCTTTTGGATTAAGCCACAGTAAAATATTCCTTTTAATTAAGCATAATTTTGTACAATTAATCTGCACAGAAAGCATTAATTTACTGTGTTATCTCAAATTTCCCCAGAGTAAAACTTTACAGTTCAGATGATCCCCACATCTATCGTTATAAATCATCATACCTTAATAAGGCAGCCTGCAAGTACAAAGAGCTTCCCACACACTCATTCTAATCAAAACAGAAATGCTGCCATATACAGCATGCACATGAATTCCAGCCTTCAGCAAAAACGAATCTTGCCACAAGATGCTCTGTAGATCCAATCTGTCAGCATCACTGAGGCTCCCTCCATTCACAGCTCTGCTGTTTCGCATGTCTCAGCAACCCAGGAATCATCAGTATGAGCCAAGTCAACCACAACCCTAGTGACTAGGCAGTCTAGTTTCCCAGACATGCTCCCTTTGGAAAACTCTTCCATGAAGTCCTGTTCTTATCTATTAAAATCAAGGCTGTCTTCCACTTTACTAAGACTGTGCAGGATTTTGCCTGGTGTACTTACAGATGTGCAGCGCAGTGCGTGCAGAGATGCCCACCTGAAGCACCAGCTTCATTAATTTGCCTTGGAGGAGGGAAGTACTCCACTGTGATAGCAACTTAGGGATTTATTTCATGCAGCATCAACAGCCCTCACCAGCCCTCCCAGTCCTGCTGCTATGTTGAGAACAATTGCATCAGAGAGGACAATTGAGAAATATTTAAAATTGAAAGGAAAAAGACATCTCGGGCCTTATGCCCATGCTGGGCACCACACATTTGTGCATTTTTAGGTTGTCTCTACCCTGCTGTCAACGCTGGGCACACGCAAAAAAGACACAGTCACAAGTTTGCACAGTGTCACAAGCAATGTTTCCGCAACAGCTAATCTGTATG
Organism: Himantopus leucocephalus; assembly: GCA_003993805.1. Taxonomy (NCBI): domain Eukaryota; kingdom Metazoa; phylum Chordata; class Aves; order Charadriiformes; family Recurvirostridae; genus Himantopus; species Himantopus leucocephalus. Next base: position 45,936,027 of record RSEF01000004.1, on the reverse strand, counting down.
AGCTGTGGACTGGAGAGACACCTCCAGAAAGACGGGATTTTTTTGATAAACAAAAATGAACTTTGGTCTGTGCTGAACTGCTTCTTTGTTCTCGCCTCTTGACTAAACAGTCACAAGTTCTTAATAACCCTATACCATCTTCCCACAAAATAAGTCTGGTCTATCTTACAGGGCACAGCGGCATAATGAAATAACTACTCCTTATAGCAATTGGTGCTCCAAAAAAGCATAGGAATTGCTGTCAATTTTGCTCAGTATTTATTCCTACTAGCTGCCATTTGTAGAGGTGAGAGCATCTTTTGGCAGGACTGCATGTGTAAGACTCGCTGCTTTTAGAGGAGGGCTTATCATCCGTAACCTTGCTGCTATAACACAGAGGCAGCTGCACTTGGAAATGTATAGAAATGGTCTTACACATCGTTACCTGGTTTGGCAAGGATACCAGCGTATCAGAGATCAGCAGGTTCCCACTCTTTGGTTCCTCCAGGAAATGGAGTTCCAGTGTTGAGAGGACAATCCTGAAGAAATGCAGGGAATAATGAAGTTCAGATTCTCCCCCTTTCCTTCTCCTGCATGAAAATTTCAAATTGTCCTTTGATTTCAGAGAATTTGCCAGTTACAGTTAATTGTTATGTCATTATGTCTGGAAATATCCACTTAAAAAAAATTAAATAATTAGTTATCCACTTGGAATAACAGATAACACAATTTACTATGCAGACTTTCTAAAAGTATCATCTTTGCTTTCAGGAGCATACCTGCATCTGGGAAGTGAGGCAGGGGGAGCAGGCAGGAAAAGACAGCCTGTGTTCATATATGAGGGGAAAACTGGGAGCGTGCAGGACAGGCTGGAGAAGGAACTAGGGTTAGAGGCTAAGTACTTGGTGAATGATAATTCTTTTCCAAGACTCAAGACCTTGACTGACAGATTGACAAATCTGGGTAGAACATCTATTATACTCAATATCTCTGTCTTCTGCATACTCATTTGTTTTCACTGACATGAGCTTTTCAAACTTTTAATCACCTTGATGAAAACAACATAATTTCAGCTTCCTTAATACTTTACTTCTAAAAGCTACAGTAAAAAATGGCTTTTGGTCCAAATACTGTTTTCTTCTAAATATTCCAAAATGTGCTGGGGTCATTGTTACTGCTTGACTGCAAACAAGAACAACCCTATACTGGATGGACCTATGTATGAGAAATCCCAGTTTCCCAAGCTCCATGGTTATCATTAAAAAAACCCCAGCCACTCAAATAGGTGGTAAAAAAAATAAAAGAAAGAGGGAAAAAACCACTTCTGAAATGCATTAAGTACATCTGCACTTACACACAAAACCTTCCTACAGTATGATCCTTCAGCAATTTAATTTACAGTTTTGGAGGGTTGTATATGACCAAAGGTTACGAGCCTCTCCTGCAGCAAGACTTTCCTGCCTCTTCTGTGGAGCTCACGCTGAAATAGGCTGGAGGTGGGGGAGGATGATTACTTACTGTTTTGCACTCTAGGTGGGGATTGACAGGCAGGCTTTCAACATCAGCCAAAAAGTAATCAGCAGTTACAAGTTGTATTGTGTGACGAAGAGCATGCTGTGCACATGTGGAGCGTTCTGGCTGCACACCGCCTCCTCGCCAAGAGTTAATGAGATAATTTTTCTCCTTGGAGGCCACACCACTGCTAAATCCATGAGTAAAGACAGCTTTTGCACAAGCAGTACCTCCCATAGAGCAGGCCCCTGAAACAAAACATTACCTAATTGTAGGCTGCAACTCAGCAACTACAGCCAAGAAAGGCTCCTCCTCTCTCTGACAGTAGCTGCTCCCAAGTGGGATGTGTTATTTGAACGTGAACGGCTCCAGGATCTCTGAGCCCAAGGCCATCTCAAGGCTGTTTACATCACTTCAACACGTCTTTGGTGGGTGGCCTTTCTCCATTTTGTTTTTGATTGTTTTCTGCCCCCTCCTCTTTCCCTCAAAGTACCATCATTATTATTATTCTAACTGCTATTCCTTAGCCTGATTAAGGCTCTCTGGCTATACGAGGTATTTTTAATTTTGGTTTAATAAAACAAAACAACAACACAGCAGAGAACCCTCGGGTCTTTCACTGGATTCAGGCAAAGCGTGATGTTTTGATCATCCCTGCTAATTGTTTCTAGCCAGATCAGAATAAAGAATTTAAGGTATTTAGGCCTACGCCTAACTTAGAGCTAGGAGTCATGACATTATCTTCAACCTGACCGTGCCTCTGATCATCTGCATAAGTATCTTGCTGAATCAGTAAAACAGTGCAGGAAAACCACCCTCATGCCTGCTAATATATGAACTTCTTAAGGTTTCTTATTAAAAAGCACTCCCCTGAAAATGAAATCTGAAATAGGGTCAGCAGAGGCTTCACGAAGATTTTGTAGTTAGCCTAAGATTTCACGAGGAAAACAGATGCAGGAGACAATTTTTTTTTTTTAATCAACTAAATAAAATCAGTGAGGACGAATCTCGGCAATGAATGCCCCATTTAGGCTTGTTCTATTGCCCAGGCAGAATGGGTGGTCTGCAAAACAGGTTAACAAAGAATACTAGAGGGATGGCTCTGCCAGCATTTCCCAATGAAACCATATACAGAGTGTAGGTAAACCCTGACCCTTATAAGGACAAATGTTCCAAGCTCCAGTCCAAATTTTTAAGTGTTTAGCGGCAACTGGGGAGGCCAGATTTTCAGGAACTTGGGTTCCATGTAGACATTTAACAAAGGTTTTTGCAAGTCTTTTGTGTAAGTAACTGAAGGTTTCTGAAAATTGGCTGTGTGACAAGAAGCAGTTTCTGTTGCACGAAATAACCTTTACTTAACTTGGTTCATACCTAGTAGCACAGAGAGAAGTCTGATATGTTTCTGCACAAAACTGCAAGAGCCCAATGCTGTAATAATCTATCAAGATGTAATACATCATGAACAGGTGAAGCTTTGCTCAGGACAACACAACATTACAGCAAGTGAACAGGTGTACAGTAGAGATTACCCTAACCCTTAATGTAGCAGAACAACAGAGTAAACATGCAATTATGCCCACCAGCTGGCTGGGGCAAGCTTTCAGTTCTTTTCATCTGCTCCCTGCATCAGTAATGACAGCCAACTATGCAAAAATTTACAATAAGGTGAAGCAAATACAGGCTTAAGCCTAGCTCAGCGTAAGAGCGTGGGAATCATTACTTTCTGATCCCTGGGACGGTCTGCTTGACTCAAGTTTTAGATGTGAATTTACACAGAGAATAAAACACACCTTGAACTTCCTCACGCCGTGTCAAAACTCCCAGTCCCTCCTGCCCAGCTTCCCATTCAACTTGGTGACCCATCCACTGCTGTACTTTCATCTAAGTTGCTTGCTATGGATGACCAACCACGCTTGAAAACTGTGTAGGATATAATGCTTAGGGGCTTCTCCAGTATAATTTTGTTGTCACAATACACATTTGCCTGTGCTAAAAACCAAAACCCTGAAAACACCGAGCCAAAACCTGAGAAAAACTGCTGGGCATGTTCTCTTGTAATTTCTAACTTAGAACTAGTAAATGCTTTTATTGCTTCAACTACAGTAGTAGTTGAAGGTCACAGAAAGAAATTAGGATCCCATGTGCTAGTGGCAAAGGGTCAGGGAGGGTACAGACTTAACAGCATTATTCATAGATAAGAGCTTCTTAGCAGTCTATCATCCCCCCATCATGGTTCTGCAGCGATCTTTCTAACCTCCCAACTTAAGTTAACAATAGTTCTGAAAAGTTCAGAAACTCTTACCTTTTACAGCATGTTTAACAACGGATTAAAGCTCCAGTTCCTGCAGTTACTCTGGGTTCAGTCATCAGTTCCTTATAAACACTTAAAACAAACAGTTAAAGGGCTGCAATCTAAAGGACTAATGCCTCTTCCCATTTTCTTAGACCGACCTCACCTCATTTTAGGGACGTCCGCTTGACTATGTGCATATATATAATTTTATTTATAGAGAAACAGATAAATAACATGCACTGCACTACATATACCAGGTAAAGGTTTCTCAGTGCTCTTGGCAAATTTAATCCCATCACCTTGGAGGATGAGAAGCCTGGTTGGGGACCACTTGTCACGGAAATTGGAGAAGCGTTGGAGCTGCAATAGAATCTGGCTTTGGAAAGGCTACAGGAAAGCCAGACTTGCCCTACCCGCTTCCTCAGGAAACCACAGATACCCAGTGCTGCTTCTAGGAAGAACTCTCCATCCCTGGGAAAAAGGGTGGTCCTGGCTTTTCAAGACTGGCAGAAGGGACGTGGTGAGTTTTCCTGGACAATCACTTCTCCTTCTGCACTTCGGCATGCCCTCTCACTCCTTGGACACACACACATGCAGGTAAGGTATAAAAATGAGTAGTACTCGTTTACATACCTATTTGGATGTGCACAATACCCAAACGCAAAAAACTTATAGTGCTCTGTAACCAATAAAATTTTCATTTGCCAAAACACTAACATTCTGATTTTTAACACGGCACCACAGTGACCAGTCTGTTACAGCCAGCGTACAGTATTTATTCAGCCTTAAGTACTTCAAATTCTCAGCAACTTTGCTGAGCACATGAAGTCTGTCCTACTGCAAGCTTAACAGCATTCATCCAGTCCTGGATTCATGGAGGGGTATCACAGAGAAGAGATAAGACAAAATGAGAAGAAGCTTGAAAAAAGTGGAAAATGAAGGAAGGCTGAGATTCCTTTTTTCCTTTGGCATTTACCAGAGGACCAAGAGAAACCCAGGATATCTTCAAGTGCAGTATAATAAATTCCTAATACCTGTATGTTTAGATTACTTGCTACTGTGACCGTTTATTGCACAACTTTTATGTGCAGCACACATAAAACTGCTTGGATTTTTCCCCCTACTTCACAAAAAAAAAAAAAAAAAAGATGGGGGGGGAAAAAAAAGGCAGCCACCTNAGCCACCTTGCCTTTGCCACAATGGGAGGTGACAGTTCATGCCACTGTCTCAGGATGTGATAGCCCTAGAGCAGCCCCAGTACATGAGGGACATTGGTGCTCCTGTAACGAGCAGTGAGCAAACGGCAGTAGTTTGAAGCACAGCCCTAGGTGTCAGTTATTCTACCTTGCCAGGAAAGAGTAATTAGAGAATAACTCCCTGTTGCCTTCAGCTGTCTCCTGCCACCCCCACTGGTTCTCATCCATCATCATGAAGACTTCTCTTGGTGATTCTTTATGAGAGGGCTGCCATTCCAAGGGAGGCACTGAGAGGAATTTTCCACTTCTCCCTCCCCCTTTGCACAGCAGCAATCTCATTTATTACAAGCACAGGGTCCTAATGTTAGTGACTTCAGGCATCTGCTAATAAGGAACAAGCAGTTTCCAGGAACAGGAGACACAATGAGTGCATTAAAAAACTCTTCCGAGAAAGAAAACCCATCACATGTTTCCCATAGGGAAGGTGAGCAACAGGTAAGAGCCTGTGAAAAGTTGAATGAAATCCTGGAGGGAGGAAGAGCCTGTAAAGTACACAGCAAAAGCACTATCAGGCAGGATGAAAGAGAGCAAAGAATTCTGGACAAATACTGGTTTATGTAGTACAGGACATTAAGAAGAAACACAGGGCAAATATATATTTGCACGTATAGTACCAAGAGGCACAAAGCATTTCAAAAGGAGTGAGAATATTCAGAACAACTGAGCTCAGATACATTGCAACAGCACCGGGTTCTAACTCTGCCCATTTTGCTGGTTTCTCCTTCAAAAGTAATTGCAAAATTTCTCTCTGCATGAAATGGCAAGAGGACTTACGTTTTTTAGTAAAGCACTCAGATTCATGTGTATGTGCATCCACTATATGGCTATACAAATATTGCAAAGGAGGAATTTTCATTATTCCAATTCCTTTGAGCTATTCTAGCAAGGTTCAGAAGACCCTCCAAAAAGAACTGGAATTTTTAACAGCCTTGTCAGTTTAAAGAAAGCTGTTTGCTCACTGTATTGTTATAGGTATACCTATATATATATAGCATATAGTTATATGCTAAACTAAACTCTCCATGTTCATTCATCCAGGTAGGTAATGTAAATAGGGCAACTTTCCAGACCTGGGGTAGGAGTGTCCCAGTTGCTGAAGAGCTGCCATCAGAGAGCTCCAAACTGGTTCTACACTAAGGACATGTAATACTCAAGAGAGCCACTAAGTTCCTCTCTTGAGGACATCATCCTACATCTGATGTCACCTATATCTCTGAGGCTGGAGAAACAACAGTGCTTGAAGAAACAGCTTTACTTAAAACAATGATTTATAATCAGAGTTATCAGCTCATTCAGGTTTCAAAGGGTTTGAGAAAATTTGCATTTAGGGTAGGAACTGAACCGACGCAAATCAAATTAACTGACATAATGGCAAGAAAGTCAACCCTTTTGCAGAAGCTGAATGTTATGTGCTCACTAAAAGTATGTTTCTGAAACTCCAGGTTTGTACTTTTAAAGTAATAATTATAATTACACAGCAGAAGATAGACTGTGCTACTCTTGTGCTCACTGGTGCCAGAACTACGCACTAACCTCCCAAACACGATAAAATTTTCTCTATGGATGCGATTGAAAAAAAAGCACAGCTCTGACTTGTTTTCAGTCAGCTTGCTGTGAGAGTGCCAAGTGAGAAAAGATTAAGGCTAAAATCCTGTGTTTCGACAGCTGTTAGAACATGTCAGAAATACCCAGAGGATGAATGTATTCCATTTGTGTAAGAACACTGACAGTATGAAACTACGGAAAACTGAGTAATAGCAGGGTATCACATAGTAATTTATCTAAAATGATGACTACTAGCAAAGGCTAAATACCACATGATCAAGTCCATGACATTTAGTTCCAAAATTCTAGTCTAGATTTATCTCTGTTAATACAAATGATTTGTTCCTTATCGGGTCCTTTTAATAGACATCTGAAGTGGAGAAAACGTGGATGGGATAGGAAGAGACAGATCCATCCAAAAAGCTTGACACTTCCTAGCTTGTGGTATTTTAGTGAAGCATATAAACATGTCAGTGACATTAGACACCCCCTGCTATCCCTTCATGCGGGCCTCAGTGCCTTTATTTCCCTGTTGAGAAGCTGTGAGAAAACTGCTAGTGAAAAAATTTGGCATTTTACTACTGCTGAGGCAGGCAGAGTTTATATGCCTTAACAAGCCATAGCAGGACCCAAAAGCACTACGCAAACTGATCTACTTCTCCTCTTCTACATATAACTTCCATGCATACAACACAAAGTCATTTGAAGTGCTAAAAGAAAAAAGAACTGAAAATAAAAAGTAAAACACTTTCTTATGCTCTGACCTCTGCTTTATAAGGGAGGCTAGGATTTTATTGCTGGTATTCTAGGGTTGTAAAGCCTGGTACTTGGTTAATTTTACGAAAGGTGCCAATCTTGATCAATGTTAAAAAAAGAATAATCTAAGTATTGTAGCCATTGAAAATACATCATATTTCATTATGGCCTAACTGCATGAGAGTTTTTATTACACACTCTTAACATGACTGCTGGATGTAGCTAACCAAAATTTACAACAAGCTTTGTAATACAAGGGCTTCTTCATTACTAATGCTATATTCTTGGTAGATGCTGTGAATTGTTTGTAGGAACGCTGAAATTCATTCATCAATAGTAGTTACTAGTGAAAGGATTGTTTACAAAATTAGCGATGGAGAACTCATGTTCTTATCTTTGGCTTCCCAAGGAAAGAGCTAGCTCCTAGGAAAGAAGTATTTTGTGTCTGCATTGCCCTCATACTCCCACATTTTAAGTGGTCACTTATATTTATATATAGAAATACTTATATATATACTCACTATATTTCTTTTTCCTACCCCAAGTAAAATGAAGAAGTGTTATTAGCCTTATTTTAGTGAGGGGAACTGAGCGACCCAGATTATGCAAGGCTTATCAAAAGTTTGTAGCAAGGCAGGAAATAATAGCCCAGTAACTCAAGCTACGGCCTTAATCGCCCGATCTCTTAAAAACCCACAATTATTCCATGTACCTGTTCTGTACTCACAGGACTTTTATTCCTTTGGCCAGCTCAGCTGGCAAGAGCTGGTACCACCAGATGCTCTGACTCTAAAATGACGTAATGCCAGATAACCCTAGACAGACAAAGAAGAGACAAATTTAATGTGGCTTCAGTTAGGAGATGCTAATTAAAACAGTGATCTACAAGTTTTCTCTGGATTGTTCCTACTGAATTACCACATTGATCTCTGAGTTGCTCTACTGTCTATCCTTTCACACAGATTACTGTGTCTGGAAACTTGATGTCTATGCACCTTTATGTGCAAGACCACTACCGCAGGTTAATCTGAATATAGATTTACATTATGGTTAAGCATATTTTGGGGAAAAGCTATACAAGAAATACTTACAAATTGATTCACTGGTAGTAATACTCTACTGATCCTATTTTTTGGACCAGATTCTTTAAACGCTACTTAACACTGGTTTATGAAATGCTGATATAGCAAGACAGCCACACTCCAATATTGAACTATGTTCAACCACTTGCTTATGGTAGTACAAGAGGAATTTGTCAACCTAAATTAATGGAATACAGACTCTGTTGTCATCGAACACAAACTGTTGTCCAAGAGGTATTGTGGTGTTACTATATAAAAGGCACCACCAGCAGCAAACTTCAAGCTTCATGGTTACTTGAAAGGCAAATGAAACACTATTTCCAAAACGGAATGCAGTTTCTGGCATCAGCTCTCTACTGAGGCTGGAATTCTAAAAGAATGGCAATACTGGCATTATAGCTTGGGATTCAAAGAAAAAGGAAAATCTCTAGTTTTGCTAGTCAAATATACAAATCTCATGTTAGCTCATCCAGCATGGATCAAGTTTCACTATTTGCCCTGGAAAGAAACACTCTTTTGGGAGGAATAATAATTCCTTCAGTCAATCTTTGCAAGTTGGGCCCAGGAGAAGGAATTAAAAATAGCAAGATAAGACTGATGGCAGTAGTTATGTTTCTAACATAACAGTGGGAGAGGCCAGTCTGACTCCTCAGCAAAGAAAAGATAACTGGAAATGAGAGATTAAAAGGCCACACTCATTCCCACACAATTCCCAGACCTCCTAGTAACTCAATCTGAACACTATGAAAGCTAAATAAAGATATAGCAAGTTTTTATATTAACTAAAGAAGCTGATAACCTACCAAAACTGCAAATGTAAATTAAATCTCCAGAAGGGATATTCTGAACAATGTTCACGCCCTGCAAATAGGAACAGCAAGTATGTCTCAGGCCACAAAACTAACAGGCTCTCACAGTACCTCTCTGAAAAATAATGAGTGATGCAGGTGCTGAAAAGCTCATGTGATTTGGGGTTTTTTTGTTTTGTTGAGTTGTGTGCAATGCAACTCTGAAGTCCAGCTAAGAGATACTCCAATAAGCATCTTCCTTAGCTGGCTAGACTAGCAAGGCAAGTCTAGATACTGATATCCAGAAGGTCACAGAAATAACATTGCACCACTGTATTACGCCTACACAGATTATGTCTACACAAAGGTATAGAAGGATGGCAACAAATTGAAGTGTAGTGGTCTTGTCAGTTAGCTTATTATTAGATTAAAGCCTGGAAAACCAAGGAAAGGATGGTCTTGAAATTTAAGCCCTTACCCACCCTGACAAATGATTTAGCCCTTCGCGCTTCTAGAGATCATTCAGGACATCAGAAAAATAAATCACCTAAATAAAACAACACCCACCTGCCTCTGCTGAGTTGCTACGGTTACTGTTTCTACTTCAGAAATATCAGAAAGACTGTCTACCAAACACCCTGGACGACCACTGGGGAGAACATAAATCTAAAGGGAAAACCCATTCTAAATTAAAAAAACAAACAAACAAACCAGAAGTACCTGAAGTGAACCATATTAATGAAAGATAAAGTGAAGTAAACAACACAACTTCCCTCCTTTCTATTACATAAGGTGAGTTGTTCCATCCTGAACTGGGAAGGTATTACGGTTGCAGATGACCTAGACTTAGAGAAACCAGGATGACAAAGGGAGATGTGATGGGTCCAGGAAGGGAGGTTCCTAGGACAAGGACAAATAGTCATAGTCTTTGCTTAAAAAAGCGGACCAAATAGGACAAATATCTACTTGTAAACCCCTCCCCCCCCAAAACAACCAAGAAACTTAGACGCAAAGTGTAATAAAAATCTCAAAGGACTACCTCTGGTCTGAAGAAGGACGGTCTAGTTTAACAGCAAGTGTTTCATAGTCTGCAATGATCAACAGGCATGAGACTGCAAAAAGAGGGTGTAACACCTTTGCTTTGTTCTCCTTAGATGCCCACCTGGGTAGGCCATGGGTAATCTGGCTGTCCTGGCACAAAGCTATAGGCAAGGGGGCTGGGGCAGATTCATGATGTTTTTACAATGGTAGGAAAAAACAGACTGGGAGAGGCTGCATCTTCCAGGCCAAACAGTGGGAAATATTTAGTTGAGACATTTTTCTTCTAGCAGTAGAAGACATCAGCATGGAAGATGAAGAATTTTTTCTCCTACTAGATCTTTATGGTATGCAGTTGCAGTCTAAACCAGAGAATGACCACGGTACAGCTGGACAAACCGTAGTTCTAGAAATGTACATGTTCAGAAAACCTTGCCTCCAGAAATCTTTTAAGAGCTCTACAAAATCTGACAACTGCTTTCTCCACCACAGCAGTGCCAAATTGGTGGGGTAACAGAGCAAATATATTTTGATGCTCTTACACTGGGCAAACGCTGCAAAAACGAGGTAAAATTCTCTAATAAGATATTACCACAAAATGCAAGCATTTTCCTTGTCTATGGAAAAAGATCAGAAGCTAATTTTGTGACTGAGCGCTTGTCCTACATAACTGAATTAAAATAAACAGGCATAGTATGCCTATTTGTAGGCACAGGTTTAAAAATGCTGACTAAAGTAGTAAGGGCAGGTACATCAGCAACTGGCAGCCATATCCAGCTGTTAGCTATAGAACTTTGCAGGTAGTCCTATTTACATGGGAAAAAAATTCAATATTATTAGCAGTTCTTGACATTTCCTGCGTTTAGACACATCCTCTCTCACGACTTCTCCTGGAAAAATACATGTACACATTACTTATAATGTAAACTTTTACTTAATGACAGCTTTAAGTCTTCTGTCAAAAATATATCCATACACCAATGGAATACATAGGCTTTGAATCTTACTCAGCTAAACTGAAAGCAAAGACTGAACTGCATTATAGCTTAAATCTATGTATGTTCAACATTTGAATACTAAAACCAGTATTAGTCAAAAAGGAATGGATGCACCTGCTAAATAGTAGGTATTTTTCACTCGAAAGGTAACTTGACTTCTCTAAGAATTAAAATATCTATAAGAGATACAGAATACTTCCTATTACAGGAAAGAGTGGCTGGGTACACATTAAGTCCTATTTTCTCAAAGGCATTTTATCCTTTGTGCTTACAGTCCTTTTCTAAGTACCTGTATAAAGGAGAAGGAAATATCAAGTTAGGAATACACATATAACATCACCTGAACTGCTGTATTGGGTATAGCCCAATATCCACTTGTGAAGGGCAAATGCTTGACAAGGGAGTGGAAGAAACCGGGTGGTCTTTCTCTGGTGTATTCTCCCAGCCTCTCAACTACAGATCAGAAAAGCCCTGAGTTGAATACTGTTTCTCAACCATTGTGGTTAATAGTCAGTCAGAGCGCGAGCTATTCCACAAAGCTGTCTAATCCTTCTTTATGATTAACTGTTGGCCTCTTCTGGTGACCAATTCCACATTTTAAGAACATACTCTTGGCAAAAGGTAGGATGTTCTACTTTGGTTGCCTCTTTTTCCAAACTGAAAAGCTTCAATCAACATAACTAAAATAATTTATTCTGACTCTGTTTTGTGTCCATTCTAATCCTGTGTATCTTTTTTTGTACTGTAAAGCATCTGTGTGGTGTTCAAAATGTACTATATGGGTTAATTCTCTGATGGCATGGCGTGTTTTGTTCATTTCCTTCCTCACAATCACCAATATCCTGTGTGGATTTCTGGCTGCTGTTAGGCATTCACAGTGTTGTCTTATCTGTCAATGAATTCACTGTTGAATATGGTTAAAACTGTTGTTCTCCAGGGCTCCATGCGTACCCTTTCATAATTAATCTCTCTGACACTGAGTATCACAAGGTCTTTCTCACTCTCCATGCAGCCCCACAAAACTTTGATCACGGTGGATGATTCTGTAGCATCAGGAAGCTTGTTATTAAACTCGCTGCTCCTCTCCATTTCCAGGTAATTTTTAAAGTCAGCTGAGCACCATGGGCCTCACCAGACATTGTTGTAGAAACCCTCTGCTACCAGAGGAACCTGATGATCTGTCCCTGTGTTTCATTTCTGATCCCTTACCCAGTCACTCTGCCAGGCACCTTGAATTTTTAAAGTCAAAAACTTGAAAGCTTCAGTATATTATGCTGACCTTAGACCAAAGAAAGCCCATATATATATACATATCAGCATGTTGCGATTCCACAGGGTTTTTTTTTAGAGAAATCACAGCTGAGATAAAGGGAGCTAAACAGCGCCTTTCTTCCCCCATATTCTTTTCACCAGTCATACTTTTTCCAACAGGGTTCTCAAAACCACAGCTGTGGCAAGACTAAACCTCCCTGGAGACAGCACATAGTGCTAGAGATTACCTTCTGATAATTCAGGGTAAATTCTAGTCATTGCACAGGCGAGAACAAAGCCTTCCTCTTTCAATGCCTTCCTCAAGGTCTCATCTTCCACAGCTGCAGTTCAAAAAAACCTCCCAAAACAACAAAATCCACAGCCGTGACTAAAAA
>RSEF01000004.1:45905402-45922134 GCA_003993805.1 Himantopus leucocephalus | reverse complement strand
TTGCCCTGCGCTGGACTCTCTCCAGCAGTTCCCTGTCCCTCTGTTTGACGCCCCTCACAGGAGAATGTTTAAACGGAATCCTGTGTTTCAATTTGACAGTGTCAGTGAGGTGGGATACCTTAAGGAAGAGTGGAAAAAGTGGGTTATGTCCATATAATTATTCCCTGTAATAAATGAAGAAGTGAAGGAAAAACCAGAAACAGAGAAGTGAAGGAAATAATGCTGAAAAATGAGAAAGTTCATATAGTCCTTGGTTTTACTAAGATTTGTTTCACAAACTGGGATCGGGTATGTCCAAACCAGAATATATATGGTCTTCATAAGAGAGACTGAATCACAGAATAATTGAAGTTGGGAGCGACACCTAGAGATCTAGTCCACCTCCCCTGCTCAAAGCAGGGACAACTAGAGCCTTACTAAAGTTGAGGTAAGTAAACAACATCCACTGCTCTCCCCTCCTACACCAAGTCAGGTCATTGTAGAAGGCTATCAGGTTAGTTAAGCATGATTTTACCTTCATAAATCTTTGCTGACTACTCCTGATCACCTTCTTGCCTTCTTGTGTTTGGAAATGGTTTTCAGAAAGATTTGCTCCATCACCTTCCCAGGGACTGAGGTGAGGCTGACAAGTCTGTACTTTCCTGGATGTTCCTTTTTGACCTTCTTGAAGGCAGGAGTGATATTTGCTTTCTTCCAGTCCTCGGGAACCTCCCCCAGTCACCATGACCTTCCAAAGATAATCGAGAGTGGCTTCGCAGTGATGTCATCCCGCTCCCTCACAACTTGTTGGTGCATTCTTTCAGGTCATATTCCAGTCATTTCTTCCCTCTTCATGAATCCAAAGGTAGCTTTGGCTCTTTTTGTTACAGTACTGAGTTTTAAATTGCTTGTCTTCTACCAGTGCAAACCATTTCAGCCCTTATTTTGCTGGACAGTCCCATAACCATGGAAATCCTTTGCATTTGGCTCTGTTAAGGGCAACCTTGTTTGAGAGGATCCAGTTTACTAGTTCATTGTCTCTTACTTAGCTATTTATCTTTCAGCTAGTGTTGGTATCATCTTCAAACTTTGTCAGCAATGACTTATTAACTTAAATCACCAAAAATATTGAAGCAACGTTGAGCTTCAAATATTCCTTCTGACAACATTTCCCTCTGAGACATCTTGATATATTTAACGTATAAGATTTGATTAGCATCTATAAAGACCCAAGGAACTACAGGACAGTCAGTCTCACCTCTATGCCCAGCAAGATCATGGAGCAGATCCTCCTGGAAACACCGCTAAGACACATGGAAAATAAGGAGGGGATTGGTGACAGCCAACATGGCTTCACCAGGGACAAATGGTGCCTGATAAATCTGCTGGCTTTCTACAACGGCATTACAGCATTGGTGGATAAAGGAAGAGCAACTGACATCATCTACCTGGACTTATGCAAGGCATTTGACACTGTCCCACATGACATCCTTATTTCTAAATTGGAGAGACATGGATTTGATGGATGGACCACTTGGTGGATAAGGAATTGGCTGAATGGTCACACTCAAAGAGTTGTGGTCAGCAGCTCGATGTCCAAATGGCAAGCAGTGACAAGTGGCATTCCTCAGGGTTTGGTAGGGCAACAGTACTATTTAACATCTTTGTTGATGACACGGACGGTGGGATTTAGTGCACCCTCAGCAAGTTTGCTGACAACACCAAGCTGTGTGGTGTGGTTTACATGCTGGAGGGAAGGGATGCCATCCAGAGGGACCTGGACAAGCTTGAGAGGTGGGCCCGTGTGAACCTCATGAAATTCAACAAGGCCAAGTGCAAGGTCCTGCATGTGGGTAGGAGCAATCCCAAGCACAAATACAGGCTGGACAGAGAACGGATTGAGAGCAGCCCCGGGGAAAAGGACTTGGGGTTGTTGATTGATGAGAAGCTCAACATGAGCCAGCAATGTGCACTTGCAGCCCAGAAGGCCAGCCATGTCCTGGGCTGCATCAGAAGTGTGGCCAGCAGGGCGAGGGAGGTGATTCTTTCCCTCTCCCCACTCTGGTGGGACCCTACCTGGAGTACTGCATCCAGCTCTGGGGCCCTCAACATAAGAAGGATATGGAACTATTGGAGAGAGTCCAGAGGAGGCCATAAAGATGCTCCGAGGGCTGGAGCACCTCTCCTATGAGGACACACTGAGGGAGCTCGGGTTGTTCAGTCTGGAGAAGAGAAGGCTTCCGGGAGACCTTAGAGCCCCTTCCAGTGCCTAAAGGGGCTACAGAACAGCTGGGGAGGGACTCTTGATCAGGGAGTGGAACGATAGGATGAGGGGTAACAGTTTTAAACTGAAAGAGGGGAAATTTACATCAGATATTAGGAAGAAATTCTTGCCTGTGCGGGTGGTGAGACACTGGCCCAGGTTGCCCAGAGAAGCTGTGGCTGCCCCATCCCTGGATGCGTTCAAGGCCAGGTTGGAAAGGGCTTTGGACAACTTGGTCTAGTGGAAGGTGTCCCTGCCTATGGCAGGGGGGTTGGAACTGGGTGATCTATAAGGTTCCTTCCAACTCTAACCATTCTGTGATTCTATGATATGTTTAGATAGATGCACTACTTTTTAATGAAAATGTCATGGACTGTTAGGGAGTGTATTATAATTTGAACTAATCTCTTTTTCTCTGTCAGGGAACCAACAGCCTTTAAGCAGAAGCCTACCCTGATTGTAGTTGACTGCTTTTGGGACTTCACCATAAGAAGTGAGCAACAACCATTTTACCTTGCTTCCTTCATCAGGTTCCATTATACTCTGCTTTGAAATTCAATGTAGTTGAGTAGTCTGGTCCCCAAAATACAACTAAGTTAGAAACAAGTGCCTCGTCACTGGATCAATGTTTTCTGTGTTACAACCGTATCTAAACAGGCCAGGGACAGCTGATGAAACACTAGTGGTGGGTTAACTTTGGCTGGCTGCCAGATGCCCACCAAGCCACCCTAGCATTCCCCCTCAACAGGACAGTGGGAGAAAGTAAGATGAAAGAGCTCTAAGGCTGAGATACAAACAGGGAGGTCACTTATCAGCTACTGTCATGGGCAAAACAGACTTGACATGGGGAAGATTACTTTAATTTATTGCCGATTAAAAATAGAATAGGATAGCGACAAACAAAGACAAAACTAAAACCACCTTCCCCCCAGCGCCGCTTCTTCCCAGGCTCAACTTCACTGCTTCACTTCTGACACTTCTACCTCCACCCCACCTCAGTGGTGCAGCCGGGTGGGCAATGGGGGTTGTGGTCGGCTCATAACACTTAATCTCTGACACTCCTTCCTCCTCACGCTGTTCCCCTCCTCCACTGTAGGTCCCTCCCAGGGGCTGCAGTTCTTTGAGAACTGCTCCAGCATGGGGGCCTTTCCACAAGCTACAGTCTTTCAGCAAAAGACTGCTCCAGCATGGGTCCCCTGCATGCCACAGTCCCTGCCAGGAAACCTGCTCCTGCTCCTGGAGGCTCCTCTCCATGGGTTGCAGCTTGCTTCAGGGCATATCCCCTGCTGGAGCATAGGATCCTCCACAGGCTGCAGGGTGGCTATCTGCTTCAGCATGGTCCCTGGTGGGCTGCAGGGGGACAACCTGCATCGCCATGGTCTTCTCCACAGGCTGTGGGGGAATCTCTGCTCCGGTGCCTGGAGCACCTCCTGCCCTCCTTCCTCTCTCCCCCTGGGGGCTGCAGGGCTGCTTCTCTCACATCCTGCTCATTCCTCTCTCCCGCAGCTTCTGCCCAGCATTTTTTACCCTTTCTTAAATAGGTTGTCAGAGAGACGCCACTAGTGTTGCTGATGGGCTCAGTTTTGGGCAGCTGTAGGTTTGTTTTGGAGCTGGCTGGAACCAGCCGGGAGTGGCTGGACCTCTTCTTACAGAGGCCAGCCCTGCAGCTCCATGGCTGCCAACACCTGGCCACACAAACCCAGTCCACAGTGGTGGTCATAGTCCTTGACACACATGTACGTAGCTTAGCACTTGTTACACTGAATAATGTAAATCTAAAAAGAATGTTTAAAGATGTGTTATGCTGCCTGAAAAGACGTTGGTATTGCCAAGATAGAAATAATTCCTCCAAGAGAACTGCAAGTGGACAAAAAAAAAAGGAACTTTAAATAGTAGAGGTAACAGCCACCCCCACCATCTTTTAAAAATGCTTTTTTCAGTGGGTGGAAGAGGGAGATTGAGGATATTATTGCTGGAGAATATTATTTCTAGAGGATAAACAATAAAATTATTCAGACTTGATGCAGTACTTGGAGCGTGGAATATGTAACTGCCAACCATAATGTAGGGCTACAAAGTTGTCTAGCGTTTCAAAGAATATGTTGTAAATGAGACATCACAGAAGAGCTACAAAGGTATACTGGAGATGAGAGAAGATAGGATTTTTTCCCCCCTTGTTTAACTTGTATTTCTTGTAACAATTACTCAACAGTCTAAGAGGAACTCGTTTTATATTTATGAGTTAGCCATTTGGTCAGCCTTCTTTTTGCTTTACTGTGGTAACTGAATATTGAAAAGAAAACTCAATATGGGCCAGCTGATAGGCCTGATCAACAAATTCATACAATGCAAGAAGTTTCAGAGGAGATGGCCCCAGGTGACATGATCATGAAGCTCAGGAAAGAATGTAGGGAGTGACTGCAGCTATTGCAAAGCAAGCTGAACTTAACACAAAGGGGACTGGAGGGTGGCCTTTGTTTTAGGTAAAGGCAGTATCAGTTGAGTGAATCAACTAGTTGTGTAAACACTTTCTGTGAGTTAACCAAATAGGTGTGAATGTCTTCCTGAGCTAGCCAGACAAGCATGGGCTAAGTATACATATATACATGGCTTAGCCCAACATAGAGTATAACAACTGAGCAACCAACAAAATGAACTTTGAAGAGAGCAATGGGCTTGAGTTGGCTTCAACCCATGTATCTCTTCCCCAGCAACTGGGGATGTCCATCATGGTAACAGTGAGCGTATAGAGACTGGTAACGGGAATCATGTTTGTATTGAGATTAAACTGTATATTGCAATTGCTATATTATGCCTGTGTTGTGATTTCAGTATACTGCTGTATCACTCTGCTAAATCAAATCCCATGTAATGACAAGTATCTTCAAATAAGTAAACCTGCTGCCAAACATTAGTCCCTCCTCGTGTGGAATTTCTAAAAGAACCTGGTCAGAGAGTATTGGACCCTGACAAATGACAAAATAAAATAAAGAAATAACAACTGACCAAAGAAAATAAAGAAAAATAGTGGTTTTCCTGGACTGATGGCCCAATATAAAGTAGGGGATATAGACAATCTGGATTGATCTGAAATCCCAGCAGCATTTGCATTTCACCCTGCATCAATGCAAGCTGGTACTACTAGCTTGAATTGCTACTTGTGCATGATGAGCTCTCTCAGAAATCACAGACAAGCTGTCTGTTGCTACTTGGGACAGGTAATAGACACGATCATCCCACATAAATCCCATTATCACAATTATCTACATGATGTGTTCTTGATTTCCAGCTTTCTCCTCATGTCACATACAGAATCACTGAAATATCACCACAGCACTTACCAACAGCCATATGACAGCCAATACTGCCCTCCCAAACATTGCAAGTTTTCACATGGTTGGTGGATTCTAGCACATTGGCTAAGGTGGCTCTTGGTATTCCCTTTGAAGCTACAGCACTCTCTCATGCAGTGTTACAGTACTTCAGCACTCCGAATCCCATTCCATGTTTTAACAATCTAAAATTTCAACCAGGTTTTTTGTTTTGTTTGTTGTCATTGTTGCTGTTGTACTGAGGCCCAATATGATGCTTTCATTGGCTAAGGCACCAGACTTCTCCATATGAATAACTGCTTGAAAAAGGTAATAGAGATAAACTTAGAATCTATAAAAATGGAAAAGAGGCTGATTTTTACACCTGAGAAACATGGTGTCAAAAGCACATTGTGCTAATAGTAATAAGGATATGAAAATCCTTATTTCTCAGATGGAAACAATTAGTATTTAATTTTAATTTGGTTCTTACATTGCCTCTGCATCACAGAATGGAAAGAATGGGCATACATACCTGCAGCAATTGATAATGGAAGCAATTTTTAACCAATTCTACCACATTAGAGGTGAAACATTTGGTAAATAGCTAATGCAGCACCTATATTTAGGAAGAGATTTCTTCAAAAGTATTTTGAATGATAACAGGTCTGTTAGCTTGATTGTAACAGATGCAAAACTGTCCTGGATAGAGTCTTATAGAATAGATCAATTCAGCTCAATAGCAGGATAGAAACTTTTAAGAGCCTAAGTAGTTAACAATATGAACAACTTAACTAATGATATTGTGAATTTCTGGTCATTGGTAACTCCTGAATCAAAATGTGTTTGTGTGTGGTTTTGCTTTGTTTTGTTTTGTTTTGGTTTGGTTTTTTTTCCCAAAAAAAGTTTGCTGGTAAGTCAAGGAAAGTATAAATCAGTGAAGTTCTATAGCATGTGTTTTACAAGATGGCAGACTGATTCACAGTACTCCTTTGGTGGTTTTATGATTTATGAATGCTAGTAACTGTATCCCAGATTAATTTGAATCCTACTGTTATGAGGATAAAACCCACAGTTACATATGAAATTAGACTGTAGATCTTAGAATCGCAAGACATAATTTAACAAAACAGTCAACAGAATTCAAGGATTGGAGGCTTTCAAGGATAAGAATATTCAGTGTTACATTACCATGAATTGCAAAAAAAAACCAACCCAAGAAGCTTTAATTATGGGAACATATCTGCTTATCTGCTGTTGGCATGTCAAATCTGTATCCTGCAAATAGAAAAAGAGGCAATTGGTAAGGGGAAATAGATAATTTCCAAGTGACATAATTCCTAGGTCATGTAAAACTGAAGCCAAGGGAAAAAGAAAGAATAAAACCCTGACATGACTAAAGGTAATAAAAATGGTACACTTTTGTTTTTGAAGAAAACTAGGAACAAAAGAAATCCAGCATAGGGCAGACTGTTACCTGGAGACAGTAAATAGTTGGTCAAAATTCTCTTTTGTATGTGTGAGATACAAGATGAAAACATTAGAAGATAATAAACAGTAGACTAGCAATAAAAAATGTTTTTTTAAATCAATGGGCCAAATTGATTTGCACCTATGAGTCTAAAGAAGCTTACTGAGGAGATCTATAGTTCACTGATCCTGCATGAGCATGGGGCTTGAATAAGATGACTTCAAAAGGTCCCTTCCAATCTCAACCATTCTGTGATTCTGTGTTTTTATGGTTATCACAGAATGATCTGGGTTGAAAGGGACCTTTAAAGATCATAAAGTCCAACCTCCTTGCCAAGGGCAGGAACACCTTTCACTAGATCAGGTTGCTCAAAGCCCCATCCAACCCGACCTTGAACACCTCCAGGGATGGGGCAGCCACAATTTCTTGGGGCAATCCGTTCCAGTGTCTCTCCACTCAAAGAATTTCTTGCTTAGATCTAATCTAAATCTACTCTGTTTTAGTTTAAAACCATTACCCCTTGTCCTGTCACTACAGGCCCTTGTAAAAAGTCTCTCCCAGTCTTTCTTATAAGCTCCCTCTAAGTATTGAAAGGTCACAATAAGGTGTCCTTGGAGCCTTCTCTTTTCCAGGCTAAGCAACCCCAAGTCCCTCAGCCTTTCTTCATAGGAGAAGTGTTTCAGCCCTCTGATAATTTTTGTGGCCTTCCTCTGGACCCACTCTAACACATCCTTGTTTGTCTTGTGCTGGGGAAGCCAAAACTGCATGCATTGCTCCAGGTGGTGTCTCACCAGAGCAGAGTAGATGGGGAGAATCACCTCCCTCAACCTGGATATTGTATCCTTGACCAGGATACGATTGGCTTTCTGGGATGCAAGCACACATTGCTGGCTCATGTGCAATTTTTCATCCACCAGTATTGCCAAGTCCTTCTCCGCAGGGCTGCTCTCAATCCAGTCATCCCCCGGTCTGTATTGATACTGGGGATTGGCCCAACTGAGGTTCCGTGGTTCTTTAATAAAGGCAAAATATGATCTTAAGCAACTTAAGCATACTGCATTCATCATGGATGTGACAAACCTGCAAAAGTGTTCAAAGTAAAATCATGTGAGCAGGGGGCACAACAGTAATCAGAAAAATCCAGGCTTTTTTTGACTCTGTTAGATGATAACTCATCCCTGTAATTCCACTGGCAGTTTGAGTATCATTTCTATCTCTTCAGAAGTGTATTGCCATAACAAGCGTAACTCAGTGAAGCTGCACTGATTTCATTAAAACAAACACTTTGTTCAAGAAATGGTTGAAACTTAATTTTCAGGGGTTCTTTCTCCCCCACCATCCTCAAAAATCAGTATTATTTCAACAGCCTATATTTACATACTAGGTGTCTTTATATGATTCAATACAGACACCTTTTTGGGGTTTTTTTCTGGAAGATGAGATGTCTTATAAAATAAAAACTTCACAATATTTCTCAAGAGCTTGAGTGTTTGTGTTATACAAAAAGGAGAGCTGGCAAACTCTTGGAGTGTTGCAAGTTCTTACATCTGTCTATTCAGTTCTAAAACTGCAGACAAAAAAACCCTCCAGTAAACCAACAATACCCCCCAAGGAGCTGTCATGTTCCCCATCAGTATCCAAAAGAGAAAAATAGGCCTTAGAAAAAGTACTGACAAAGCTGAGGTGTGTATGGGGTGGTGGTGTGTATGTGTGTGTGTTAATATATAAAAATTACAAATATATGTATACAAATATACATTATTCTAATATATATTATATGTATTGTATCATATACATTAGAACAATCATGGTATGTTAGACCACAGATCCATCTACCCTAGTGTCCTGTCTTTGACAGCACATACATAGAAAAACACACAAAAAAAAGAGGAAGCATATCATGACATTTCCTCAGAACGCCATTAGCAGCTTTCTACACAGACTGGAACACATTTTCTTAGTTTTATGAGAAAGTGAAATATAATTTTGTTCTATCTTAATTTTTGAAAAAAAAATACTGAGCATTTGGGCATAAAATTTCTCACATTAAAAGCTTTTCTTTTATTATTGTCATCAGTTTAAGAAATGCCCACCACATGTATATAGAAGGATATCAAATGCATACCCATAAATGAAGACATCAGTCCAAAAGGTAAAACATCCAATGTGTCTATTCTTGATCTGAAGGCTTTGAGCTGGTACTGTGCAGAAGGAGGGCAAGATTTAATTTCGTGGGTATATCCTGATCATCACTGAGTAATACTCAGCTAAACTTTGATGATGATGCAGGTGTTACAGTAGTTTCTTTGCAGCAGGTTACAGAAACATTTGCTAGAGACAGAAGAATGCACATTGGCCAGTGAATGATGCCTACTGTTAATGTAGGGCGCACTGCTGTTGCCAATTCAGATGCTTTTGAGCTGCATCATAGAATCCTGTAGCAAGTCACCTTCTAATGATTCACAGTCCTTCCCTTTGTGACTCTAACATTTCTTGTTTTTCTCTCTATTCTTGTGACCTAATTCCTCTTATAATTCTCTGTGAATCTGAACTGTGTGGGTCTTTTTCTTAGAACAGCAGCTCTCCAAAAGTTGCCTGTTAGCATGTTGCACAGCAAGATTAATTTTTACATACTCAGGTATTGATCTACCAGGAGGCAGGGCATTTAAGAGCTCTCCTGCTTCCTCTCTTATTAAGGCTGACTTGTGCAGCTGACGTGAATATTACGTGCCACTGTTACAATTGTGAGGCTTTTGATCTAATGCTAGTGTGGCTGAGAAAATGGGTGGGTGGTAAGAAGGCAGAATAGTGGATGGCCATCACTGTTCATTTGGAATCCATTCCTGTGTGAAGTATCTCTCTCCAGGCCTGGGCACCAAGGGAGACAGCTTGCTTATGCCTTTGCTTCCTGAAGTATGATATGTAAGCTGGGTGCTTCCTGATTTCATCTGGCCCTGGCATGCTCTACTTCTTTCTTTCTTGAACATTGAAAGTTGTTTGAGACTAGACTGAAGTCTTCAGCGCTCTTCTTTCCTATTCTAGATGGGCATGTTTGCTGCACCAATTACCTCTAATGCTGAAAGAGGACTTACAGAATGCTTTCAATGATTTTTTTGCCTCAGTCTCTAATGCTAATGATAAACCTTGGGCTGACTGGTCCTCTGAGTTGGAGGACCATGACTGTGGGAACAGTGACTTTCCATTTGTGGACACTGAAATTTTAAGGGACGGTTTTATCAGCTGAATGTTCACAAGTCTATGGGGCCTGATGGGATTCATCCAGAGTACTGAAGGAGTTAGTGGATGTTACAGCAGGACCCCTCTCAATCATCTACCAAAGGTCTTGTGAGCCTGGGGAGGTCCCCGCTGACTGGAAGTTAGCCAACGTTATTCCAGTTCAGAAGAAGGGCATGGGAAGACCCAGGAAACTACAGACCTGTTAGTCTAAGTACCTGGAAAAATTATGGAGAAGATAATACTGGGTGCTACTGAAAGGCATTTAAAGGACAAGGCAATTATCAGGCACAGCCAAAATGGGTTCACAAAGTGAAAGTACTGCCTAATTAATTTGATACCCTTCTATGATAAAGTCACCTGCCTAGTGGATGAAGGGAACGTGGTGAGTGTAGTTTTTCTGGATTTTAGTAAGGCTTTTGATACTGTCCTTCACAGCATCCTTCTGGTCAAGTTGCCCAACTGTGAGATTAGCAAGTACATGGTGCGCTGGATGAAGAACTGGCTGAACAGCAGGGCTCAAAGGGTTGTAGTGAATGGGGCCACATCTGGCTGGCAACACCAGAGGTGTTCCTCAGGGCTCAGTCCTAGGGCCACTTCTGTTCAATATTTTTATCAATGATCTGGATGCAGGAGTTGAACGCACCATTAGTAAGTCCGCTGATGATACTAAACTGGGAGGTGCTGTTGACTCTCTTGAGGGACATGAGGCCTTGCAGAAGGATCTAGATAGATCAGAGCATCGGGCAATCATCAATGGCATGAAATTTAACAAAACCAAATGCTGGATTCTGCCCCTGGGATGGAGTAACGCTGGACACAAGTATAAATTAGGAGAGGAGTGTCTGGAGAACAGCCCTGCAGAAAGGGACCTGGGGGTGCTGGTTGGCAGCAGGCTCAACATGAGTCAGCAGTGTGCCCTGGCACCAAGATGGCAAACAGCATCCTGGGATGCATCAAACACAGTATAACCAGAAGGTCAAGAAAGGGGATTATCCTGCTGTATTTAGTGATGGTGTCGCCTCACCTCACTGTGTGCAGTTCTGGGCCCCACAATTTAAGAAGGATGTTAAGGTACTTGAATGCTTCCAGAGGAGGGCATCAAAGCTGACGAAGGAGCTGGAAGGCATGTCCTCTGAGGAGCAGCTAAGGACTCTGGGTTTGTCTAGTCTGGAGAAAAAGAGACTGAGGGGCAACTTCATTGCTCTCTACAGCTTCCTGAGGAGGCGACGTGGAGAGGGAGCTGCTGATCTCTTCTCCCTGGTATCCAGAGACAGGACACGTGGGAATGGTTCAAAGCTGCATCAGGGGAGGTTTAGACTGGACATTAGCAAGCATTTCTTCACAGAACAGGTGGTCAAACTCTGGAACAGGCTTCCTAGTGAGGTATTTGGACAGTACCTTAATGCCTTAATGCTTCAACTTTTGGTCAGCCCTGAAATGGTCAGGCAGTTGCAAGAGATGATCACTGTAGGTCCCTTCCAAGTGGAACTATTCTGTTTTAATCTAGAACAAAAATAATATTTTCTGGTTTTATTACTGCCAAAGGCAAAAGACTCTTCTTAGCACTTTCCCAGGTCTGTCCCATCCAGTGTCCAGATCTGCACTTAGAAAGACAACATATCCAACATCACTCACCTAAGAAACATTGGGATGTGCAATGGCTTTAGCGTCCTCTGCCACAGCCATGTGACAGAATGAACAATATGCAGCTTTTAGAACCCTGTAATTCTGAGAAACATTATCCCTCACCTACACTACACACAACTACAGGTCTTCTGTTTTATGCTTACTATTGATTCTTTATTTCTCAAATAAATAAAAAGCAAAATATAAGGTTTAAGTGTCATTTACAGAAATTGAACACATCTCACAAGCATCTGCTTTGTGCCTGAGTGATTTTGAGCATCACAGGTTTTATGTCTCACTCACATTGTATACTGTAGCCTTGGAGGCTGAAGTCCAGAGCCCACTGTGCTGCAAACTCAGCATTCATTGTAAAAATACCATCTACAAACTTCATCTTCCCTTCTAGAGCAAAAGATGAGAGAGTCAAATAATTGCATTTGAAATCCTCAGAACATGTTACCTGGGATTATAATAACAGAATAAAGTAGGTAAGAAATTTCAGCATTTGTGATGGGGAGAAGAAAGTGGAGAAGAATGAAAGCAAGGCAAAGAGAAAGAAGAGGTTATTTCTTGTTCCTTTCCTGTGGGAGGAAGCAGAGAGCTCTTACAAAGAAAGAATTGAAAGCAGGAGGAGGAAAGAGTTTGAGGAATGAGCTAAGACAAGCTAAAGGAAACTGAAATTGAGGACAAGGGAGTAAGTAAAACTTTGAACCTTCCCATTTTAAACTAGGAAGATGGCAAAATGAGAGTGGGAGAAAAGGCAGTGAAGTGGCAGAACCCAGCCTGTTCACGGGAGTTTGTTAATAACAGTGCAGGAGTGTGTAAGGGCTGACTTTCAGGGTTGAGCTTGTAATGGAAGAGAAGGGGAAAATGAATCAAGGGTAGAGGACAACAGAGCATGAAAAGAATTAGCCAGTGGAGAAGTGTGAGCAATGACTGTGAGCAGAAGAGAAAGAGCAAGAAATTGAAAGAAGAGAGAAAGGCTGGCAGGTTGGACCTGGTGACAGCAACACGGAAGCTGAACACAGCACTGCTCTGAAGAAGAAAAGAGGGAAGCAAGCAGGGCAGGGGAAGAGGCAGCAATGGAAAAGCAGCAGTGCGGCATTCCCTCACAGCCTGACCTGATTCAAGCAACATGATCCATCAGGAGTTTAGACCTTGAGAAATGTCAAATAAAGGCATTGAAGTCTCTGAAGGACTCAGGACATAGGCAGGGAGGCCATGAAGATGCCACGGACAGATGCATTTTTTACAGAGGGCATTTTAAAACAGCAGGAGAAGGCAAGGTTATGTTAAAATCAGCAACATGACCTGGTGAGTAAGCAGAATAGATGGAAGGAAATATTAATCAAACTAAGGGTGAGGGAAGGAAGTAGCAGCTCTTGCAATAGGGATGCAGGATTTAGATTTATACTTACAATGGTAAAGCAAAAACAAGGCAGAGAAAGGATCTAGCAAAGGTAATGTGAACCACTAAGAGATAAGAGTAACAAGATGGAGAATCACCATCAGCGAGACAGGAGGAATAAAAAAGTACGAAGGGCACATAAACAAGAACCTGTACCAGGCTGCCCTGGAGGAAAAGAGCACGACTGCAAGGCAAGGCATAAAAATGAAGACAAGAACATATTCCACATGTTTGCAACATTCCCTGCTAGGTTATGGACAGCAGTAGCCCAAGCTCTACATGAGTCCTTAGGACAGCTTAGAAGGACAAGCCCAGAGTGCCATTCTCCATAGTACAATGTCACCTCAAGCAGAGTTGAGAGATGGGACAAAGGTGAGAAAAGCCTGTTGTGCTTCCCTTCCATGTCTAGTCGGTGTTTGCTTTACTCTGTTGCTCCGAGTCTGGCAGAGGGAGCCCTCTCGACTTGGGAAGCGCTTCATTCTGGATCTTACTAAGAGTTGGTCTCATCCTCCAACAAGAACCCCTTTCCTGTGGGGTGATAACAGGCTCCATTCCTGCAGTCCTTCTCACTGTAATAGACTGGACTGGGACTGTACTGTTCATCATCTCCTGCAACTGCAAGCAGCCTGGCTGCTCTGCACTGATGGGAGATAATTAAAACCTTCCTTGGTACTGCTTTCTCCACTCAGAATAGAAGGTGCCTCCCTCTCCATTATGAAACCCATCCCCAGCCCAAAACAAAGGCTAGAAGTTTCTGGCAAGTACAGATCTCACCACAAGAAAGCCGGGGACAGCATAATTTATATTGTTTCCTCCCTTGCCATCTATGTGTGGGGCCCCAAAGTGATGACATCGTGGCCCAGATGCTATAAACAAGGCCAAATTCATGGACCAGATACTCCCTGGAGACTGGCTAGATGTCTGTGTTAGGTTATGAGTTCTTGGGAGCAGAGATAATAGCAAGATGAAGCTGAGAGAATGGGAAGTTGCAGAACTGGGGGTTAGGACACTAGAGAGATACTTTCCCTTTGCTTGTCTTGTTCATCTGAGCCTCCTAGGAAGACATTGGTGAATGTTATTCTGGTTTTAACATCATGTGGATGGGGAATTTTAGTTTGGGGAAAGCAGCACTATGTCTGCTGGCAAATGTGGCAATCTAATACTGGTGATCTTTGAAACATCAGGCAATTGGTAAGAAATAATGTCACCTGCCAGAGGAACACAGAAGGCATCACATACCTGGGACCCTGACAAAATTTACTCACAGTCCAAATACAGACAGGACTTCATTTTTTGAAAGTCCTGTTGTAGTTCCATGCTGGTTAATTTTACAACTATTTTAAAATTTAAGAGACTCTGTGCCTTCAATCTCTGAATATAGGGGAGACCTCAAACCAGAACTCCTTTCAACCAGAATGTGTTTGAAATGCTGATCCCAGCACACTGACATTATGCCAGTAATCATTATACTAATGAAATATACATATGTAATACCAATCCTTCTTTTCAGTTGGACTAGATGATTGTTGTAGGACCCTTCCAACTGAACTATTCTATCCTATTATATTCTATTACGATATTGTCCTTTTTATATACTCTTCAAAACACCTTTTGGTCTAGCTATTTCACCAAACTGAGAACTCATATAGTATTGGTCATCTAATGCAACCAATAAATCCTTTAATTCCTGCTTTCCAGGACACAGCCACTAATCTGTAACCATGATCTGCTCTGTGGAACTCTCCTGGAAACAACTCTGCTGGCTGACAATCATCTATTGTAAAATACAGCAATAGAGTTTAAATCAAAAGTTGATGAATTACTGCTCAGTCTTTAACCAGCTCTTCATGTACTGCTGCCAAATGCCTTACAGAAATCCCTTATCTCTCTGTGATGTGTCAAAGTTCCTTCTTTTTCCTCATGCTTGCCCCCTTGGAGGTATGAAATTTGGTCTTATCCCCATTTTACAGACAGGGAATTGAGACAGAAATTTGAGGAGGAAACAATATAAGAGCCAGGTTTTTGAAGGCTTTGAAGCCACCAAAGAAACTATGAAGCAGCCAGTGTATAATTTTTGCATTTGGAGAGAAGAACAAGGCAGGGTCTTTTTCTCTAAAATGCAAAGGGAGCCCTGGGGAGGGAGGCTGGAGTCTGCTGATTAAAGCAGCTTGAGGAGCAGCACACCCATACATCAGGCCCCTACACACAGGCAGAAAGGTTACTTTTGAAACTTCCCTCAATGGAAGTTAAAGGCTCCTATCTTGCTCATACCTCTTTGAAAAAAGTCCACACTGGACAATGACTCAAACTGGAGTTCGACCTGTTCAGAGAGAAAAAGCAAACTGAGATGATATGATAAGGTCTTTGAATAGCACAAACATAAGTGCAATACAGCATAAAGTGCCATATCAGTTTATCAGAAGTATCACGGGTGCTTTACCCCAACTCGTGTTTATTCACAAAATGTAGAGAATCACTGAATATAAATGCAACGGATACATTTGGTAATGTGTTACTTAAAATGTGGAAAGCAGCAGGTAGTACAGGAACTCTGTGGTGGGTAAAGAGATGAAGAGTGTCTCCCACCAAGCAGGTGAAAGGCAGAGTGGGAGTCGGTATCACTTGATGTGAAGCATATGAGCACTCTCCTGCAAGGAGAAGACTTCAAGACATTTTTCGGAAAGCTCTGGTAGTTTTTCAGAAAGAGTTGATCATAGCAGTGCCTAAGGTCAAGCTCTTGTTCTTTAACATGGAATGGACAACATCATTTAATGAAGTTCTGAATTATTAACAAGGATATTTTAAAAGACCACAATATTGCATGGGAATAAAACAGGGAAGCAAACCTCCTAAGATATCAACATATCTCCACTGGTGGTATTCCAAACAGACATATAATTATCTTGCTCAGAAATTTATATTGGTTGTATAGTTAATTGCAATCACCAATCCCTCTTACATTGTGTGGTCAACCCTTCCACTGTTTTGCCCAGGGCTGATACTGTATTGTGTCCAACAATTCCACAAGACATGTCATTTTCATCCTATAAATATCAGTGCACTGGTAATTCCCCAAGGTCCTTTGGTCCAAGATCTCTGCAAAACAAAAATAAAAGAAAACACTCCCCGCCCCAACATTCTTTGTCCTCACATCTCCTCAGCTGGTTCTTTTCACCCTCCCTGTTGGTTCACAAATCGAAGTCCATTATAATACCAGTGCAAATGTTATCCTTCCAGGTGAGTATTTTAGCCATATCCTTACCTCAGTTCCCCCTTCTCTACTGCACAGTCCCTACAAGGCAATAAAACAAATCACTTCTTTTATCTTTCAGAATTCCTCACAACTGTTTCCTGCTGTCGTGGTTTAGGCCAAATCAGCCACTGGGGACGTTGAGGACCCCAGATGGGACTGACAGATGCTCTCCTCTACCCCTCTT
>RSEF01000004.1:45876907-45905392 GCA_003993805.1 Himantopus leucocephalus | reverse complement strand
TTGGAACTAGGTGATCTTTAAGGTCCCTTCCAACCCAAGCCATTCTGTGATTCTGTGAAGTGCATGACTGGCACATCTGTGTATGTGAAAGAATGGATAGAACAGGAGAAAAAACCACCACCATTGTCACATTCTGAAGGGATTCAGTTGTGATTAATCACACTGTGGTCATTATGGCAGATAGAGATCTTTGGCAGAGACTTGTGCCATGCCATAGTGAGCTGAGTGATTTTAAGTATAAATTCAAGGAAGTTATACTAAGTACAGAAATTTGCTAGAAAAATACTTGCAAGCGTCTCCTAGTGTGCACTTTTATATTCAGGCAAACTTCATACTTTGAAATAAACAAAGCACACTTAATGCCAAAGGCTAGCACTCAAACCAGTTATATGAAGCTCTTTCAGTTCTTCAATGAGGTTTTCAAAACCCACCTTTTTTTCCCAGACAGGTGAACAACTGTGTACCCACATTTCAGTTGAGTGTGCATTATTCGTCTTGATCTCATAACCTATTTTTAAAACTTGCCACAAAAATTTCAGAGCAGTCTTGTACAAGACAGAGAAAGTAGTCACAGCAAGAGATGTATGTCCTTCATGGGTCGTAACATGATCTACTCCCCTTTTTAGGTGATTGTGACATGCACCCTTTTTGTGTTATTTCTCTATCAGGTTTGAGTTGTACTAAACCCAGTAAATATCTCCAAGAATTGAAGCTATTTAGGGCTACGACTGTGCCTTTTCCTCACATGTGTATAAGCACATCACTGTTGGGGAGGTCGTTGGCTCCTGCGAGGGTCTAGGTGTTGCTACAGTACAAATAGAAGTGTAGGTGATGGTAAAAAAATTGAAGTGTACATTGGCTGCAGCTCATGAAATGCTTGTTTGAGGAGAGTTTGAAAAACAGCTGGGAATGTAATGCTTATTTTTAGCACAGGTGGAAATTCCTCTAGGCACTATTCTATTCTTAGTTTAACCCATGCTGATCATTCTTTTGTTAAAATGTTTTTTCCAGACAATCAGTAAAGAGCTACCAAGCAATTTGGCTATGAAGATAAATCATATAAACTAAATAACAATGAAGTGAAAAAGAATTCAGCAGAGTAGTCAGCAAAAATACAGATTCATTGACTAAGTAATTGATTTAAGGACTCTTGAATCAATAAATCAATCAGTGTTGCCAGTTTTTTGGATTGGGATTTTCATTTCATGAAATCAGCAGTATACACATTTTCTGGTTCAGAAGGTCTGAAATTATTTGAGGACTGAAAATAATTATTTTCACTGTAAAATAAACTCTTTCTAGTTGTTTTGGTTGTGTACAGAAATTAAAATATGGCCTTGTAAACTTAAAAATCACGCTATTTTAAAATCAGTCTCATAGTTGTTTAGTGCTTGAGTTGGTAATATGGTCATACTCACAGCTGGAGTAGCAAGACTTTGTAATTCTGCTTCTCTGTTGAACGCTGACCATCACATGTGCCAGGTGCTGTCTGTATTACGTGCCTTTGGAGCAGCTCCCTGGCGCTAAGTCTGGGCATGCACCTCCATGACAGACCAGGCTGAGATCAGAATACAAATCGCCCCTTCATGCCCTGGTTTTCTCAGGAAGCAGGCATGAGCCGCAGCATGTTGCAGCAGGCGAAGGGAGACAGCCTTACACCGTTTGGGCCCAGGTGTGAATTGGCATACTCCACGGACTTGAAAGAAGCCACAGTCACTGTACTATTTGAAAACTGCAGCAAACTAATTGTAAGCACTTGCATACCATCTTCTAGCTAATGATCGAAAAGTGGCTTTCCCCGCAGTAACGAGCATCCACCCACCTCTCATACTAAATGCAAGCAGTAGACTGTTACTTTTTTTCCATTATTTTTATGTCAGTTTTCAACAGTGTATTGATTAGCAGTTCAGTCCCATATCTTTAGGATGTATAACTGCCTAGAAAATTAAACAATACCACTACAGTGCTCTCATCATCTAACATACTTCTTGCCTTATGGGAATTTACAAAAACATGAATTTGTACAGAGGGAAAGGCAGGACAAGCTACATGAGGTTTTAAAGAACATGATCCTTGCCGTGATCATTTATATTCAGTGGCTAATCTTTTTCTTACTGAATTCCTTTTTGAAGTTGTGATTTAAAGATAAAAAACCCCCAAAACCTAATAGTAATAGAGTCTGAAATTTGGAGCCTTGAAATAATATTTTAATAAAGAGTAGAAAATTGTGGCTTGTAAATTAAATGACTGTAAGGAACACAGTAGAATTTGTAAAACTGTTAATAATGTACTCAGAGCCTAAAACATTAATAGTAGATTCAAACCAAGAGGCAGATTTATAGGGGGACTCAGGCATGTGGAGAGATGCCCAGTATTGGCCTCGTTTTCTTTCTCATTCAGGCCTTTACCACGGCGTTGTAGAAGTGCTCCCATCTGAGAGTAAAGGAGAGCTGTTATTTTGGAGTGGTCTGATGGCCAGGAGTGTGGGAGCTGAGGGGTTGAATCCTTGCTGTCCTCAGTAATTCTTCATGCAGAGTGGGACAGTGCCAGCAGGAGCTACTGGGAGACCCCATCCAGCCCAGTAATTCATGGCTTTAGGTCACTACTTCTGGCTGCGGGAAACACAGCTTGGAGAATGTGAAGCTACATCTCCCCTGCGTCAGGTAGCTGCCCTAACTAATCGGCAGTTTTGTGGTAATGTTTTTTCTGTGCTGTACAAAAGACTTGGGCTTCTCTCTGCCGTGTTCAGGCCTCTTTCACAAGCAGCAGGGCATCAATCAGCTTTGTTTTGCACTCTTGACACCTGCAGCTGAAGTGCTCCTTTTGGGAAAAGAAATTGCGTGGAGAGCAAAATCTTGCTTTCCCATAGATCAAGAGCCTGATAGAGCTGCAGAGCAAAGGCTTGAACTGTGCCCTGTAGATAACCAACAAACGTCAGGAGCGGCGTGCATCAGAGGCAGCCGTCCATGGCCGGTCTACCTCCGTGAAGAATTAGGGTTGAAGCACTCAGCAGGCTTCAGCTCGGTGTCCAAGGGCTACAAAGTGAGTGGGAGCGCAAGCAGCTTTTGTGTGTCAGCCTGACCTCTTCCGAGAGTTTCCCAGACAGTGAAAGCAGCACTGGGTGAGCATTGGCTGCTCCCTGGGCCTCTGCCTGGCTTGTTAGTCAGCGTGAAGAACAGCAGCTTCTGGGAGATGAGGGGCATCAGACATTTACTGAGCATCACCTGTGTCTTCCCACTCCTCTGTCCTTGCCTGGACGTTGCTTGCTGAAGCACTGCTTCAGGTCCTGCTGGGAGCTCCTGGCAGGGCTAATGGGAGCTGTGTAACTAACTGGTAGGAGGCCCAGAAATACTGCACCCCTGGCATTAACTTGATGAAGATTTCCTGGTAGGCTCAAGGGCCAGGTCATGGATTAGGGACACCTGAGATTTAAAAAAAACAAACCATTTCCTACTGCAGGGTGATGTACTTTGAATATGCACCTATGATCTGTGCTACAGGAACAATATTTTAGGCAGTTTTCAGAAACAGAATTACTGGGGTAGTTTTTATTATTATTCCTGGCCTCTAAATCCGGGTGCGGTCTTTATAACCAGACAGGGCTTAGTGGGACAAAAGAAAGTTATACAACTAATGCAAAAGAGCTTTTCTTCAGACAAGTACCATTACAGTTTTAAGGATGAGCATTTTGTGGCCTTGAAGAAGCTGTTGTCTGATCTGTGGGGAATTAGAGAACATCCCCTCTCTAAGGGGAAGGGTACCAGGATGGCAAGAGCATAGAGCAAGTATTCCAAATTCAGTAGCAATGCTCGTTATGCCGGTGCATCTCTTGTCACTCATAGTATTTGTAAAGGCTTCTGGCACAGGAGGCATAAAAATCTGGGGGTGTGACCAAGAGCTGAACTGCGATGGCACAGCCAGAAGAAGTGCTCAGGTATTATTGCTGGCTGACCAGCTTGTAGCGAAAAGGACCTTATCAAAAATACTTTTGCTATTCTTTTAGGGTTTTTTTTTGTGAAAGCAGTTTAATTTAGATAGTATAGATTTTATTTTAACTGCTATTAAGAATAATACCGTTTCTTTCTTTCCACAGATATTGATGAATGTGCTACTGGGAGAGTTATCTGTCCACGATTTAGGCACTGCGTCAATACTTTTGGAAGCTACATTTGCAGGTGTCATAAAGGCTTTGATCTTATGTACATCGGAGGCAAATACCAATGCCATGGTAATAACAACTTATTTCTTCTGTGATGTAACAGAGCTGCATATTCTAAACTGAAATTAATGGTTTAAAGAGGAATGGTTACTTCTTATGGCTGAAATGTTGAAGCAAGTTGGTTTAGGTTGCACTGTATTTTGGGAAAGGGTATATTATAGAAGTAGACTGTGGAAAAGAAAGCATATATCTGGCCTTCATTCTTGTAACTGGTTCTCCTGTGGAAGCTAGTGGGAGAGCAGAGCTGATTACCCCGGGAATTCCTTTCCAAAGCCTTCGTCCCCACAGGTTTCACTGTGCACAGGCAGTTGTAGGTTTGGAGCAGTGTATGAGCTTAGGTTATGTCTGAGCTGTAACGCAGGTGTGATCCGTAACGTGCCCCAAGATCCAAGATAAGAAAATGTGGCTAGAGCACACCCCAGCTCCTTCAAACCCAGACTGCCCAACTTTCCTTCCCCTGAAGACAGGTGGGGAAAAGGCAGAGGTTGGGAAATAACCTGTCTTTGTCTGGACATGAGACTGGAATGCAGCTGGTGTATGCCCTTCAACAAAGATGTTCCCAGGTCTCACTGTCTTAGTTTCCTGGGGCCTCAACTGGTTATGATACTTTCATTGAAAAAAAGATCATGTGGAGATAATAAGGCATCGCTTTATGTTTGTTTAAGTATATTTTTTGGAGAGAAATCTCTATGCAGAGCACTGGAATTTGGAGATTTTTGCTTGCATCACTAGCAGCAAACATGGAAATACCATATAAGATGTTTTAAGCAGTTTCTACTTGATGTAGAAACAGCTATACAGATTTATAATAGAGGAAGCATTTTATGAAAAAATAGTTTAATACCTGTGTGATTAAGAACATGCATATTCCTACACTCAGTTTTTCTTTCCTTATGTCACCTTTAAGAAGTGGTTATTAAATCGTGATCTTCATGGTCTCAACTGCTGTCTACCCACAGCACACCACTGAAGCCGATGCTAAGTGATAAGCTGAGCAATACCAGAGTTGCACAATAGTCTCTTTTACCCTAACGTTTGTATCACCACATTGATTTGCGACTGTCTATCTTATTTTTCCCACTGGCAATTCAGTTTTATTAAATTTTTCAAAATTAACTGTATTTTGCTTATGACCATACTACTGTTTGTGTTTTTGAAAGGATAAACGGAAATTCAAGTTTCTTTGATATAAATGATTTTTTTCATGTAACTCTCTGTTGCAGATATAGATGAATGTTCCCTTGGCCACCATCAGTGCGGTAGTTTTTCACGATGTTACAATACACCGGGATCCTACAAATGCAAGTGTAAAGAAGGGTACAGAGACAATGGAACACACTGCATACGTATGTAATGCTCCTTTTAAAAAAGGAATTCTGAAAGTAAATGTGTCCCCATGTTGTAAATTTTGAGATACACCACTATCAGGCTCAGTTTCTCTTAACTATTTTTAATACTTAATAAGGGGCCAGGGAATGTAGTCAGTTTTCTGAGTCTTCATGCCTTGGTAAAAATACCTTTCCCTGAGACATTTTCATAATTAGAAAGAAATTCACCTCTCCCTATTCACAGCTTCATTCTAGAGATTGCTTCAGGATGAGAACAACTGAGCAAGCAGGGTAGGTCTGGTCAAACAGTACGTGTTACTCGTACCCTGTTGTTATGTACACTCTGCAACTGGCCCATTTCAGCAGCTAAACCCATCCACTCCCCACTGCTCCCAGATGCGAGTGGAGCCGAGAGGGAGGATTTCTCTGGAAGAATTCCCTGGTGGAGAATTGCCTTCCTCACCTTCCTCTTGGGAGAAGCAGCCGTGCCCCTTGGTACAGAATAGGCCATTGGACCTCCCCCACATTTGACATCCCTCAGGACTGTGCAGCTCTATGACATCTGCTGAATCTTTTCAAGGACCCTGTGTTCAGACACGGGTTCTGGTCTTTGGTGACTCACTGATCTCTTTAAAGAGCAGTACGATTATTGTAGCTGTCATGGTAGTGTGATCTGGCTAAGGTGATCTTTCACAACCTGAGTGCTTGCAATTACATGTGGACACGCTTCATATGTGTTACTGGGACATAGTCCTAAGGTGCATTTTTTTATTTTAAAATACCATAATGCAAAAAGCACAGGATATTCAAAAGAATAGTAATAAACAGGTGGCCCGAGAGAAATCTTTTTACCTGCTATCACCATACAATTGTTTTTTTAACAAACAGTAGTTCTTAATTTTAACTGTGTGTTATACTTGGAACACTTCTACACAAAACATGTGACTAGAGTTTTTATTGGGGATTTTAAGATCTCTAGTAAGATATAGAAAGCTCATTAACAAATAGAAAATCATAAATAGCAAAACAGATGTTCTTGTGTTTCATGTCTGCAGCAACTCCTCTTGTGAAACCAAGTTAAAATTTGTTGTCCTTTATGAACTGCTAGGGGAGATGGTACCATAGGCATTGTCACTGTGGTGTAGGTGAGGCTCAGTCCACCTTTTTTTACGGAGGCTGAAAAAATGACATTGACTTAATTTCCTGGTGTTTAGCAAAGGTAAAGATCTAAATGAAGTCTATGGACTTAGGTTCAGTCTCTGAAAAATGATTAATGCTTATTGACTTTGGGGAAAAGCTTAGACGAAGTGGAGAGGTCTGAAAAATAATTTTCTTAAGCCAAAGGTATCTGCCTATCCATGACCAAAATGGTCGTAACATTGGAGTCTTACTAAACTTCCCTCTGCTCCTGAACACAAACTTGTCCAGTTTAGAGGGCTGTTTAACACACGTGTTCCTGTCCATGCTTTTTTGCTACCAGTGCTTTTGTGTGAGTTTTACTGCCTCTGAAAGAGAGTTGATGCTTGGTGGGCATGGAAGTCTCTTGGCCTTCAGTCATTCTAAATCATCTTTAAACTGCTGTAATGAGAAGTACTATGGAAAGGGATGTGATAATTCAGCAATACTGATGCTAAAGTATGTTTCTAATTAGTGGAAACATTCAGAAGAGAAATTATTTCAGCAAAGACTCTCCACGTCATAATGAAATACGTTGCTAAGTTTCTGGAGCAAGAGACTCAGATGTCCATTTGGGTCCCATTTTGATTCTCTTTGCAGTTATTCCTAATGTTATGATTGAACCACCTGTTCCATATCATATAGTCAAGGGCAACAGCACACTCCCTAGGGGAGGCAGTGATATAACCAGTAAGATTCCTGTTGGAGGCACAAAGCAGCCCTTCAGACCACCATATGTACCTGCTATTGTTACAGAAAGGCCGGTGAGCAGGCCAACGACTCGACCTACACCCAGGCCAACGACTCGACCTACACCCAGGCCAACGACTCGACCAACGCCAAAGCCAACGACTCGACCGACGCCAAAGCCAACCACTAGGTATGTGCCGGTGGCAACAAGGCCAGTAACCAAGCCAGTGACAAGGCCTCCACCTCCAACGCCACCTCAGTCTACAACGTTAAGACCTACACTACCACCACAAAGAACTCCTCTGATAACAACTGAAGAGCCTTCACATGTTCCTATTGAAACTACATCTTCCCAAGGAATTACAGATGACAACAGGATCCAGAGAGATCCTCAGAAACCCCGAGGAGATGTGTTCAGTAAGTAATTTTACATATCCTTTCACTTACCAGAATTGCAGATGCAGTGAGGTGAAAGCATGCACTGTACTGTTTGGGGGTTTTGGAACACTTTATCAATGAGAACAAAGACACGACACTGAAAATGGTCATGCAGTAAAGCTGCACAAATAATTGATTTTATTACCTAACAAAAATGTGGGGAGGAAGTTCTGAATCAATTCAACCAAAAATTTCATTTTTTTACTTCCTGAAATTATTTATGAGTGTATTGTCCTGTATAAGTGCTTCACCTAACTATGCTTTCAGACAGAAGTTTTGGAGAAATGAAAGACATTTTATTGAAAGGTACTGATACGCAACATAACTCGTAAATGGTCAATGGATTCAAATTCAGGGAGTTGAGAGTCACTCATAGAAAGCATATTTCCTTAGCTTTAAGAAGTGGGACCACGTCTGATTACCTAAAGACTATTATTTCACCTATATTATATGAGTTCAAATAGTCTTGGATGTTTATGACTAAGCAATGGGAAAATTGCATAAAAATAACATAGAGGCTAATTTTATGGACTGCATCTATGAAAATGGATACATGAAAAGCTGAAGATAGTAAAGATACTCGTAGCATGAACATGTGTCATTTTAAGAGCCTTTTGAAATCTACAGCACCATTTCTACACCAGCGTTAGTGCATACCACAGAAGATATTACTGGCACATACAGAGTTGCACATACCTGCCAAGAAATACTCAACACCCGATTTCATCTTTAGTTCTGCCGCTAATTTTAGAGAAGGGGAGGGTGTGCCCTTCTCCTTCAGCTTGATGTACAATAAAGCTGCTGAAGCAATGTGGTAGGAGGAGAAGTTTGCTGTCTCAGAGCAGGTGTACAGGCAATGTGGGAGTTTTTTTCTGGTTGCTTTGGCATCTGTGTGGTAACTTCTTGGGCTGTGTTCTCTTAGGTCACTACACAGTGAAATATTTTGTTCCTTGTAAAAAACAGTTTGTTTTCCCTGTTGACATTTTATCTGTTGTAGACCGTTTGATAAATTTAAAATGGAGACAAAAGCTGACTTAGTAGTAGGGAAGAAAAATCCTGGTACTAATCAGAGGAGTGTGCTTTTGGCTCTTTCAAGGTTATTTTTAAACAAGCTATATTCAGTTAAAAATCTAAAAACATTTTAATGTAAAATTCTAAAAAGAAATATAGTAAAGACTCCCAAAACTTAATCTGGTGGGAACCAATAGTTAAAAATGTAGTTCTGTTAAAATTATTCTAGACTCTCGCATTGCGCTTCCCAGGTGTCTCGTGTTGCAAGTGCTGGAATTCTAAAGCAGAGGGATAGTTTTCAGCTATTTTCATGAAGTCATAACAATCCTCTGTATAAAGCTTATTATTTACAATTAGTCTTTCTGTATTCTCCTGAGAGGCCAGATTTTGAAGCTAATGCTTTCAATATATATGCTTCAGATATAGGGCTTTGGAAAGTAGGAAAGTAAAAGTGTTTTGTTTTCTGACTGTAAGCTTACATTATGGTACATATAACAAACACAGGAAAAAATGATCTTTGCAAAGTGTTTATCAACTATCCAGTTAGGTCAGCTGTCACCCTTAGGTTTGTGCTATGCATACATAGCTTCCGAGGCTTCAGTGCACAATACAGCAGGATTCAGAGTCAAGCACGAGTAACTGTTACTGGCCTCAGTAGGTAATACAGGGACAGATAGCTCCTCAGATCAAGGCGATCAATGTGTCTTTAATTGCAAATTATTTCTTCTATCCCTGCTAAAGGTATACTTGATATACATGTGTGTGACATAACTGTGTGACTGAAGGCATACTCACCTGTGCTCTAGATGGTAGGAATTTGCATGGTGCTAGTCATGCGATCCTTCATGGTGCTGGTGTCTTTTACCCTCTCTCTCTTATCTCTTTTGCTCTCCTTTCCGCTCTTTTTTCCCCTCTCTTTTCTCTTCTGGCCGCTTTGAAAGTATCATCTAGGTACTGGTCACTAGTGTCCCCTCCCACCTTCCCTCTGTCCAGAGGCATTTATGTAGTGAGTGCACAAAAGCATTTGTTTAGGATTTGAAACCTAGAGTTGGGTGCAAAAGAGTTATGTTCCAGAAGGATGTGCTACCTTGTGAAGGAAAGCGCTGCTTGTAGAGTAAGTTGCCTGACTCTGTTAGGCTGCAGCTGTTCTGCAGGATGGCAGCGCTTCCACCAAGTGTAAACTAGGGCCTCTCCAAAAGCAGTCCTGACAGCCAAACACAACATTAACAACCACAATGTTAAGACAATACAAAATTTTAAACTGAAATAACTAGTAACATTTAGCTAACCTCTGATATGCTTCTTATCTGCCATGTGGATGTGCCAAACCCTCCCCACCTCCAAAAACATTTGTGGATTTTTCATTTGCCTCTGTATTTCCACAGGGAAGGGACTTTCTCAGCTATTTCCTTCAGCTTCCTGAAAACTGTTGCTGTTTTCATCTCACCTACATCCAGGTATCTTTGCAGTGTTCCTGCGTTATGGATATGAGCTAATTTCGTTTGGCTTATAAGTGAGCCTCTTTAGGTTCATTTCCCCACATCATCTGCTTCTCCAGTTGAGAGAGCAAAGAAACTAGTTCTCAAAAATTAATTTGCACTGTGGTCCCCATATGCCTTCGTGAAAAGAGAAGAGAAAACCTTGCTCTTGCTGCCTTTATTTGTTTCCCACGGGAGAATGCAGGCAGCAATTCAGTCATAACACTCGTCATCTTGGAAAACAGAGAAGGAAATTGATGTTAGATCCACTCAGATCATGAAGCAGGACTTAACTTCAGTTTTGTGAAGTCTTCAGAAGTTACGTTGTCTTCTTAGATGGCTGCCAAGGGCTGTTGCATCCCAAAGAGTCACAAAAGGTCGTGTTTTATCACACAAGGATGGGCAAAACCCAGCACAGAGAGCGCTGTAGCCAGCAACCACTGGCAATTCTGATCTTCCAGCCCTCAGCATCTGCTGAAGACCTCAGTATTTAAAGCTGTGTTTTTAAACTAGGTTCTTGTGATGCATGGATGACTTCCTTTCCTTTTTTTCCCCCCATCAGGCTCTGAAGCCTTAGCCAGACTTTAACAAAGCGGCATGACAGTAAACACTGCTTTGCTTAGCCATCTGAATAGGTGGTACTTCTGTTAGGGAATCCATGGCAAAGGGGTAGTTGGTGTGCTGTACACTGATGGATGTCCTACTGCATTAGCCCAAATCCTGCAAACATACTGGTCTAGGATTGGTCCACATCAGGAGAGGAACCGTACCTGGGCAAGTGTACTTGTTTTCTGCAAGCTTCTCTCAAATTTTAATTTTTCATTATTTAACCTTTTCCTGAGCTTACCTTTGGTGACTCATTGCTGTCTATTTTCTCCCTTTGTTGTTACTTGACCTGCTGTCCCACATGCTGAGTAAACTTGTCCTAAGCTTTCACTTCAGAGCACTCTTGAATGTGCTGCTCAGCTTGAAATCAGCTGAGGACCGCTGAAGTTGGTCTGTTCCGTGGTGACAAAGAGCACAAATGATAATAATGCTGACAACGTTCTTTAAATGCCTTTGCAATTTTTGAAAGGTATTGGATTGTTGTGTTTCTTTAGCTGCTTTACCCCTTTTCTAAAAGTGCCTACAGTGACTTTGGGGAGCTGCTTTTTCAGAGAACAAAAAAATGGGTATTTTTTAAAATGGAATTCCTACACTTGGCCTTTGAACCACTTAGTCGGATGCAGACAGTGGAATCTGGCACCAAGGATAATCTTCTCCTGATATGGATATGGGGGGAATGGCAATGAGGGAGGAATGCAGTGATGGCTTAATGTTTAACTATTTCAGGACTGCTACAAACTACAGTGAAGTACAGAGGAATCTTTTCTGGTTACTCAAATGAATAAAGTCTCTAACAAATAGAAAGTACTTGTCAATAAGACTATGAATTTCTGCTACCATCAGGATCTGGGTGATAAGCTTTAAAAGCATAAGCTTAAAGACAAAGCATAATACTAGATATCAGCAGAGCAAGAACAAAAACCCTTATCTGTATTAAAAGATAGTTCAGCAATTTTCCTTCTTAGCCCTTAGTGGAACTGAAAAGATTGGAATTAGGAGACTTTTCTCCTAACAGCTATTAAAAAAAAATATTAAAGATTGGAATAAAACTTGATTTTTTTTCTGCTCCCCCTTTCAATGACTGAAAAATCCTTAGTGCAGTAAATGCAGTTATGTGATCCTTGAAGCTGTTGAAAAAAGAGAAATGCTAAAAGCAAAGAATGTGGGTTTTGTTATTCTCTGATATCATTAGAGTAGCATCATTTTACAGTAGAGTTTCTTTTGTCTTCAGTGTTCTGGCACCTGTTAAAATGTGTTTGTCGTAATATTTAAGCATTTAAGATAGGCACTTTGTTCCTGTTTGTACTCTGGAGCTAATTCATGAGATCTAGGAGTCTTATAAATCACACCCTCCCTCAATCTTACAGCTAGTTTTATCCCGAGATCCGATACGCAAGCTTCTGTAGGCTACTTATTTCAGCTGTGTTTCCCTGAAACTCAGTTGGCGCTTTGCACCTCCTGAATAGCTGCTCACAGAAAAGCAGGCAGGTTACTTTTCAGAAAATCTTCGGGAAAGCTATATAATTAGATGTTTGATTTAGGTCAAAGTTAATGAGCAACTGTCTGAGAATTGCGAGATTTGACTTCAGAGTTGTCACATGCTAGCACCATCTCTCCCCTCTTAGGCAAATGGTACTGTAGAGACAGGTGGGAGAGTCCATGAAAGCCCTTCCTGAAATAATTCTCACTGTGAAATTTGATTCTGCGGAGTTTTAGGCAACATATCCTGGACACTGCGGGTGTCCAGATAAAAGGGTGATGTGTACCTCTCCATTGCCCCTTCTTTTTAGCCCAGCGTATGTCAAAGTCTTCCCTGGAGGAAAACAGGACATGTTCTTGTTTACTAAGTCTGACTGACCTCTGGACTACTCTCCCTTTTAGCTATTTTCTACTAGTTCTGCGTGAGATCTCATCGCTTGTGGGATTTTTTTGGAAGTGGAATTTAACAACTTTCAGTTGTAACTACTCAGTCAAAAAATTTTTGTCCCTTTTTGTTGTTGTTGTTCACAAATGGGAAGCTTGGTCATGATTATTGTGTGGAATGGAACTGCATAAGAACGCAGTGTTTGTTGTAAAGCAGAACACTGTATTCTTAATAGTAATAACAATTACTAATAACATGAAGCTGCACTCACTCCATGTTTTGTTTTGGTTTTGTAACACTAAAACAGTGATTATTCTGTAATTACAAATAACCTGACATATGTACACACCATCTCTTATACTTCTAAACTCAACAATTAGCACACAAATGAAAAAAAAGTCCTAATGTTTTCCCAAAGGATTAAAAAGCTGAAAAGAAATTTTACGTGGTTAGTAAATTTTTCCCCCCACGTTCATGTATCTGTGAAGAACTTGGCTTGTGAATGTTGAGAATATGGTATTGTTGATGTCCTGGCTCACTCAGAGCTTATAAAATTCCCCAAGAAAAAGAAGCCAAGTTTATATTTAACAAGCTTTATCAAACCATTGAAGTTAAGTGAAAAGCACACTGATACAGTATAAAAAGTACACATAAAGGGCTTGGAAAGTTTGCAGAAAATAATTGTGCCAGATACTTTCTCCCACGATCGCCACTCAACGTATCAGTCGTCCTAGCAAAAAGAAGTGTACACATGGATCATATTTATGAGTCCTGCATCTCTTATGGTAACTCTTGTTTCGTATCAAGTGCACATTCCTCTAAATAGGTCTGAGCACTGAAGTGAATGGTTTAAAGCTCTGCAACATGTTCTTCTAAAAGTTCATAACAGTGTTTGGAGAGGACTTTAGGGAAGAGTTTTGAAGGAGTATTTTTTAGTAGAGCTTTAATTATAAGCAAATATATCAACTTTAATTTGGAGAATGCTTGTATGTGTGCACAGATGTAACTCAGATTTGTATAAAATAACTGTGCATTAGAAATGCTATTTTGGTAAGTAAACTAAAGTAGTTTGGAAAGTAAATTCCTAGTATTTCCTGCAGTATTTTCCATAAACAAGAGCTATGGGGGACTGGGAAGGGGATCCACAGGGCAACCACCTACCTTGAGATTGTGACCCCTGAGTATCCTACAAATCTTAGAGCACAGCTGTGGGTTTCCTCAATGCTCTCTGCCACAGTGTTCGTTCACAGCCTTATAACTACCTGTGAGTCTGTGGCCTGAGCCTTTGGTCTCCAAGAAAAATTTAATTTAAGGCACAGGGGAAGAACAGGAAGACAATGAGGCGCAGAGTGTTAAGTTCAATATTAACCTAGGTGAGAAGAGGATGTGGGTATCCTGTCGCTGGTGGGTGCGTGGGGGCCTGAGGGCGATGGCACTGTGAGGTTCCTCGCAGGCTGGAGTCCTCCTGCAGCGCAGGGAGGGGGCGGTTTGCTTTTTCTGTCTGCGTCTGGGGGCTGACCCCTTTCCATCCCTGTGCCTTGCAGATGTAAAGAGGCTGCGGGTCCATCCCAGGCTAGCAGCTGTAGTACGAACATACACTGCGCTCAGCAGTTTTGAAGTGAATTTCTGACTTGTCCATAGTGTAGGAAATGAACAGTATCTTTTTTCCTTAGCACAGTCCAAGAAGAAGAAAGGCGAGGTGATAGTCCCTTGGGGGTGCAGCATAGATGTCTCACATGTGGGCACTGCTGCATTCCATGGGGAGCAGCAGCGTGGTGGTTTCCCAAGGTGAAACTCCACTGTGAGGGCATATCTAAGGTGTAACTGCAGTCAGAGAACTGTCCTGCCAGAAAAGACAGTAAGTAACTTCCAGGATGCTGTTAGTTCAGCAGGCTTTGTAAGTAAATACTCCTGTGACATTTGCTGTCCCTGGTGGCTGGCCACAGTAAGCCCAAGGAACTGAATTACCAGTTTTGAACATTCCTGAGCAAACTCACTGCGGCTGAATTTAAGTGGTGCCGCTAGCTGCTTTGTGTACCACAGTGGCGGTGGTCACACATCTACTCCATCATGGTTGTCCATGACTGTAACGCAGTTAGAGCGGTGTAAGCGTGTGTGTACTGTTATGTGCCAGAACAGCGTGTAGTGTCATAAGCACCTCTGCAGGTGTGACTATAACCATACAATGTGCTTGTTCAACTGTCCCGCCTACATGTTAGATAGAGCTCT
This sequence comes from Himantopus leucocephalus, assembly GCA_003993805.1. Lineage (NCBI taxonomy): Eukaryota > Metazoa > Chordata > Aves > Charadriiformes > Recurvirostridae > Himantopus > Himantopus leucocephalus. The sequence goes on along the minus strand of RSEF01000004.1, from coordinate 45,890,353 downwards.
TGGGAAAGACAGGATTATACTGCTGGGATTAAGGTGAATGATGGTTTTAGAGCACTCCTGTTCCGATTTTTTTGCTGCCTGAGGTAAACAGATTTTTTTTTCTTTATATATTTGACATAGTATTTATGCATAAATGTACTGCAGGGCGATTATTGGCCTGGGTGGTATGGGCTGTGCACATGTGTAACATTTCTTTATGTTAAATCTCAAAATTCTAATCACGTAAGCAAAAAAACAGATTAAACAAAGCAGCAAAATTATTATTACAAACAATGTGTCCAGACTTCAAGCTTTTTATGTATTTATTTTTATTATACAAAATTTCCACCCCAAGAGCCTGTAATAGTAGACTGTAATATTACTTTTAAAATACATCAGCATTTGGTCGACCTTTTATCAGGCTGCATATTTTGTTCTAATTCCAAAAAGCAGGAAGCCACTTCATTCTTCCTTTTCATTTTGTTCTGTCTTCTGGCTTTAGAGGAGCTCTTGCAGCAGTGCTATTTATGCTTTGTCCTAGTGCAAAAGGTGGTCTTCCTACCTTTGATCTGATTTCCTAAAAATAACAGTCCTCTATTTCAGTTTAGAATTGTAAATTAGCTCAATTCTTCTTGTTCTCACTTGCCTGAGCAGCCTATAGAGACATTAAGATACTTATTTTAGCACTGCAAATGGAAAACACATCAAGTTTTTAATAGATAAGGCCCTCACAAGTACCGTAGATGTCACAGGTGTCTATAACATCTAAGGACATGTCTGAAACACAGTACTAATATTATTAATTATGCACTAGACCTGCCTCTAAAAGAGGAATTTCCAAGACAGCGCTATCCAGTGCAATCTGTTTATCTCTAGTTGACAGCTGTCCATCAGGCATGACATCGGTGTGTTATTTCTGGAGACGTATACAGACTGGCACAGTGTCTTCAGAACCAAGTGGAAGTCTTTGTAGCCACCTGACTTTGGCAGCCATCGTTCCCACAAAGACCTCTTAAAGTTGAGGTTGTCCTGGCTGCTGAATGTCTAATAACCTCTGGGCCTGTTAATCACCCAGAGTGTTCCTTCTCCTTGCGGCTGAGGAGAGCAGCTGAAGGACAGACTGTGTTGGAAAGCAAAAAATATAATTACAGTTGAATTCCAGCTTCTACTAGCGCACCTCCTTCTCAACTCTCAGTACAATCCTGATAATTGTTTAGGAAGCTCTAATCCTTTGCAGATAGGCAGACGTACATTCAGCTGTGTGTCAAAGGTTAGGGCCATGTGGCGCCTCTTCCAAGTACCACTAGAAACATCTGTGGAAGGTGAGTGGATCGGAAAGTTTGAGCAAGGGTTTTAATGTGGCTTTATTTTATTGAGAATCCGCTACATGTAAAAGTGCATTTGGAAGGGGAATAGTGTGCTTCAAGGTTAAAGCTTTTTTCTTTCTTTTTTTTTTTTTTTCCCCTGGTTAAAGAGGAGCTTTCATTTGAAGAGCCTTTAGCAGATTTGGAATCACCTTTTACAGTGCTCAGATAAATGTTACAACAGAAATGATAAATCACATAGGCATAAAGTTTATGACTCTTCATGTCAAATATAATTAAATATATTGAATTCTCCAAGAACAGCACAATGCCCAGAGCTGCTCTGCTGTTTTTTTATTAAAGATAAGGAAGTAGGTCACTAATTTCCTTTATCTCATTCATTTCTGAAAAACTATTTTTCTCACAGTTCCACGCCAGCCTGGAGTGAGCAATAATCTGTTTGAAATACTTGAAATTGAAAGAGGGATTACCGCCGATGAATTTGAAGCAAACGATGACCCAGGTAAAGATCACGTCTCCTGTTCAGGGCCTGGCGTTTCGGATTTTTTGAGATTTCTGGGGGTTTTATACATTTTTACAGGACTCCTACATCTTATGCCCCTTGTTTAAACTATGCTTTGTAAAAAGAAAAAAAACCTACCACCTAAGTGAACCTTTATAGTTTTATTTCCTAACAGATTTAGCACAAAAATAGTGTGAATTCTTAGTAATAACAATCCTTGGTTTTATTTTAGTATTTTTGTAGATTTCTTTTTCTAGTGCTTCTGCATTTAATTTTCATATTTACCTGCTAGTGTCAGCCACAAAGGAAATTGCTGTAGTTCCCTAACCAAACAATCCAAATCACTCTTTTTTTTTTTTTTTGACCTTCTGCTCTGTTCTGCCTAGGTGTGCTGGTACACAGCTGTAATTTTGACAGTGGACTGTGCGGATGGATCAAGGACAGAGACGATGACTTGCACTGGGAACCAGTGAGAGATGCATCAGGTAAGATACCCGTGTACGATGGCATCCTGTAGTTGAAGAACCACCCAGACTTGAGGTTGATGACTGTTCTAGTATTATGATGAATTTACACAGCTTCTCTTCCCTTTAGTTCCGGGATGTGTTTCACACCCACACCTCTTCTGTGTATAAAAATCAAAACTCAGGATTCCCAACATGAAAGAGCAATTAAGAATTTCCGCTTTTATCATAGCTGGTATCTTTACAATAGGAACATCTCTGAAGGAGTAGTAAATGTATTCAGTAAAGGATTTTCTGTCTTAAAAGAATCAGAAAAAAATCAAAAATGTGGACTAGAGAACAACTTTTATTTATGGTAAAACAAAGCTTATTTTTCAAACCACCACACAAACATAATTATTTCTGTATTACTAGCAAAATTATAGAAAGTGCTGGAAATAGTCTTTGTTCTGCTGCCAAATATAACGTTCTAGTTTAACCTCTTAGTTTGATTTTTTTGAATTCTACTCTAAGTTACAGCAACTTGTATATAGGAAAACCATTACGTAACTGGAAGGAAGACAAGTTAGGTACTGAGACTTCTGAAAATGGGTTATGTTTGGGATGGTAAAAAGTGACCCTGCAATGAATATTGCAGGGGAGTGCTCACTAGCCGCTAGGAGGACCCTGGCGGTGGCACTGGTGGTCAGCCGAAGCAGCGACCCCTCCACTCGCACACCTCTGCTGGCGTAGTCCCAGCAGAGCTGCACATCTGCGGTGCTGAAAGTTTGTCCTGTTTTGTCCCCTGTTGATTTCACTGTCTGGCACGGAAAGGCAGGCTGTCCTTGCCTGCGTACCCTGCCCCCAGCAGTGCTTGCCCCACAGTGCTGGGGATTAGACACACATCTCTGGCTCCCCGTAATGATGGGATTACTTCATCCCCAGAAGAGCAGCCTTTGAAGTGCACAATGCTCACATTATGTGAGGGGATGTCAGACTTCGGAAGGAAACGCGCTCTCAGGCAGTAAAATGTTATAGGTTAAGTTGAGGGAGGGCGAGGGCACCGAGAGCCATTTTCCTTATGCACCACCTCATCACAGATGTGTATCCTTACCCTGCCGTTGACGAGACGGTCATTTGCCACTGCAGCAGGTGACCTGGCACCTTTTTCAGGCTGTTTAGCTGGCTGAGCGGAAGTGCTGCCGGCCCCCTCCCCACCCACAGGCATGCTCTAGCAGTTCGTATGCTCCTTACCACGCTTAGAAAGTCTCATGAATGTCTCGGAGAGCAGAGCTCCTTCCGCCTGCAGATGAGAAAACAGGGAGTAGCTGGCTCCTGCTTGGAGACTGGCATTGTAAAAAAAAGTATCACACATGATTCAAACATCTTTTTGAAACAATGGATTTGAAAACGCTTTGTTTCTGAGAAAGTCAATCAAAGCATATTTATTATCTGTATCCAAAACCGGTTGTTAATACATATGAAGTTTCAAACTATGATTTTTTAACTGGCTTGTTTTTAGACTTTTTTTTTCCCTCCTGCATTGCTTCCCAGTCGGGGACAATCTCAGCTTTTTGTTTCCTGTGTATGTTCTGCTGCTGTTGACATAACCTGTTAAAACTAGTCCCTTGAAGTCACCCACCCACTCCCTCCTGTCTGGAATACCTTGTTGGAAGGATTTATTTTCACAGCTTGTTCCTGAGTGTTTGCTTTCACCTTTCAAAGGTTGCTATTTATTGGTTTATCAGAATCTGCATTTTGAAAGGTGCAACGCTGAAGCCTTATAAGCTTATCTTGCACTCAGAGAATGCTGATTTGAGGGGACCTTTTCCTGCAGGGGCTTGCCTACAAATACGTTGGCTTTGTGCTTACCTAAATCTGTTTCCTATTGATTGGATTCAGTCTCTGTAACTATCTGAAACAGATGCAGGTAATGAGTCAAGTCAGTACTTTTACAGTAATATAATTGTATCTACAACAAACAGGTGCAGTTATTTAAACTCTATTATGCTTATTTTAGCAGTGAGTGACCTTGATGCAAAAACAATGCATTAAAAAAAAACCCAACCCAAAAAGCCCCAAACCCCCAAAACATTTTAACAGTTCCCTGGACAAATGAATCCCACTTTTCATGTCCAAATGCAGATCTGGGGCCCCAGACAGCAGTATAATACTTTGCTTTATTCAATCTCATGGATACCAAAGAATTTACAAACCTCTATAGAAGTAGTGAATTGGAGACAAGGTTGGCTTTCCTTTTAAGCGTGTGCAAGCCCTGGTACATTGGCATTAAATCTCCACAGCTTTTGAGGGAAATCATTGTGGCTTTCAAAACGAAGCTTTCAAAAAATAAAGCTCTGGTTGAGTAGTAGCAGGGCGACAATTCAAATGAAAAGTATTTTTCTGTAATTAAGTAAAGACTGTGGTTGTCAACAATATTACAACCCCCCGATATTTCTACTACATCAGTTTCAACTACGTAGCCTAAGTGCCACCTATACCTTCAGTTCATTAAACTTGCATTTTTTTAAGAAAAAAAAAATTAAAATCTCATTTAAAAAAAAGATACTTAGGTTCAGTGTGAGATAAGAATTTTTCTTTTAATTTTTATTTTTTAAAAGTGAACCCTCCTCCCTTTGGTAATTTCCAGTTTTAAAGTTATCATCCACCTTGTAAAAGTTTTAGTGAAAAGTACAAAGCAAAAATACAGATGTGGGTTTTCTCCAAGATGTGAAGTCTCATTTACTGTAGTTTTGAGTGCCTATGCGGATTTATGGAAGTATGTGCCTTTTTCTTTTCTTTTTGGTTCAATGCATGTTGCCATACCTGAGATCCTCTACTTTTCATGTTCTAGGTGTTTTTATAAAAGCACCTTTACTTCATACACGATCAGAGATAATAATGGGGTTTTGAATTAAGTATGTATGTTCACTGACAACTTACCACTGTTAGAGAAGACTTCAGGGAGTGTATGAAGTTAACAGCCATTTGGAAATCATTACTGTTTCTAGCTTTCTGTATCTAATCCATATTAAGAGTTTAAATTGTGGTTAAATAAAAAGGCTATCTGGGGTTGCAAATGGATATGCTTTGAGACTTAACCTGTTAACACAGTTCCCAAACAAAAGGAAAGGGACAGACCCATAGCTCAATTACATGATAACTTTTATGCTGGCCTGCTCATTCATCTATCCAATAGCAAAAAAATGCAGCTTACAAGGTGCATAAATGTACACAGGAGCTTTAATATCACGGTGGGTTTAAAACCGTGCAGCCACCATTTGGCAGAAATGAAGGAATACATGAAATTTTGACTGTCAAAAGAGGTATTATTTGCTTTGTAGAAAAGAAATTAGATGGGCGAGACCTAACCTGGTACTAATGTAAACAGAAGACCAGCAACGTAAATCTTACCCTGCAGGAGGAAGATGCATCAGTTCTGGTTCACGTCCCAGCAGCTTTATTCCTTATTTAAGACTTGACCTTGTGGAGCCCTTTTTTATTTTTTGATTTTGTAATGACTCCTGTGCGTTTGGTCCTGCAACACAGTAGAATTTTAAAAAGCCCCAAACCTAACTGCTTTTTCTTTTTGCAGGGGGACAGTATCTTACCATCCCTGACCCCAAAGGCAAAGAAGGAAGAGTAGCGCATCTTATCCTGCCGTTGGGTCACATGGCTCAGGCTGGGGACTTGTGCCTGTCGTTTAGGCATAAGGTGCCCGGACTGCATTCTGGTGCCCTCCAAGTCTTCGTAAGGAAAAACGGTGCTCACGGACCAGCCGTTTGGGGAAGAAATGGTGGCCACGGCTGGAGACAGACACACATAACTTTACGAGGACGAGGCATCAAAAGCGTAAGTACCCATGCACATGCTTGCATTTGGGGAGTTTTTGCATGAGATGCTTGATGGTGTTGCACTGGACTGTTTGTCTTCTGGGTCCAATTTCAGCCCGTGTTTTACTATTTTGATCCCTGCACATAGAATCACATTAAGGATAAGACAGCCATTCTGCATTTTTTCAGATTAGTTTTATGTAAAAAAAACAATCCCACCTACAGCAATAGGCATATAGGAAATGACAAAACAGCCTGTATTGAGCTACCTCATACAGCATGCGTTAAGGGAATCACTGTGCTGGAAAGAGCAGTCTAATGGACAGTGGCCCACTGTGCCTGGATTTCCAAAAAGCCAGTATCAAGATTCCTCCTGAACAATACTTTAAATAATACAGTGCCACAAAATAGAATTGTCCCCTGTGGATTAATAACCGGCCAAACTAGGGCAAAGATATTGAAAATAAGTCGTTTTTGATAATGCAGTGAGTTTACATCTGCAGTCTCACGTGGTTTTATGCTCTTCAGCATACCCGCAGCTGATCTGGCCAAGGAGGTGAATGTTGACCTAACTATGCCAATAACACAAAATGGTTTAGTGCAATCAAAAGAAGCTGTCTGAAGTGCCATGGAGAATCTTTTAATACCTGGAAATCTTAGGAACATTGGGTGATAAACCGATATCAAAAGCTCAGCATTTTTCTTCAACCTCTGCTTGGCTTTGAAGGTAGTTTCTATTTCAGATCTGAAGAAGAGGCTTAGGTGTTTCAGGGCCTGTTTTGCTCTGACTTATACATCAGGTGGTCTAAAAAGCTCACACATCATAATGTTCACGGTGGGAGCAGGCTACAACACACACACAGGAGATAGTTCTAAAATTAATATTAAGGCTGTAATTACCCCAGATAATTTTCTGAAAACTTTACCTCAGCAACAGTAACAAAGATGCCTGACCTTCTGCTGGCTGTAAATTAATGTCAGACTGAGAATGTGGAAATATAACAGGTGAACAATATATTTGCCACGTTCTTACCCATTTTTGCGAAGTTTAACGCTTCTGGCAATCCTCAGCTCTATCTCACCTGACAGAGCAGTTCATTAAATAAGTGCGTATCACTAATATGTTGTCTGGCAGAAAAGCAAATGAGTTTTAGAGACCCCAAACAAGACCTGCAGTTCCCCTTCGCACTGTCCTCTGCCTCTCCTGACCACCTCAGCAGTAGCTGTGGGGCATGGCTCGCCAACCATAACTGGTCACTGGTCCACAGACCAGAGCTGCCTCGTGGCATCTTACGGAACAGTCGAGTTTGGGATCTTTCCCAGCCAGCATGGGCAGCCATTTATTCCAAGGATCAGGGAATGTGAGAAAACTCTTAAGCAAGCAGGGAAGGCCTCTGCCACAGAGAAATCAGGAGGAAATATGGAAGCTTTATTTTCTAGTGAATTGAAAGCTAAAAACAACAAAATACTAGTGATTTTAGGGGGGCCTACTGGAAACCTCAAGAAGAATATGAATGGAGACCAGAATCCTTCATCACACTTTCTAATGAATCAGCGCTATGTAAATTATTTTAAAAATACACCCCAAATGACTCATTTCTAAAGAATAATCAGTATATTCCATAGGCTTTCTCTGATGTCCCCCCTTCCTACTCCTTATTTAAAAGTGTGCATTCAGCAAGAATCCATATATTATTTTTAACTACGCAGCTGAATTTCTGATCTCTGAATCTGTTTTAACTCTTTCCAGCTCAGTGATAACAGCAGACTCTTACAAAGTTTTGCTGTAGGCTTTGAATAATTTTTAAGCCACGGTCAAAAACACTGATCGTATTAAAGAGTTCAGAATTCTGAATCTACAGCAGTAGCACAGGGGAGCAATACTGATTTATGGGAAGTGTTTCTTAAAGTCAGCTGGCCATTCTGTATGTTGTCTCTCACTTATGCCTCAGCCCTTGTAGTCAAGCTTTATATTTGTTGAATTAACTGCTACTCAGGCTAAATCCGGACTGCTAATCATCTCTGTAAATCCATGCCCAAACTTCTGCCACCATTTTGTGAGGAGCCAGGTTACCATGAGTCTACAGGATCCAGAATTTGTTAAATAAAAATGGGTGTTTCTAGTTCCTGCAACTAAGGCCGCTGCAAGGTGCTTTAGCAATGGAAAGCTCCTCTATTAGACAACATTTTTCACCATACAGAGGATTTAATGTGTTTGCCAGAAGGGACAATGAAAACAGTGCAGAGATGGTTCGTAGAAAGTGCCCGATATTCTCTTATGTGGAAGTCCATCGCGCCTCAGCAGATGGTGCAACTTGAGCAACCCTGTCCTGAACTGCTGGTTCTTCACAAAGATCCTGCCAAAGTGAAGAAGGGAGAGGAGCAGACACAGAAAAACCAGCCATAGTTCTCAGCAGAATAAATAGGCTTTTGTGAGTCAGTTATGATTGCCTGAGCTTTCTTATGCTTTTGCTTTCTTGCTGGTGAGGCCTCTCTCAACCAAAGCTTCTTTCATTTTACTTTATTTTTGCACTCAAATCATTTTATTTCTCTTCCCAGGTTATTTTCAAAGGGGAGAAAGGGAAAGCAAGAACTGGGGATATTGGACTAGATGACGTGATCTTGAGGCGAGGACGCTGCTCTGAAGACCATTAGCAAAGACGATGGACCAGCACAGTCATCTCCTCTAGCCCTTCTCGTGCTGTTCCTACCAAGCTTTGAAACAGAACTGCACGAAAAAGAAGTTGTTGGAGAGTGACAACTTCTTAGTCGTCTGCTAAGTGCAATCTCACTGAAACTTCAATTAAAAACATGGAGAGCACCTCCCAGGATTCAGGAACTCCAACCCCATGCTGGTTGTTCCTATGAATCCTTACCACTAAATCATATTTTGTATGTAGTAACTTTAGCCCCTGTCAAGCCTGGCAAGCGCTCACGCAAAGAGCGCTTGTGAAAAAGGGAGAATTAATTACAAATGGTGGCAAAAGAAAACTCCATCTTAGAAAGGTGTAGCATTAACTGATCGTCACTATCTTCCCATAGTGCTACTCTTTCATTGATTAGATTTGAGAGACAGTGGGATTGATCTAGCTTCAGAGTCACCTCCGATTAGCAGAAGCCTGGACCTGACCTATGGCTTACTGCCACTGACCTTTGAAGAAGGGATGGCTTCATATTAAATCGCATTTATTTTGGTGTTGCATCTGTATTAACAAAAAGCCGTTATATAGAGTAGGCGCTGCATCCTGTAATATCGCTGCTGCTGTGTTTTGTGTATATGTGTATGGTTATTAACATATTTATGTTTCTAATATTTACAGACTGTAGTTGCAAGGTAATTGGCAGCCGTGCCTTCTTATTGTACAAGGCAGCATATTCTTTGATCCCGCTGGTCATGCCAACGGATACGTTACCAAAGTCAGTTAATGGTGCTCACTGAAAAACGCTGGTGCAGTTTTTCATGTTGTAATATGCTGAAGGCAAAAGACCAAACCCTTACCTGATGTAAACTGGCATCTGATAACGCTGTACGTGTTTGCATTTAGCTCAGGAGCAAGCCCTAAAGGGCTCTCAATCCCGCAAGAAACTCCTGGTTCCGTTGAAGACTGAGCAGCCCGGAGAAGATAACTTGCATCTTGTACGACTGAGCCCGTTGATGCTACCAGGAGTGTTCCCTTCCCACAGGTGGTACGAGCCGACGCGCAAGCAAAAAGGGCAGCTGCGTTAATGCTGTGTGAACAACTCAGACCGTGAAATGCCTTGAGCGACCTCCGTCAAATGTCCACGTGCCATCCGACTCTTCTGTATATAAAAAACATTTTATTCTTTAGAACTAGAACAACTATTAGCTCTAGCTGGAACTAAATATTTAACAGAACTTTGGACTCATTTTTTAGTTATGTATCATGCATGTGGTGTGCAGTTTCCCAGGGAATTCTTCTGTTTGGTTTGGGATTTTTTTAAATGAGGAACATCATCATCGCTGCTAACAATTCTAGATTTGACAAAGTAATTGTAACATTTAAGAAAATGACAAGAGATTGATAAAATGTTGTTAGTGGCGCAGCCTTAAAGCTTCAAAAATGTATGTATAGAAGAAATAGGTCTCAGATTCTTTTAGATACATAAATACAATGTAAAGTAAATGTCAGCTTCATATCATAAAACCATCATTAAAAATAATTTCACGTTAAGCCTTGCACAAAGTCCACAGAGACAAAATTGCAAGACCATTAGATGTCACATTCCAAACCCCTGTTTACGAAAAACTGCTGTTTTGAAAATATTTTTTGAGTTTGTCCCCCAGGACAAAGCACAGTACGTATAGCAGAAGTTAATTTGACCAAACAGAGAGTCTCCTGCAAAACTGTATCAACAAACATTTTGAAAAGGAAAAAAAATAATGCATTTGTAAACATTTTTTAACTATTTTGCTTCAAATATGATCTTGGGTTTTTTTCTCTAATGTTACTTTGTAATATGTCAGAAATATTTGTGAATAGTTGAAATACCTTATTGTCATTTTAAAGTAATCAGTAAAGGAGGCTGTTACTTGCTACTAATTGGAAATCTTGTTTTCATTTCTGGATCAAAAGTCTTGTTTTTATTGCAGTGAAATGAACCAAAAGATGACAATTCAACCAAAGTGATGTAGCTCTTGTTACCAGATTTAGAAATAAAAGCACATTTCACTATAATAAGACAAGAGCATGATATATATTATTCAAAAGGAAGAATGATGATTTTCAACCTAGTTGTTTTTTTTTTTTTAAGAACAGTTTCTTCTGCAATGTAAAATGTCCATTTCTACAAGAAACAGCAGCTACCACAGTTCCACACACTACTGAACCTGCACAAACTGTTACATTCTTTGGCATCTAACAAGATTAACACGTTTTGGTCTGGTTCATCTACAGTGGATGATGATGGTCTTCACCACATATTACTACAGCTTTCTGAGATTGAGACTCCCTGGTTAAAAGAGAAGTCCATCTCCTATCTATGCAAGGCTGAAAGAGTTTTTTTGCCCCTTTACACACGGTCCGTAGAACCCCAAATTTGAATGCATTCAGAAGGTAAACAGAAATAAGTGCTCAGGTGACACGAAGGATTTGGGGCCTCTGTGTTTTATGAGTTTCATCATTACAATCAAACAAGTAACAAGTGAAATCTCAGCTGCCAGTGGACACTGAGGTAGTCTTTGAGGATCTGGCTCTGAAGGAGCTGCAATGGCTGTCAGTCACTCACCTCTGCAGCTGGGTTGCACTGTGACGCTGTGTGTCACCTTCTCCCCGTGTTTCTGAAGAGAGAAGGCAAGGTCGGTCAGTGGTCACAATCCTTCACCAGCTCTTGCCGCGCTGGCCCTTACAGGCAGCTCCATACAGCCACACGCCTCAGCCAGGAGGAAGCAGATACTGCCATTGTCTTATGAGCTTCAAGAAACAGAGGAGAATATGGCTTGAGGTCTTCCTAGGAAGTAGGTTCTAACTGCCCTTCCTGCTCAGGGGTGAGTAAAGAGGTTACTGTGCCAAAAGAAATTCCTGCTTAAATACTTAGGCAAGCAGAAGAAATTGCACTAAATTAACAACGAAAACATTTACCAAGTGTCCTGTATAACTTCTTGCCAGAATATAATTTAATGTTTTTAAAAGACATTAAAACTTTTTTTCCCCCAAAAAAGATTGAAAATAAAGATTCTTCATAAATGACAGGTACCGTGACCAGTGGCAGTGTGCATTTACTGCATTTGCTGATATCAAAGTGAGTACAATGGAAGGGACCAATATAAGATGTTGTTTCCAGGTTCCATTCTATACAGTCACCTCACCTCTGAGAGCCGTGTCACTGAGCCACTAGTGAGGGAGTGCTCGTGATAAACCCCAGTCGTTCTGGAGAAAAGCTTTCCCAGGTTTCCTTCAGTCAAGTACCCCAGATTTGGAATCAAAACACTGGGTTTAATATCGTTCGCGATTACAATAACCACCCTAACAAGAGTCAGATTAGTCATGAGAAGACAACCTTCAGCAGAATAATGCTCATGACGGCAGCCGCCGTCATCTTACTCTGTCCTCCTGGAGAAAAGACACAGCAGCAGCAGCGCCTGCCTCCGACCCGAGTCGCAGGTCTCTCTATGTACGCCCCCTTACAGGCTGCTCCTCCCTGCACGTGAGGCACAGTAATTGGCTCAAAGACTGCTAAAATCAGACTGGGGATCAAGCTATGCATTCTCACAGTCACCTCAAAACCTGTTCACTCTGCATTTAAAGATACGCACCAAGATAAACTACAGCTGTTTGCCAGTAAAATTTTAATTGCGAATGTTAGAAAGCCAGAGTCATTAATAGTCAACTGAGGGCCAGTTAAATCCTATGCAATTTTTATTTATAAGAAGATCTATATCACAAGCGCCACATTACCAAAGTGTTCCTGGTAGTTAAAGCACTTTACATGCTGTTTTATCCTGATGTCCTGGAGTCACACAAGGTTTTATGACTTCAGATTTTCCACACCAATAAAAAAATCGAGATGTGCGATGCATTGGTATAAACCTGCAACTTTAGAAAGAAGTGACATTTTAGTGGTAAGTTCTGTAGTGGTTTGAAACAACACAGGAACCTCCTCAAGCTTTGAAAGTTAATGCATTCTGCGAGCACACCTACTGCATCAAACTGTCCTGGCGATAAGGGAGGAAATGCATTTTGAACGTCAGTAATGCTTTTTTTGGGTGAGAGGAAGATGCCAATGGACCAAAGACCTTCAGGGACCACAAAAACAACTTGAACAGTAAAGACTGCAGCACCAATGCAGTTCAGACACCAGCTCTGTGTAGGCTTTTAGGATTGTAAATCCAAAATGAATCAAATCACATTGTAACTGCTCCGCTCTTACCAAGTCTCCTTGTGCACTTTTATGACCTCCTCCAAGCCCAAACCCTGTTCCTTTGCTTTGAAACAAAGCTTCCTCTAGACAGTGCTCTTGCTGGTTACTTTGGGCTGAGATGATAGCCTATTTGTTGAAAAATGAATGGTTTACTTTTTATTTATCTCTCTTCTTAAACTTGACAACCAGCCTGGGTAACACTACTGAGATCAGGATAGTTGATCCGATTACCAGACGGGAGTGCTCACTGGCCTGGTCATCTTAGGTGGCCTTTTTTCTCCTAAGAAATCTCTAATTTAACTCCAGAGAGCCAGATGGGATATCATGCTTACACATGCTTGATACATGTCAAAAGTAGAGATCTATCCCTCATTTTCTTAATAACAAACACGTCAAACAACAAAGCAAAAAGTGCCTCAATCTTCACCAGCAAGTGTTCCACCCACACTGCCCAAGTCACAGAAGGCAAAGGCAGGGACTGGGAG
>RSEF01000004.1:45851487-45876807 GCA_003993805.1 Himantopus leucocephalus | reverse complement strand
AAAACACCAAACCACATCACCACCACAAAAAAGTGATGATTTTGCCTGTGATTTATAGAGACTGTTCACAGCCTTCTCACTGACCCCCTCTCTCCTCTCACAATTGTCTCAGTTTTGGAAATCTCTTGTAACAGAAGAAAAATGAAGTAAGGTTAGCTGCTGCAACTTTCTGTTTACCAAACTAAAAACTATTAATGATATTAAAATCATCAAGTAAGGTGTAGGATAACCATACCCAAAGCAAATCCTTGTTACTGTAACAGTGAGCTTGTATCGTGTAAACTGCCATGTCCCAGACAATGCTCTAATAAAGATCATGGTGTCAAATTCAAAACACAAGCTAACATGTGACTGTAACCAGGTGAACAGATCTTTGGTGTCATTTTGTTCATTTTACAAAATACATTTTAATCCCTGCACTTCAGTGATTATGAAGCCTCATGTCACACCAGTGTTTTCTAAACTTCAAAAACGTATAAAGAGAAATCTGAGTTTCTTGTCTTCTGTCTAAAATAAGTTCTTCCAAATTCCCATTCAGTTTCAGAGCCATACTGTCACTCTTACATTATCACAACTGTTTTTCCTGGATTAAAGGTACTATTTTCAAGTAGCATTCTTGAAGACAGATTCTTTTCTTTTCCTAGCCTTCCCCCCCCCCCCCTTTTTTTTNTTTTTAGAACATGCTAGCAAAGCTAACCTGGGATTTTGAGGGGAAGAAATTAGGGTGGGTTTGGGTTTTTTTTTTTCCACATCTCCTGAAAGGTGGTATTTGTCTAAATCAAATTTATTTTTAGCTTCTCAGCAACAGAAAGATGCCAATTCCTGCTTCTGTTGGTGCTTTCAATACTTTTGGCTTCTTACTGCAAAGTAATTTCCACATCTCTAGCGCAGTCACCTTATGCCCTTTGTGGAAGCCTGTTTTCACCCATCTACAGCAGTTGCATCTAGTTTAGTTTGGAAACAGGTTTGCAGTCTTAATCTGTCAATTTCTGCATGTTTAAGAAATAGGACTTCAAAAAAAATTGACAGCACTAGCTGAAAGAGTAGAGAAGAAAACCAAAGCAAACTCTGTACCTGCAATTCATACGCAACAGTGGTTATTCTAGAATTTTTTCATATGAAAATTAAAATTGCATTGATTCTTTTTAAGGCATGAGCTTCTAAAATGGAAAAGCACTATTATTTGCAGAATAACTGATCTATAGTCATAAGAAACAGCATTGTCAGAAGCCTATGTTTCTGGTAAATGTAATTGTTTCAGAAATTGTTGCATTTACTGTGTTTATGGAAATAGAATGTTAAATTCTCCACGCAGGAATAGGCCTTCTCCACTTCTGCAGGATATGATACAGTTTGGATTGACTCAGCAGCAGCTCTTACAGTGACTTCCAATCTGGGACACATCTTTATTTCCAATCCAGATGAAAAAAAAATGCTTTCTCAAAAAGAAAGTAGGTCACAAGATACAGCAATTACTCTTTAAAATATTAGAGAACACACTTTTTCACAGGATGCACACAGGGTACAGTTTCAGCTTGTTACTTTCAATATTCACAGTAAAATACTTTTGAAAAACAATATACTTAAGTGCAGCTTAGAGCCATCAAGTGCCAATTTATTTTCTTCTGCAGAAATATTTATAAGATACCAAATGCCGGCTAGTTACTCTTTTTGTGTTCAGATTTGCTCAACCAGTTGTGCACTACATCAATGCTGAAAGAGGTTTCTTGGAAAGCTTGAAGCTTCACACTTTTCATCTGTTCCAACTGAAGCTTTATATCAAAGAATAAATGCAATACTCCCGTGCTCTAGATCTGCAGGATAAGACACCGATCATCAGGATAGCTTGTATAGTGCAGATGCCATAATGCCCTTTGGTTTCAGGATATCCATGTTGTACAGTAAGACTTCCCTATTCAGACAGATTGTCCTGAATGTTTACAGTCACTTAAATTTGTGGAGAAGGAACAGTGAGGAGACCAGTTGGCTTGATCTTGTTGATTCCTCCATCTAGGATGCAGACCCTTGGGTACTTGTTTTTCACTAGATGAGCTGCAAACTGAAACAGATATATCATTAGCACACTGCATATTACAGTCCTTAAATTGAAATAACTTTGTGTTAAATAAGGCAAGTTAAACAAAAGAAAAAAAAAAATAAATATCGGCCCCTAGAAGTTCTTTCTTTGCACCAACCAATCCAACACAGGAACCCAAGCCTGTCTATTGAAACAGCTGGGATGAATTTGGTGATCATGAAAGTGTCACACTGATAACCCTGAACTTTATTTATCTCTGCTTAGACAGGATTTTACCTCATTCTACCAGGATTATTTTATCTCAGAGTAATCACTGGAACCCCTCTCAAAGGATGAAATAACAGATATTTTTCTCTGCATTAATCTAACTCCCAGCTGTTTTCTGTAGGTTCCCCAGTGTACAAGCATCACAGTTTGATGGCATAGTCATTTGCTTACCTGTCAAACTTGTCAGACATGACTTGATTTCACAGATGTCAGATATGAATTTGGGGTCTCACAGCTGTACTCTCCCCTGCCCCCGCTATCTGACCATAGGCAGGTTACACAGTGCACGCACACACATCATTCGCCCAGTCCTTGAAAGCCTTTCTCCCCAATTAATTTATTCCATAAACCAAACACAGGAGTTTTAAGTTTCCGTGTAGCAACTTCATGAAAAGTTATACACTGATGAAGAAACAATATTTTGTGTATCAAAATAATAATAATGATTAAAAAAACAAACCAAAAATTATGTATCAAAATAACCAAAAGCAAAAAGCAAAGGAATAACATTGTGTATGACATGCCAAACTTGCCTTTTAAATACTAATTGCAATACATTAAAAAGCAAGCCACCAAAATGGATTACTCCGAGAAAAACTACAGTAGTTTTACCTCACTTCCAATAGCTGTGAGGAGGACTGCCCTGCCATCCCAGTCTTTCAGATTGTTGCTTTATACTCGAATGACAAATTAGTACCATTTGTAGAGTCACCAAGTGCTTCCAAATGGGGTTTGTAAAACATTCATAGTTACCTTTTTCACCCTTTAAAATGATTTGTGATACTATTCCAGAACCCAGTGCAAGCATGATGTCCAAATAAGTAACTTTGCACAAACAACACAAGAACAGAAGTACGCTCCCCATCCAAACTTAGTACATGGGATTTCTTTTTACATTTACATTCCTTCCAATTACCCTTGATAGTATAACAGATACTAAGGCAGAACAAGATGTACTACGTGATTACCTGATCAAGTACAAGTCCTGAAATAATCTCTTTAACACGCAAAAGTTCATACTAGCAATGTTTTAAACTCCTTCCATAGCCAGAACTTTTAATTCACACTGAAGGTATTTTATATATGCAAGGAATTCATTTATGTCCACTTATGTGTCAAACACTGCTACTGCATTCCTTTTTCTGTGTTTCAGGATGGATTTAACCAGGGAGTGAGCAACTAGTATATGATCTGAAACCACTAAGGACTTGTTGAGGCAGAGTAAGAGGTCACAGTGGATCAGTCAGGACGTTTTGGCTGTCATCTTTGTTTCAGGTACTTGCCTAAAGATGACCAAAAGTAAGTTCAATCATCTTTTCCCCCATTAGTTTGGGTCTGTCAGTGCAGGATTCAAAGGATCAAATGAAAAAATCCCCACAATCAAAACAGCTAATAGTAAAGTTAGACCATATGTGGATGCCAGTTTTCATGAGAAAAATGAATGCCATGCTTTTAGAGAGGCTCTCTGATGCAGAGGTGGCGTAATACGCACAGAGATATCACTAGGAGAATCCAACTACCTCTCACTATAATCACAGTCCTTTAAGATGTGGTGTGTAGTAAAACAGAGACAAAGATATTTCTCTTTGTCAAAAATAGCGCTCAGCTGTGCATACCACGAGCTACAAAAATAGTATCTATTCCTAGTAAAATATGCCTACCAGACATCTCTACTTCATATGTACATATCTGTCACCTCACAGTGCTCTCCACCTGTGACTAATGGGTAGTGTTCTGTCTTGGACACCAATGCTGCTCATAGCTGGCAGAAATTAAAAATGGCAACAAGCGTTCAGACTGACAGGAAGCAGTATGTTATTTGCCAAGTACAATGTCCCACACGTCAGCAGAGAGGTTCCACTCTCTGTCTACTGGTAATTTTACACTTCCAATAATAAACTGTAAACTCTTCTCCAAGTTTTTGGATGCCCTAGTCATAACATAACTACTGTTCCATGTAATCTGAAAAGAAAACATGCAAACAAATGCTTTGTATTTAGGGTTTGAGCATTAAGGCCTGTGCCCCACTGTATTTTAGAACTGCTTTAGTAACCAAGGTATGGCTGAAAATAAATTTTCTTCACTGCATATGACAAGAGGTTCCTTTAGAACCTTATGGTGAGGAATCTCTCACTTCTTGCAGGGCCTTTGCAAAGCAAGCACTGCAGTATCTGTGGCTGTTAGCAAATGACAGGCAGAAAGCAAAAGAGCACAACAAGATGATATACCGCAAGTTGAACTGCCTTTTTTTTTTTTTTTTAAGTTGTCACAGAACTGTCTGCAGTTGTCTACACAGCTTTGGCGAGAAAGGCTGCAAATACAGCTCAAAATATTGCATCTGAACATCCAGACAGGAAAAATCCAGTGAGCAGGGAACGTACTACTACTGGTACCTCGCTACTGTGGGAATAGCTGCAAGTCAGGGGCCCAGAGGCATATACACTGCCATAAGCTGAGAGCTGCTATCAAACTCCAAATATCAGCCTCCAAGAGCTTTGCACAGACACCTGTCTCCACACTGCAAAGAAGAAAAGAGTCAAGGTTTAACTCACAGGGTAATAGGATTTGATCCAATTAAAGACATTCCTAGTTTTACCTTCTGCCTTCCCGCATTGTGTCACTGAAAGCAGAAGCAATAACTTTCAGTAAAGAGCAGATTTAGGAGTAGTCATCTTACTGGCATTGCAGTCTTTCTAGTTAATGCTTTGACTTTTTATAGTTCTGTTCCTCAGAACATGTTTGTCCCTTCCCCTCTCAGACAGAGGATTTTGTCTGTCACAAACAAGAATGGGAACCTGTTCACCATGTTTCTGAAATGTTCCAACACCACCTGGTATCTTTCCCTGCCAAAATATACCATATGAAACTAGTATTTTCAAAACACATGAAAGTGTTATTTCTGGCATGTGCACTGATGGAGGGGCATGAGAGGAGGGACTATTTAAAATAGCTACATAGACTTCCTCCCCAACGTGACCTTCATTGATGTTCAAATATCAGTAACTTAAACCCAAGAAATTAAGAAAGATAAAAATATTAATGTTTCCTAAAAAGTTGGAAAAAAGGAGCAAAATTTCATGTGTCAAAAAAAGCCCAATGGGCTCTTCTGAATTCATGCCACAGACTTTCTACAGTAGAAACTGCCACCTTGGACTTCGCACATGGGTTCTATTTCCTTTATAAATGCTATCATAAAGTGTCAGCTAGAAGTTTAATAACAGGCACCTGAATACGTAATTTGTAGTCCATTAAATAACCTAATTTACAGAGGTGCTCTTCAGACAGACAATAACATGGTGAGGAGATAAGCAAATGAGTTACATCATCCTTAGTAACTGTAAATCACCTACATTTTAAAGACAGATTTACTGAAACATATAGAAGTAGTGTACAGTTAAATTTCCATTTTAAATAGAAATGAACCTCTATCACTTATAAGGTGATTATACTTTCTCAAATTTATCAAATGCTTGTGTTGACATTACTTCTGAGATATATCTGTTTCCCCATACCACCAATGGATCACAGTTCTCTGTAATGCTTCTGTTTTCATTTAGACACCACCACTACTTGGGGGAAATAGAGTTATGCTTATCTGAGGTAGAGGATTAAAGGGATGCTACGAGACACTAAGCTTTTTCCTTTCTGCCTCAGGTGGCCTTTTCTCAAAATGTACTTCCCAAGAAAGTTCAGTTACTGTGTTTTTACTGGCTGCATCGAGCATTTAAATTGAACTTCACCTTGCTACTTTCACAGCAAATATTATATATGAACAGATGAATACGTGAGTAACTTGTTTAATTACTACTATGTGATGGCTTTGGTGAAGACTTTGGAAACACTGGTCCTCTATTAAGTAATGCATCAATCAGTTCCACATAAAACACCCTTCCTGGTGAGTATAACTGAGCCAAAGAATTGTAATTTGCATTTGAAAGCAGTCAGCTAAGACTCTTTCATGCAGATACAAGCAGTCAGGCTTTCAAAGACAAGATCACAGCAAATTCCTATCAAATCTGGGCAAATACTAAACATTTTACCCTGTCTTGGTGTTGGTCTCAATACAAACAGCGTAACAGGACTGCTCCTTTAAGTAGCATCAAGACCCTTAATAATCTGCACATTGGAGCATTTATCAAAATGTTCCTACTACCCTGTTCCAAGCAGTAATATCACAGCTTTCAAGTGTGCTGAATGTATTACACCAGGCACGTTGCATGTTTAGACTGTCTACAGCAAAGAGTCTAATAACAGAACAGCTTGAGCAGCATGGTTCCCAGCACCCTTCAGGCTAGCCATCAGGGTTGCTATGTACACATTATTCACTTTCACAGACGTTCTTGTGACAGGTTGTAATTAAGGGGCAGGTTGGGAGGGAAGGAGGAGTAACATGCTGTACCAGAATACCAAAAAAAGACTGCTTTGACAAATGTTACCAGGGACTAAATGTTAATATCATACTCTGAAAGAGTCAGAAGAAAAAGACGTACTTTAGAAGCTGGAGGAGAAATATCAACCAAATTTTGTAGTACTTATCCACCCCCACAAGATTATTATTATTAGTTTTTCATTTGTAAACACATGCTATACAAAGTTCTCTGGGACTGCAGTCTGTTTTGCTGTATGATTTCAGTCAAGAGTTCACCACTCTGAAAGCACACCATAGTCAAGGTGACCAGTCTAGCACTTTCCATGTGCCACAAAGCAGACCCAGCACACAAGATTATTTTTAGTCAGCTACTTCTTATGTTAAAAGGTTCCAAATAAATAAAATGGCACTTCAACACCAAGGGAAAGATAGGCACCTAAAGCTTCCCATATAAGAAAAACAGTGCCTAGCTAATGGTTACAGTTTTAACATAAACTGAATGGAAGTATAAAACACAAAAAGCACAACTTTGTGCAAACACATACTATGTAACAAAAAACCTGAACCAACCAACCAAACCAACCAACCACAAACTGACCCCCCAAAAAGGGGAAAAAAGGTGCAGAACTTACTGCTCTAATAAGATCAAGGAAAAAAATCTTTACACGCAGACCTGCCCAAAAACGAGCACTTTCCATTCCATCAGTACAAAAATACAGCAGTAACTTAAAGGACTTACATGCAAAGATTTGAGAATAAGCCTACACAGACAGGTATTTAATTGCTGGTTTTAAAGTAAATTTTACTGAGAATAAAAGTAAGAGTAAACACTCAAATTTCTCCAAGTAATAACTTTTAAACACCTGCATTTTTAATTTTCCACTTAGAAATTATACATATAAAAAAATAAGAAAAATACCTCAATTGCAGAGATCTAGCTGTTGTAACACAGCTAATTTATACTGTCCAAAATATATTCACTGCACCCAGTAGAGTTGAATGGATTATAAAATTAAAATGCAGAAAGCAAACCTATTCTATTTTTGATTCAACAGAAAATAAAAAAGCTGTTATTGAACAGAAATACGTATTTTAAAAAAGATGCATAACAGTTGGCTTGAATATAAAAAAGACAGCATGAGTCTTCCCGAAATATTCTACACCCCTCCAAGTCTAAAGATTGCCCTAGATATTGAAAAATGTTCAAAGAAATACTTGATAGTGAAAAACCTTTCTTTGTGATTTGCAGTTTACTGCAATTTTGCAATTTTACTAACAACACCCAAACTGCCAGTTTTGTCCCGTTTCTTAAACTCCAGGAGAAAAGTCTTTGGACCTCTTGCACAATAGACACATTCCTTCCTGAAGCAGTCAGTCACTCAGTCCTCTTCAAAAGCTGATTCAGATACAGTTTAGAGAAAAGCAAAACAAGATTGCCCCAGACAAGCAGTATGAATACTGGGATTGCCAAATTCCCCAACACCATTCTAGCTGGCAATATCCTTACACAAGTCTCCTGAACCTATAACACACGTTTATTAGTTCATTACCATCTCTATTTCAGTTATCTCTACTTCAGATTCTCTGAACTGGAATACCAGGAAATATGAAACACTGTCTCAGAGCTGAAAAACAGCCCCGGAAAATGATAATTCTATGTTATAACACAGTAGCCCTGAATGACATGGATACAACCTAATACATGCAAGCTCGTACCAGGACAAGGGGGATCTTTCAAAGGTGCAGCCCACAAAGACAGTATAACCACAGCCAAGGCTGACATGCCTGAAGGAAACTCTGGAGCCTGACAGCACCAATCCAGGATTCAGGTTCACCATCTCCCATCTTTCCTGTCCTTACAGATCTCCCAGACGATTTGAGAAGAGCCGAGATCCTGCTTGACAGCATCTCTCAGAAGTCAGCCATATTTTGATAGGTAAACCTGAGGACACCACAATTCCTCATCTCAGAAATATCCAAACCTCTGTGTAGTAAGGCACATAGATGGGCCAAACAATGTCTACATCAAACAACCAACTAAAATTTCCAGTAACTGTAAGAGTCGGTCTCAGTAAAGATTAAAGAAGAGAACCTATTTGGAGTTTTAGAGATAGCCTGCTTTCCTTGGCACCGACTTCAGAAGAGGAAAAGGACCACTCGTATTCTGCTCCTGAGCCTCCATCTTTCATTTTCCCCTTTTCCTCTTTCATATCTAGGTGGAAAGGGGGAATATTTAGGTCATCTCTGCTGTACCTAAGACATTCAGTGCAAACTATCCAAAGCCACTGACAGGGGCAAAATTACAACAGCATAACACAGCTCCTGGCTGGCGGCCCAAGTGTCTTTCTCAGGCCGTGTGAAGAGCAATGTACTGGCAGCAGCAGCTGGGCTACTTTCTGTCGATGACAGAAAACATGCATATGTGTTACAATAATAAAAAGGACTAAATAAAATAATACAGACTTCACAGAATAAAATAATGAAAATGTAATCATGTCTTGGGTAGAGTTACAACCAGCGGGATTGCTGCTAATAAACTAAGCCTTTCAATCTCTTCAAAATACAAGCTTAATCTCTGCCTCGTTAAAGGCAACAAAGAGGTGTCTGATGATTCCAGTAGAATCTGAGTCTGAATGCAGAAGGAAGGGTGACACCTTAACAAAACAAACATGGAAAAGAGCCATTCTGGGAATCATAAGGGGCCCCTCCATCCCTGCAAAGAGAAAATACCTTCAGTTTTCATTCCACTTGTTCAATCACTTTTCTGCAGAGAATATTTACAAGGAAATGTAGTGGAAACATCAAGAAGTTTATTGCCTAATTTCTATTCCCTTTCACTCCAGAAGTTTCATTAGGCCCTTCTAACTAAATGTTTCTGTCTTTAGGAGCACCAATGCACCTCTCCTTTCGTATTCTATGCATCACCTAATCTTCAGATCACCCTATGAAGTTTCATGGGTATCCATTTGTTTTTAAGACAGGTATATAACAAGAAACCAGCTTCAGCACGCAGGGACTTGCTTCTCTGGCAAGGCCTTTTTAAAAGGCCTGAGGAAGATGACAACAAAATCACACAAATTCAGTGGTAACCAGACACTTTAACCTATGTGTCTCAGTCTTCATATAAGAAGAAATGCATTTTTGATAGTGTGCTGAGAAAGAAAATGTTACTTTCATATAGAAAAAAAATATTTTTTTCAGGCTAGGTATGTGTTATACAAAAAGAATCTTGAACTTGACCCTCTCCCGCTTGCCTTGAAAAGGGTGAGAAAGATCTCATGGAAAATTGGGACTGCTTTTCTTTGCTTTGGAGATAATTCATAATTTTTATCTGTTAGCTACTGTGATGCAATAAGAATGACTACTTTGCTCCAGTAACTTGTAGAAATTGTCTAGACAACATATTTGTAGCAGCATAATTTATGTAGACAAAAAACAACCAATGCAAGTATCAGAAGTTACAATTTAGAATTTATTTTCCTGCTATAAAAATAGATGTTTTTTAAGCTTATCTAACTGTCTCTTTCCAAGGCAAGAAATAAATGAGTTGCTAATTATTAGGCAGACTAAAGTGTCCTGTATACTTTATTCTGTTACAGCATTTAATTGACAATAAAGCACATATATTAAACCACTGGGGAAACACACATATATATTAAACAACCACATCACGCAAGCAGAAGCAGGTCACTGTCAAAACTGAGTTACTGGAGCCTGATTTAATATCAAGTAAGGTATTTCTCCTGTTCTAATTTCAGTAAACATTATGGCGATACAGACAAAAAGTTGGAAACAGAAAGATGGCTGAGCACCTCAAAGTTGATTGAAGAAGGGAAGATGAAGTAGTAATGTCACCCTTCCAAAAAAAGACCCAAACCAATTCCTGTCCTACATGTGCAGAACTATGATCCACCTTTGCACTTGCTGTATCTCAGACTTTGAAAGTGACAAAAATCAGGAGACATGCTATTTGCCATGCACCAAAAAAAGAAGCTACAGCTGAGCACTCATTGCCTATTTAACTATTATACTCCCAACTGTAATGATCCCTTGTGCATACTGGAATTTACAAGGTACTTATCTGCCAATGGCTGTGGGAAAGGGAAATTTAATTCACTTAAGAGATGCTGCCACTTAACATACTTCAAAATCAAAATAGAATCTGGTTGATTAACTCTAGCATAATGCCTTTTATGTAGAGGCTTCCTGCTGTTTTCAGAGACAAGTATCTGCTCTGTTAACAAGTGCCCAGAATCCCCTAGGAGAAGAAAGGCTGGCACAAAGTGAGAACCAGCCTAGAGGAAGGACTGTTCTGCAGAGAAGTGTGAGCCAAGCAGCACCACACGATGCCCAGTGCGAGCTCCTCTTTACAATACCTTTATGCTGCTAATGGCACGTACCGTACAGCTCTTGTACATCAGCCAATCTATTCATTTAACTTTTTGAGTGAGTAAATTAAATGGCTTAATAAGCAGCATTATGCTGTTTTAATTCTGTCCTAAGGAAGTGTTCAACTAGAGCCAGAGCTGTGCTGAAGTCTGTGGCGCTGCTGGCTTCCTTTGCCTCCTGCTAGAAATGCTGTGGTGAAGTTTTGGGTTTTCCCTTCTAGACAGCATTTTCTTCCCAATTTAAACGTTTTATCATCTGGCACCAAATCAAATACAAAAAAATAGGAACAGAAGTGTGAAAAACGGCTTTTTTTATATGTTTGTTCCACTCAACTTTGCTTTTTTTAATTTTTAATTTATTTAAGTGATGCCAAGTAGGCTACTAATATGAAACACAATTGAAAGATTCAATCTTCTAATTACAACTAGCCCCATAAATATCAGTGTTTTTTCATGCTTACCCCCACCTCTCTCAGTCCTGCATAAATTTAAACCAAACATCTAACAGTGCCAATCTCCATATTTTTAACGGAGTAAATATCAGTGCACACTTCTGAAAAATTCTCTTTTGTGGTGGAGGGTACAATTTGTGGCTCATTCCTTTTCAGCTGGAAATATGTAACTCTGTTTAGAAAAAAAAATATTTTATGCTGAACATCTTATAATATTTCTTTGGACAAAATTGTTTTTGTTTCCACACATTCACTTTTGTGATTTTTCTTATGATTGGATTACCTAGTAAAATTTAAAAAGCAATAGCTATTGTCTTGTCAAGCCTCAAGCTACAGTCTTGGATTGGATAAGTTCACGAATAGTGGCAGACAGTTCTATACAGCCATGCAGTGTAGAACTGAAACTGGACTTAAAAAATAATCCCCAAAAGAAAGGAGTTCTCAGTTTTATCAACACAGTCAAATTGAGGCTGGTTTTATATGTACTTTAAGGGTGTGATAGAGGTGGTGAGTCCCTACCAGTATTCAGACTCCAGTATTTAATTAATTTGTGGTCAAACTGGTCAATCCAGTATTTTGTTGCTATTTAAAACTCTACACTCTTTAGTTAGACTTTCAAGAACTCTAAAAGCAAATCAAGAGTCAAAGCAGCATTTCTCTTTTATGGAAAGCTACAATATTGACAATTTCAGGTAAACCAGGTCAACATTGTCTCAGTTGCAGAAAGTCTGGGTTTAGCGGATAAGGCAGCATGCTCTCATGTGACTGAAGTACTTGCACTTACTAAGCACACTGCAAGTTTTCTTGCAGCTGCACTGCAAAGGAAACATGCAATTTTCATTTAACAAAACATTTAAAAAAATATAAATCTATGTTTGTGTAGGAAGTGTCACTACATTACAGGAGAAAATGATATCTTGTGACCCAAACCTGTACTGTAAAGCCCCTGTCCTTTCTTTCCGTCAGGCAATTGTTTCAGGTTGTTTCCTCATTCTGTTTTAGACAGAATACTTACAGTGTTCCTTTGTTTCAGATAAAACATTTCTGACCGGTCGTGGAAAACAGCTCCCAGAAAATGACTTGGTATTACGTGAGATAACTCCCATAAAGACACTCATTAGTGAATACCAAAGCACTTCCCTTTTCCTGCTCCTGTTCCTGAGGACGTTAGTGAATGGTTGGGCTCTTACTGAGATAAATTAGGACATTCAGTGATTTAAAATGTAATTGTTGAAAGAAGCTGCATAACCCACCATCAAAAGTGTAAACCGTCATTTAAATCATATCCATGGCTCTTAGCATTTTATGCATTTTGAATTTGTTCCTTTGAGGGGGGGATTTATGCATTCAGATTTAGTGAGCTATTGTGATTATTCGAGTTCATTGATTTCATGTTGAAATATTTATCGTGGACTTACCCAGATCTCATGCACAAACCTAGATGCTCACTGATTGAAACCATTTGAGACATGCTGTACAGTCTCTTTTATGCCATCTCTTACTATTTAAGAGACATGATACATATCACAAGTTCATTTTCTAAATGAGGAAACGCAGGTTAATGAAAGGGATTTCTTGTGCTACTTACAACTCCCTATGTGTACAAAAACTCCAACATAAGTTGTGCCAGTGCCTCTGCTGTCCATCACATGAAGACCTTTTAATGGTCCACAGCACTCCCTTGTCATATCAGCATTACAGTTCATGTCCTTTGAGTAAACAGGCTTAAGAAACTGGTGAACTAAAAGTATACCATATTTATGAGCATTTCTTTAAAAAAAAAAGATTACTTTCCTTCATCTGAGACAAGAATGGCAAATCAAATACTTCTACTTGTTATTCTGCTGGTTCACAACACCACCAAATACTTAGCTATAAAAAGGAATAGGCAAGTCTAAATATTCTCCCTGTCTAGTTAAAGCCACTGACAACAGAAGTATCATACAAAGATTACCAGTAGGAACCATTCTCCTCTTCACTGAGCACAACTGCATGAGCTACATGATTCTACAAAACTAATCAATAAATTGTTTTTTCTTAGTAGGAATATGAATTATATCTTATTCCCTTTGGACTTCATAATATACCTGTCGCCACCCTACTTACCTTGCATGTGCTTCCTAACACCACAGAATGTAAATGCAAGTCAGTTTGGAAAACTAGATCTTACTCATGCAGTGCTGATGTTACTTCTGTAACATGCCAAAAATAAAAATTTTAAAACTGAAAAAGGTAATGCTAAATAATTTCATTCCAAAACATCAACTTTCTCAGATGTTGATCACTTAAGAGAAATATGCCTTTGTCTAGAAGCAGAAACGAACAACATCAAAAAAACATCCCAAATTCTGTCATCATACGCAAAGTTACTAATCTGAATTATCCCAACTCTAACATTTATTTACTACTGCCTATATTCATGCCGTTGATCTACTTCTAAGTATAAACATAGATGATATAGCAATATACTTACGGCAGCTGTGTTCTTCACTGCATTTCCTACAATCACCACAACTCGTCCTTTAAAGCTCTGGAGTGTGGCAGTTGCTGGCCACTGGACAAGTTCTCCTTCTGCGGTAAATGCTGATGCAAATGGGACATTGATACTGCCAGAAATGTGGCCACGGTTAAAGCTTAGGAAGATCAGTTAAGGGACATCTGAAAGGCAGAGAAATCTGTGGTACATGCACAAGTGTAGAATGCACCTGCTCTTCACCCTGGCTGTCGTGATAAAACAGCGTTGGTCTTTTGTGCCAGTGTATTTTAACAATCCTCATTTACAATTTACTCATATAGAGAAAACAACTTCTGACACTACACCGAAAAAAAGGACAGAACGAAGAGTTGTTTGTTTCATAAAGGACATAGCAGAGCACTACAAAAACTGATCTGCTAAATGAAACAGTGCTAAAGAACCAATATCCACAGTATATATATTTTCATGGGTTTTACTTCAAATCAGCTCTAGTTTGAACAGGAGCCAAATACCAATAAGCAACTGGAGCACCTCTTCCTGAGGAGTTTTATGCAAAAAGGACTGAAGTACTTACAATGAGAACCAAAACTAAATAGGGATTATTGGAAAATTTCCTTAAACCTTCTGCCAATCCCTGCAAGCCCCCTACAATTTTGACCCAAACTGAGATTCTAATGTACATGCACTCAGATTCCTGGACAACGAGCATCATATGTATTATTTGCAGTCCCACTAACACAGAGTGTGTGCTGGGTATTGAAAAAGCAAACAACATACGAGTGCTAGCAACTCTGAGAGGTATTAGTTGTGCTTCACTT
This sequence comes from Himantopus leucocephalus, assembly GCA_003993805.1. Lineage (NCBI taxonomy): Eukaryota > Metazoa > Chordata > Aves > Charadriiformes > Recurvirostridae > Himantopus > Himantopus leucocephalus. The sequence goes on along the minus strand of RSEF01000004.1, from coordinate 45,861,999 downwards.
TCAAAGGATGATCATTCAATGAGATTTTATGAACAAATATTGAATGTGAAAGTCTCTTCAATAAAAATTAGGTTGGACCACTACTACCTAGCTTTTTATGAATCTGAAAATGCACCATGACCTTCACAGATCTCTGAATAGACTGTACATGCATACCTGGAACACTCCCCTTCCCAAACAATAAACAAGAACAGCTTTGAAGAGGTGGGAAACAGCAAAGTTCTGCAAAAATATACACAATGTCAAAAATCCAGATTAGTCACTCTTTATTACTTTATTACTTGCAGAAAGCTAGTTTAATTTATAATTAAATCACAGAATCCTTTTTAATAAAGGAGCTGCCTTAAATTGAGGTAAGATTTAATTGACTTAGGTTAATATTAGCATTCATTTCTTGTCATCTATGTAAGGGTTTCAGCTTTATCATCATCATCATTGTTATAGTGTGGGAAAAACATGGCTATATAAAAACATTTGAAAGAACAAAAGATGATCACGTACCATTCATTGATGTTGTCAGGTTTTTTTTTCTTTATTTTCAAGGGGAAAATTACAACACCCCTCCTTCATTAATCTGTGCCAACCCCCTTTCCCCAACCCAGTTTATAACCACATCACTCTCATTGCTACTAATCAGGGTAAAAGTTCTGAAACAATTATTATTTAGACAGAAAATGACTTTGGACAGATTTGAGTTGCTCGCACTTATGCCACTGAGTATGCTTAACTGCTCAGAGAAACTTGACCTGATCTTTTAAAGAAGATGTACATTTGATATCAACATTAGTACCAAACTAGATAGATCCAAACTGTTTTTGGTGTCATTCACATTCTCCCTAACCTTAAGTGACCATTTTAAACATTCCAGTGCTAAGACAATTAACAAAAAGGCCAAGATTTTCTGCTACAGACTGCGAGACCTTAAGTATGCAGCCGCAACTTTCATAATTGGAATGGAAGGCTGCCAGTATTTCTGCTAACGTGCTTATTGAAATGAGCCTCAGACGAATTTCTGGCCAACACAGACACTGCTTTGAGTATATTACCTTTTCATTAGAAAGTCTTCTGTTACAAAGCTGTCTACTGGGAAAAAGGGCTGGTAGCTCTTGGCCTTGCAACATGAGCTTCATTACAAAACAATGCCTTAGCTTTCGAGTGCATCCTAGTATGAAATACGAAGCATGTTTGATACTTGTTGAAAGTCCTCTCATGCTTTTTACAAACCACACTGAAAACAAAATGAGAGTGAAGTTTAGCATGACAGGCATAGATGAGGAGGAAGACTAACAACAAAACATAAGAAACGATCATATTTTTGAAACACCTCACAGTGGTCTGTCACATTTTAAAAACACATGCCACCGTAACATACAGACTGCCTGATCCTATTGTACAGTTTCTTGAAATTTTGTGACAAAGACTGTCTCCTTACTGCAAGAATGAACGGGACACTGAACACGGTATTCCTATGGTTGCCCATGTATATTCAAAACTGCTAACAGTTTAATAGCTTTCTATATGCCATATGTTTTCTTCTACAACTGACATACAAACCAACTCACTCAAGGGGTAATTTTACTACCTACCAGGCTGCCTTTTTAATAATTTTATATTCCCTACCTCCTAATACCAGATGGGTATTAGGATTTAAGTCCACCCCATTACTTAAAGGACAGGACGTTTTAGTCTACCATAAACTCCAACCAGATTGAAACAGCAGCAGCAGCGATTACAGTGCACTGTTCAATCTATGGAGACTTTTCTCTCTCCAGCATGCCTCCTCGTTCAAGAAATATAAATGGAAAGTCTGATTAAAGTTTTGTAATATGAAAGACAGCCTCATAAAACCACTTACTTCATTGAAATTTGGAATCTACTCTGCTACAGGAGAATAGGGTCAGTACAACAGTAGAGTAGAACCTATTATCAAGCTATTAGGAAAGCTATAGAAACATTTAAGCAAACACCTTGCCTTTGATCCTGATTATAATATAATAAATCCATTATTGTACACAGATAATAGCCTTTCAGTGCAATGATTGTAGTCTAGGCTTTTTATATTACTTGCTCTCCTGTATTCTCCTTGATGATTTCTAGGAAGTAGCTTAAATAATTAATAACAGAATGATGCATGTAGAAATAGAAACATTTAACTTGGTAGTAACCAAGCTTTCTATGCAGTAACAATAGCCTGTTACAGTTTTTAATTCCAGGGACTTGTCTTTTAAACTGGAGTCTAAGAAGTATTATCTCTTGACGAAGAAATTATTTCTCAGAAAATAGCCCACATTTTTACTGTTTTCTGAATAGTAGACTACATTTTCAACAATCTAGATCCAGCAGTAAAGAAGCCACTGGAGTCCAGAAAAGAAAGAGTCAAGCTACTGAGACACGTGAATCTCTACTTAATTGGAATCCTTAACTGATGCATGAAATTAATACATGCAAGCAAAAGAAAAATTACTTTTTTTGTGTTCCTTTGACCATTCTGTTTTATCTACACAGCAGATCACATTACAGGTTCAAGTTAGGCATCCAATAAAATTAGAATTCCTTGAAAATAAGAGTTTTAATTTAGAATAGTCCAATTATACTATTCTGTTTACTATGTAAACAATAAATTTACCTCTACATAGTAAAAATAATATTTATTTTTCTACTTCAAAATACTTAGTCATAAATACTTCTAAATATTTAACAGAGAAAAATGTTAATGGCTGTATTTTTCTGCATATACAATTACCTTTAAAGAGGTATTTTAACAACCTAGGTGAAACAAATGAGGTTGAAACATTATTTCTTTAAATTTTTACTACATATTTTAGCCCAAATGTTGGCATTGATCCACCATTCATTTCATTGGCTAGAATTTACACTTTTCTAATATGCATACAGTATGTTAGTACCATTTGTTAGAAACTTGAAGATCTTTTCTAATGGTAAAGATGTTGGGAGCCTGTTGAATCTCTATCATTGGAGATCTTTAAGAACAAGTCAGACACACGTAGAAGGAATGATCCTCCTTTCTCAGAGGTGGACTAAAACTCACGATTCGTTATTTTTCTATTGAGTATTGCTTGCCCATTAAGAATTATAGCTTGTGACACAGCAAGCTGAGTACATCTACCACAAAAACAACTATCTACATCACTTTTGCTATTACGAAAGGAGCAATACTTAAAAAGATTATACAAACCAGTAACAGGTATATTCCCAAATACTCAGTATAAAATTAAGAGTTATCTCTAATAAAATCTTGTCATTATTCCCACTTTTAGATGGATGTTGATGAAGACGTGTGTTCCTGGCAAAACACATCCGTAAGAAGGACTCTCTCTTCCAAAACCAAAACAAACCCAGCCCCGTAACTTCTCTACTTCAGAAAACCAATAAAAAATACTTCTCCCGCAAAGAACCATGTATTTGGAAAAGAACAAATGATTAAGGTGTAGACAGGGTAGCAACTCTGATATACAGATAGCTTCAAGATACCTTTAAGACTTTTCTGATTATCAGCTAACTAGAGGACATAAGTTAGGGCAGCCATATGGCTGCATTACCTGACAGTAGGCAAGAAGGCACTCAATAGGAATTGATTTTTCCACTGAGGAATTAGCAAAGCACATGAGCTATCAACCCTTCTCTATCCCCCTTCCACTTAAATAGAAAGCCTCACACCCTTCCAAAATATTGGTTGTATTAAATGGGGAAGGTCTGCTGACAACACCTGTCAAAAGAAAAAGGTAGCATTAAAGTACCCGTGCTTCTGGTACAAAGTGGTTTCACTACACCCACAGCTTAAAATGGGAAGGCAAAAATACATTTGTCCTCTTCTCTGCAAACCAGGCCTCTCCGTGACAAAAAAAATCTGCCTTCAGTCCTTCCACTGTACCTCTACCACATCCCTTTCTATTATTTACCATTCTAACATGTCACTACCTGCAGACAATGAGGAAGTAATTGATACAAACATGATTTGGCAAGGTTGGCACTCAGATTTGAAGGATACTCTTCGCTGTTACGAATGTCCACCACCAACAGCTTCGGCTTGCTAGACTTTGTTTTCTTTACAGGTGTTTTGGAATGACTAGGTCCTGTCAACTCACACAAATCAATCAGGTCTTCTGCTGAAATTCGTGGTGACACCTCTGCCTTCAGGTCATCCAACTTGATGGAATCCCTAGACTTTAAAAGAAGAAAATTAATATTAGAGGTGATAGAATTAGAGACATGGTCTTCTTTGAAACTTCTACTTGTTTGACAACCTCAAAGTGTAACAACCCTGTTAGACAGAAACAGAGCTTTTCTTTATAACTCTGAACAGTTTGAGTTAAACTATGCATATAGAAAAGCTCCAGGGCAGTGCCAAATGCCTATCTACCAATTATAGCCTTATTTTCTGTTGAAGTTGTTAAAAACCAAAATTGTTTGACAATCTGTGCAAACTATTTTAGTTTGTGACTTGTTAAAAAATTACTCACTGTGGCTGAGGGAGTCACAAAACTCACAGAACGTTTCTCAGCATCAGAAATTAAGTAAATCGGCTAGAAAGCACTCTCTGAAAGGAGAAGCTGAAAGGCATCATGCTTGGAGTGGGAAAGAAGGGTAGCAGTTGGAGACTTGGCACAGAAACTGCAGGGATGCCTCTGTAAGATACAGAGCAATCTAAACACCAGGTATTACCCCAGCCCAAGGACTAGGCACAAATGAGGACACCAGAAATGTAAGAAATAGTCCTGTATTATAAACCAGAAAATTTGTTCCTTAGTTTGAGGGACAGGGGAATGGGGGAACAGGGGAACTGGGGTCAGGACAGATGATGACACAACACACACCAACACACACCTGGTAATACTCAAGCCTAGTTTGATAATACTTAAATTGTTTTTCATAAGAAAGCCTTCATTGTGAATTATCTCAGAAATATTCCTAAGTGCTAGCATTTCTTCACTTGATATTCTTAAAAGCTCATGCATGTCTGAATTAAGAAAAAAAAATATTAACCCTCCTTATTTTTGTGAATAACAGAGAATGCAGAAATCCTGTATTTTCATTAATTACCAACGCGTACGAATCTCTGAACTGCAGCAGAAAAAATAAAATATGGTCACCATAAGACAGTTGTGAAATGATTGAAGCCGTGCCTCCATCTTCGTTCAGAGGTTGTTTTACACTGCTGAAACTTTTAAGTGCCATTACAACAACACTTTCACCCAAAAGAATTAGCTTGACTCTCTCAAAGTAAAGCATGAGGGATACCTCCAGCTTGTTCAAGAGGGCCAAACTCTGATTGTTCACAAGCAATAGGCAAAAAGATCTGCAGCATGCCTTAGGCTTTTGACCTTGGAAACACCAGGTTTGCAAAACCTATCTGAAGATCTGAAAGTTAAAGTCACTTTTCCTATTACTACATATGCAAACATGAGACTTTTTTCTTTGATCTCTCAGCTACCCTCATGGAAATTCCAGATGTATATGTGCACTAAAAGGTCCTCATATCACTTCAATTAATTTTTGAAAGCGCTCCCTTTTTTAAACTTTCATATACTATATAATTAAAAATACATTAGCATGCACTATGGTGTTAAGGAGTTAATGAATTACGCTTATTACTTATAGTCTTCTGCAGTGAGAACTCTTCTTTCTGTTGATGCCATTACCTCAATCTGAAAAATCACAGGTAAATTTTAAAGCAGCTTATTTCCATTATGCTTTAATCCAGCAGATTCAGAGTTAACAGGTTGGTTACATATGCAGAAAACCCCAATCACTATGGTACCCAACTTACTCCAAGAGTGATGAACATCAAAGATACATTTATGGAGCTTAGTCATCTTGCAACAGAACTGATTTGCCTTGTGCAACCATTGTGCTCCTCTTGAGCAGGAGGTCAAATAGAGGCAGAAGTTATTTATAACTAAGTCCACAGCTGTTTCTAGTGAGTTATTCTGGCTTCTCAGGAGACAGGAACAAACAAAATAACTAGGATTCGTTACAGGGAGCATCTTCTGAAAGATCTTCAGACTGTTTTGATGTCTTACTTTTGAGGAAGAAAACCTATATTAACAAAATAGCCAACCATTTCATCATGAAGATTTGCTTGTGCACACTGCAGTTGTTCAGAACATGAGCACAGGCATACAGAGGTGGACTAAAGAAGGTGCAAAAAGGAAAGGAAAGAACAAATAGAGCATTATAATGCATTATAACCTTTGAGAATGATTCTATACAGTGTAGTCAAAATATAGGTCTAAGAGTATCACAGTAGCAAATTTTCTGCTTTGAAAAAAATATTCCATTTCTGTCATCTTGTTTTAGATTGCAGCGATCACATCAATTCAAGACACTATGTGCTTATAGCCCATGAAAAAAATTCAAGAGGAGTAACACACTGAAGGAAATGGAGGCATTACTATTTAATATTAGCCCAACTGACTGTTGTTAGCTCTAGCTTTTATTTCAGTTTCTAAACATACTAATTTCTCATTTAATCTAAGAACTAGAGAGAAGAGAGGCATACACATATTTTCCTGAGTTATATCCCAGAAAAAAGACTTCTTAGACAGTCCTTTGCAGTTAGAGATACCTTTGCTGTAAAGCAGGTCATCAAAAAGCATTCAAAATTACAAACAAAATTGGCAACTGTACTTTAGGGAATAAGCCCACCAAACTGCCTTTTCCATTGTATATGACAGTATTTAAAACAAAAGAAAAACTGGAAACAAGCTGCTTTAAAATTTACCTGTGATTTTTCAGATTGAGGTAATGGCATCAACAGAAAAAAGCTGCTAGTCTCAGCATAAAATTTCCTCCCAAGTTCAGAATAACAGAGGTCACAGTGATTTATAATCAGAAAAGTGCTTGATTTTCTGCATAATGTATTATTTGTTTCAACAGAATAGTCAATACTCAAAGGAGACCTGTTTCCATAAAGTAACTGTGTGACAGAGGACACGGCCGATTTCCAGTTGAGTAGCTTGATTTCCCCAAGAGGAGTCCAAGGAAATGAACTGCATCAAAGCAGAGGAGGAGGAGGAGGAGGTGGAGGAAGGACAAAGTCAAACCCTTCTGACAAACTCCAGACTTGCCAAATGAATTCAGCAGCCCCTGTCTAGGGGATTCACAGCAGACACAAGTTTGCAATTCCAAGAAAGGTAGCAACGTAGAAAGAACAGTGATTACATAAATACATATTTGGCGGAGACAGCTTAATTTGCCTGATGACTAAAACTGGCAGACCTCACTACACCCTCCTCAGGCAACAGTTCCTCCCTCAGGAGAACATTTGTGGAGCAACACCGAGGAGGAAAGGGAAGCAAGTCCACTGCAAAGAGAGTTCAATCCTTGAAGCGGGGTCAGACGATTACAGGTAACAATAAGCACTCAGGTAGCAAAGTTAGGCATTATAAATGTGAACTATGCCACTACGGCTGGCTGACATGACCCAAATTAAGTCTTCTGGAGAAACATTTACATTATGATGGACCCTAATCACACAAACGCTTCCTACTTTTATTTATACAATTCTTGTCTAATTCAGGAAATGGGATGTATGCCTCAGGAAAGAATAAAAGTTTAAGAGGAGAGCATGAAGTCTACAGCAGAAAACCAACCAGTCAAAATTCACCTAAACTGATATAAAACCATTTTCCCCTTACCTAAAAGTATAAAGCCACAAGAAGTGCTCCACAGGTAGACACTATCTGTCCTGTGAATAGGTTTTAATAACCAGGACAAGTATCTTTTTTCCTTTAACTGGGTTGGAAATAAGAAGAAACACATTCAGCTGTGAATTTTACACCCATCTTTGCTTTGCTTTGACCTAGTATGTCCAGATCTGGCTAAACGGTGTATTTAGTGACACAATAGCTCTATATAGGCTTTGAACAAAGCTGCAGCCGAAAGCTCCTTGCAGGAAATAGAATTGCTGAATCAATTCTTTCTTTTAACAGCTGTTTTATCAGAGTAATTTATTTCCTTCAAATTGCAAAGTGAAATATGTGCTTGCACTTATAAGATCATCTTTCCTAATTACATTTAAAAATTTGACTTTATCTGCTAAATCTGGTAAAAACTATATTTCATGTGAGACATTCTCTCACAGGAATTTTCTAATGAACTGTCAGCACAAGTTTAACACAGCTATCACCAAGCTGTGAATCTTTCTGCCCAGTCCTCCTCACACCTCCTCTTCATACCACCATCTTGCCACGGATACCTGTAGCTTGGCACTGGACTTGAGTTCAGACACCTCTTGAGGCTGTCTCGGCCCCTGAGCACCCAAATCTTGCAGATTCTTCTGAACTTTTAACACCTTTCCTCCTCCTCTCCACAGCAGTGTTCCAGTTGCTTTCTACCACCTCAGTGATGACTCTCTTTGCCTCAGCTCGGCCAACTAAGAGGAGATGCATGAGATGCAGGCTGACATTTTAGTTCGGAGGCTTAACCATTTGTCCTGGCTGCTGACTTCAATTCCCCGTTTAGGCTCTATTAAGTCACTGCAGGCACTGGTTTCCAGCTGTGAAGAACCAGAACGAACACTAGGTGAAGGAAGGGAGAGGGCCCGCTTTAATCCAAATCCTTTGAGTAAGGTTAGCTGCTCTCAGAAAAAGCTTATGGCACCGATAGTCTCTTAGTAATTATTTACAAATATCCATCAAATTGTGAACAGGCAGCAGTATCCAACTGAGATTTTGATTCCTGCTAAATTAAGTTGCAGGTACTCACATCTCAAGACAGCTGCTTACAATATCTTGCTGATTTTGTCATCCGCAATTTTTTGTTTTAAACAATGAAGGGAGCAGAAGGATTATCCCACAAACCAACATTTCCATGCTAGTAATACTTATTACTTTACAGAGTGGTACAAACAGAACAATTGAAAAAAAAAAAAAAGCCAGGCTAACCACTGGGAAAAGCTTAAGTCCAAATAGTATATCACATATATAAGACGCTTGTTTCTTCCCTTCAATTATCCTTCTGCTGTGATCTATTTACTCTTTTCCAGGGCAGACGTGGTACATAATTTCTAAAAAAACCAACCCACAACCCTTACTCTTTCTTAAAAAAGGCAAAAGCTCTACTTTAAGCACAGTGCCAGAGGGTAGTTAAAAGTCCAGTCACATGCTTGTGTAGCGCTCCAACAGTTTAGTCAATATACTCGTGGTTTTAGAGGTAGTGTAAGAAATTGTATACTGACTACAGCAGGGAAGTTAAGAACCGTATTCATACACAGAGCTGAACTGCCTGTCATTGCTTAGAAAAAGTAAGAATTATCAGAAAGATACACACACATTTACACCCCAGTCTACACATGCCAAGATACTGAGCTCACTACTTAAATTGTTTTGTCTGTTTTCCTGCAAAGAAGAGAGAGTTATTTTAACATATCCTAACTTCAAGCATGAATCTTGCTTTAGACTAGTCAGCTCTAAAAAGTGGTTCATAGAATCATAGAATGGTTTAGGTTGGAAGGGACCTTGAAGACCATCGAGTTCCAACCCCCCTGCCACAGGCAGGGACACCTCCCACTAGACCAGGTTGCTCAGGGAAAAGTGCTTAATCAGCAGGCTGGTAACAGGAAAAAGAGTACTTAAGCTAGAGTCTGAGGTCTGCTTGCCTCCCAGAAGTTTCTCTGACAACACCCTAAATTCTTTACTTTCGAAGTACTTATTCTTCTCACCCTATTAATTTTCAAATAGGCCTGGGAATTGCTAAGCCATATGCATTTACTTCTCTTAATAAGAAGAAATAGGCATTAAGAATTTAAATTTTTTTAAAATATTAGGAATTAAAGCTGATTAAGCATTCTCAAATTAGAAGTCAAGCTTCAGAAAGATTAAAGCACACTGGAACATGAGGCTGGCACAATCATAGCTCCTATCTATTTTTACATTAGCCTGTAATCTCTTACAGACATTTCATCCTGCCTATTAAATGAAGATATACGTTTTTTTTAAAAAAAATAAGCAATTATCTTTAGTTCTGCTGAACCTGAACTTAACAGTCCCATCTGATAAACACAGGAGCTATAAAGCAACTTTTTATCCATGGAAAGGATAGCTTTATCTGAGTAGAAGAAGGTTTGCCCCCTTTTGTCTTTGAAGTTGGCAAAACTTATTGCAGCAAACTTAATACAGAAGGAATTTCAGCCTGAAAGTCAGTATAATTAAAATCTGGGTTTCAAGTAACATAATGCATTCAAAGTGTCAAAGCCCTTCATAAAGAAACATGCTTCCTAGTAGATGTCATTCCATATTTTTGGGACATAAGGTTTATTTCTGAAATCACTGTATGCATGTACATCTAGGAATAAGATGACAAAAACATTTTTAAACCCGCTTAGAAGATAATGATTTTAAAAGATTTCTGAAGAACTGATCAAACAGAGAAAGAGACAAAAGCAGATTCACACAGCAACCACAGATGGATGCAACTCCCAGTCAAGAGTCACACTAGTCTGCAGCAGACACTGAATCACAGAATGGTCAGGGTTGGAAGGGACCTCTGGAG
>RSEF01000004.1:45742248-45851387 GCA_003993805.1 Himantopus leucocephalus | reverse complement strand
TCCCCCTGGTACTCTCCCTTTAAGAATTTGTAAGTATTGATAAAATTGCTGTTTGTTCTTGTTTTTACTTTAAATAACCATAATGGAAAAAGCTAATGTATTTTTACAGTGAATTCCACCTAAATATAATACTCAATGTCATGGTGCCATCATGTAAGGTTTGGGATAAATATATTTATATAGAGTAGCACTATTTTATACCAACTAAAATATAGCAGTCAGATGAAAACAATTGGTAGAAAAGAAGAGGGAGAGTAAGTAAGAAGAACAGGACACTTCAGGACAAGTTTGTAGGCAAAGCCAGTGCTATTGTGTTTTTATCAAAAAAGTAGTTTTCACAACAGGCACGGTCAGTTTTCAGGAAGTACCTGAAAACAAGACCAGATAAAACCACTGGATTTTTGCTGCATCATCTAAAGGGATTTTATGGCTGAAACCAATCATTACCAGTGTGCTTGCAACTCGTATTTTCCATGCAAATGTTTTTGTTTATATTCTTCATTATTAAGGAGATGAAGGTAGTACTTAATTCCCTAGGAGCATTGTCCTTTGTATGTTTATTTTTGGTGGGGTGTTTTTGTTTGTTTGTTTTTAAACAAATAGAATGACTCCCATTGCTCCCTTGAATTCTGATGGCCTGATAAGCTAAAAGTACTAAACTCCTGTACCAACTGAGAAAGAACAATGTTTAAATCCACTGTTACTAACAGAAAGAGGCCTATATAGGCATGGAAGTATTCTAATGATCATAAATAAAAAGGAAATAAAAAGTCTTAACAAACTCCCTGATTCCCGTCCCTTCTCCCCCCACAGCCATTTTTTAATGACCATTATTAGTCAAGGGTCATACAAAAAGGCTTCACTGTTTGTTGATGTTCAATCAGGACCACTTATAAAGGCAGCGCAGTCAAACTTCCAGATTTTAGGAACCGTTTCCTAAAATTTTTCAAACACTTGGGAGCCACTCTTTCTACACAATTTCTCTAGCAAACTCATTCTTACACTACAAATTCGGGGCTCCCTTGCCATCATATTCTGCTTGTCGTATTTCCAAGACAAGACATCGGTGCCTACCTTCCCTATGCTCCCTATCTCCCTCTACTTCCTATTTCTTTAATGTGCTCCATTTCATTTTGCAAGTACATTTTGCAAGCTGTACTCTTCCACCCCCTCTACCACCCTGACTCCCCCCAAAGCTCCCTGCTCCAGAACCCACACCTTAAGGAGTGTGCAAACAGCAACTTTTAGCCAATTGCCATTCATAAACATCCTCCAAATGTCTTCATACACCATTGTAGGCAGCCTACAAAACTGTAAGTGAGCTCTGCTTGCCGAAGTAGCTCATTATTAAGGCAACCTCTCTCTCCCTGAAATAACATAATTAAGTAACATATGTTATCCCTGGATAACATAATTGAATAAGCTGAGTCAGCAGAGCAGAAAGACAAGCTACTCCCTGCATGCAGCTAGGCAGACATGCTGCAAAGTCTCATTAGTTACTGCCTCTGATATGATAAAACAGGTAAACACTTCTCACCACTGCAGGGAACCATTTTAAAGTACAAAGCTGAGCCATAATCCAGTCATGCCTGAAAATACCCACAAGATGCTTTAACATGAAGTAAAACTTGAAGTAAAAGCAGCAGTAAGAATGATCTTGCAAGCCTTCCCTGCTTCCCATCAGTGCCTCTTTTTTCCTCTTGATAGATGCTCTCTCCTTGACAAGCAATTCTATTACCTTGCTTTGAGAAAAAAATATTACAGATTCTTAAGGGTATGAACTGTCAGATTCCATAGCCCTCTTTAAAAACAAAACCAACAGGAATTTAATATCACATCTCAATAAAACTGCAACTGGAAGAGGAATTGCTTTTCCCTCACAATGTGATCATGTATGTCACTTGCTGTCAGAGACCTTGGATTCAGAGAATCCACCTTTTTTCAGGTTTTAACTATAGTTGCTATTTATCCATGACTCCTGTTTTCTGAACTGGCATTAACAATAGCAGCACAGCTCTGGGACATTTTCAGTTATTTAGCACTGTGAAGCCTGCCAAAGAGCAAAACATACTGTTAAGGCTCTACCTTGGTGACTGGTGACTATTAAGCAACTGGTGACTATTAAGAAGAGTGCTGAATTCGAGTAATTGTCAAAAACGGTCAAATTGCCAAACCGTATTGAAAATATGGTTAGCCAGACAATTACGCTGCAAGCTGTATGTGCTTTTCACATCAATCTCCTTGGATTTCTGTACCACTCTGCTCACTTTAGAAACCTATGTATGTGATGGAATCCTGGATTCAAGGTTAGCCTAAGGTGGGCTCCTACAGAGAAAGGAATAGGGTGGGACAGAGGACTGGGGAGTAGAGGGAAAAACCACCTTAGGCCTTTGACAGAAATATTTCCGACATAATACATTCCCTCCCCATGTCATGAAAATTCATTTTTGTAACATTTTCTCAATAGCACTGTTATACAGCACTGTGCTCTAGACACAGCTTTCACAGCAGCAATATATGGCATATATGGCAGGACGTAGCGGAAGCTGGAATTAGAGTTGCTGTGAGAGGCAGAAGGTAGCTATGTCTGTGCATCTCAGCATATTTGTGTGTGAGATAAACTACTAAGATCCTTGAGTTTACTTCTCCAAAACCTGACTTCAAAAATTTCTTGCAAATCTCATTGCCTTCTAATGCTACAAGCACACACATAAAAATGTAATACCAAGTGCACCGTTTCTCTCTATAGTATCTAATTGTGCTTATCAGAAGCTGAATAAAGCATTAAGCGTTCTAGATTTGTGCTGGTCCTAAAGCCTGTTTTGAGCACTCAGTGGGTTATTCTGGATGTTGTTACTCTCGCAAAGTAAATTCACATACACGCTGCACTGCTTTTTCATTTTCCTTTTTTAGACGCAGGCCACTACTTTTTTGATAAAATATGGATTATTTAACAAAGTATGAAATAAAACTGGCACCCAGGAAACCACAGCAAGTGTTTATATTAGTTACCAAAAAGGCTTATTTCCACTATAGTCCTCCTTCTCAAAGAGGGCCAGAGTCAGTGCTAAACCACATGAAAACAAACAAAGTAACAATGATGCCTTCAGCCAGCCAGTCTGCAATTCAGGGCCACTACAGCCTGAACCTGTGCTCTCCTTAGGAGCTTGTGAGCTGATCTCCTTATGCATTTCTCAGGGGAAGATTCTAAAGCATCCCTCACAAAATGTTAACTTTACATCACATCAGCAACCCAATAAATAATTACCAGTGAAATTATCAAAACACTGAGGCGTGTTTTGTGAGGAAACGTGAGAATGTTTCCTAACATTCTTCATGCATTGGATGTGCATTAAAAAAACCCAAAAACCAAAACCAACAAAACAAAAAAGAGAGGTGTTCGTCAAATAGCTTACTGCTACTACTCTTCAGTGAGAACGAGCAAATTCCTCCATGCTAAAACTTAGTTATAGCATAGGGCTTTGCTGCAGCTGTACTTCTGGAAAGAAGTATTTGCACAACACCAAGTTTTCAAGAATGGAACCATACCAGCTCGCGTATCACAGATATCACCCATCAATAATCAGTGAGGAAAACTGGCATCAATCAATGCAGACGGAAAAAGCACAGGTAAAAAACACAGTGCCACTTGGCAGAGCTCAGATTCGGATTGCCAGCTGCAGCTGAGTATTGAGTACGGCTGGGCAGATGTAACACTGGCCAGAGAGACTTCGGAAATTCTGGTTTTCTTCCATTTTTCATTTCAATATGCCAATAATTTACTTTGGCAAGGACTGGCCTTAGACTACCAGTGCTACCATATGCATTTCAGACAGTGTCTTGTCACAGGATACATTCCACAGGGGCTAAGATTGAGCATAGAAGGGAAAAACAGAGTTGGCTCAAATCCAAACTATTTAACAGCTGTAGCAAACTTGACTGTACTGTTTTGTTCTATTTACTACTTTATTATGGGTCCAGTCCTTTTTTTATCTTTTAAACAGCTCATTTGTCAATAACTTCCACACCTTAAAGGGTCGTGATGACAGTAACCATATTCCTTATTCTGTCATACAGTGGCTACTGCTTATGATTTTTTTAAAGTAAACTTCTCTTCCCCAGTAATATGGCAAAACTTAGAGAGGAAAATGAAACTCCTAATATTTAATTGATCAAAGGCTATCAAACCCAGAACCTGTTTTTAAAACAATTTCCAAATCAGAAAAAAAAAAAACCCCACCAACCCCCAAAAAGAACATTTCCACAAGATGCAGAGAAAGAGAACTGGCTAGATTTTTTTTTTTTTTAATTAATTTTACAGCTATAATTATCACCTCCCCCTCAGCACACTTGTTAATCAGTCATGGAATCCCAATTGTGGGAGGTCAAAAAGGTCAAATACACCCAACTTTTATCTTCAAAGTGGGTAAAATTCCAAAGGCTTGTGAGGAAGGACTAGACGGACAATCAGTGAATCCAGAACCTGAGCCTAAGGCTGCAGCAGAGAGTGCTCTGGCTGCTCCAAGTGCCCCATTTACATTCACAGCAGACAAACACGTCCCAGGGAGACTCGGAAACCAAGTCTGTACAAAATATGTTTACAATCCTTAAATATGATCTAAGTGAGTGTCTAACAAACTATCAGAGTCTCATCTAAATAATATTTAGATTATTATAAACATATTCCTTTAATTCTGCCTCAACTAAGAAAAAACACAGCACATTTGTTCCAATGAGTTTACATTCAATTAAAATAATTGCTATTTATATTACAACTTAAAAACCAACCACAACATTCATAAGAGATTCTTAAATTAACATTTAACATCAGTTATTTCCTAAGCCAATATACTCCTTGTTTTATCTACTCTGGTAATTGATTTAATGCTTTATCTTCTATCAGAAAAAGTCCTAAAACCTAATAAAATACATTCATATTTTTAAAATGAAGCAGAGTAAACCAAGTGCCAAAAAAAGGCTCCCTTCAGCTAATTTAATCTGCAGAACCAAAGTACTAGAAGCAGAGGTTTCCTTACACTCTCCACTTTTTGGTTGCCAGCTGCCTGGCTTATGAGTTATCAAAAAAAAAAAAAACCAAACCAAAAACTTTGACAAGCTAACCAACACACAGAGAAAGTTTTGAAGCTTTCAACAATTCCTAAAAATATTTTCCAGAATGTGATGAGCTTATGATATGCCTGACTAAACAGTGAATTGTTTATTCACTCACAGGAGAGTGACAGAAAAAGTCTATTTTAACCAACTTATCTCAAAAATTACAAATAAGCTCAACTCCTCACTCAAACTGCTGGCAGCTACAATCAGAAAAAACACAAGCATCAAAGGCATATGCAAAATAAATCAGAAACATTAACTGAGATCTTGATCAGTCAATGCTTTGCACAACATGAACTAAAGACAAATTTGAGGAACAGCTCTCTGTTGAGCAGCAGAACAATGAAAGAAGAA
The DNA here is from genome assembly GCA_003993805.1 of Himantopus leucocephalus. Taxonomy (NCBI): domain Eukaryota; kingdom Metazoa; phylum Chordata; class Aves; order Charadriiformes; family Recurvirostridae; genus Himantopus; species Himantopus leucocephalus. The sequence goes on along the minus strand of RSEF01000004.1, from coordinate 45,845,918 downwards.
AACAAAACAAAGTTCCCTACAAAAACAGAACACAAACCAAACCTGAAATGGGTCAAGGCAGTCAGAAGACCCTTGAGGCAGAATATATATAACAGCTGTTATGAACAGCATGGACATTGCACCATTGCACTTGGACATTTCCTATCTGAACACTGAAGCAGAAATGTTGGTATACGCTACTCATCATGCTTCTTTTAGAAGAATAGATGGATTTTACACACCAGTTATTCAAGGGCTTAATATAAGCCTAGTCAATACATTTTAATATGGACAAATACATCCTAGCTGCACACAGGAAATTAGAAGCAACTGAGAGCTGGTGTATTTATTGCAAATAGGCCTGAATTCCCATCTGTAAGAAGTCTGTCACACAAGCTATCCTTGATTATCTGCAAAGAAAAGTTATCATCAGGAAACTTTGCTCATACTATTTTTGATAAAAACAAATGTTTTTCATGTTTGTACTGTTTCATCAAGCCATTAAGTCACCTTCCTGCATAGGTATTTCTCCTACTTCATCAAAAACGAAAAACTGAACCAGAGTCATGGCATTTAAATCCGTGCAAGGATCAATAACCATCTGGTAGACTCTTCCCCAGCTGAATGCTTTCATTCCCCAACCTTCATCAGGAACTTTCACCTCTGAAAAGAGGATGGGCAGCAGAAGACCAAGACAAAGGCACAATCGTATCAGCCTTGGGATTTCCGAGTCCCCCTGCCACATCTGAGCTGACATTCATAAAGAAACTGCATCATTCTCTTGCCTTTATTTAGAAGTATACAGATAGCTGGAGAGACTGTACATCTACTATGTCTATAATAAAAGAGATACAGGCATAGCAGAAAATTGTTACATGACAAGTGTTATTTGTCTCTTTGACTCCTGGACATTCAAGAAAACCACTTTTGGAATTTCTAGGGGGTAAAAGTAAGTTTCAGGAAGAGTAAGAAAAAAACCAACCAGTGTACTGTTCAGAAAAAAAATTACAGACACAAATTTGAGTAGACTGCTACTAAAATTCAGTAGTGAATTTAAAGGGTTTTTTCCATTCTTATTTTTGCCATTTTATCTTTCTCAAAATAAACATGCAAAACCACTTAAGATGTACATTCATGCTCTCTGAAACTATTTCCTCCTTGAGATTTTATCTCAGTAGAAATACGTTTACAGGCTGAAAGAGTAAAAGATTAAGCAACACAGAAGTCCAGGAGGGAAGAGAGCACCCAAGCCTATTTATGAAGTTGCAAATAGATGTCATTAAAATGAAAACTAAGCAACGCTAGAGATAAAAAAAAAGTCAAAACAGTTTTACTGGCTGAAGATTTAGGGAGAAAAGCGCTCACCCAGGGGCAAATACTTCTCATGTTATTATTAACCAAAGCACCATAACATGCAGATACACACAAATATTTGAGTAGCCAATAAAAAGCACTTAAGAAACAAACTGAAGCAGCTTAGAAGGAAAATACAAATATGGGAGTAGGAGACAGCTGGTGTTTAGAATTAAATACACTAAACACTTAATGTTCAAGAAGTCATAAATTACCTTCAGAAGCAAACCCACAGCTTTGTTTACAAAGGAATTGTTTCCTACCCTCCTCACCCTCAAATACAGAGGTGACCCACAAATGTAAAGCTGGAGATACAAATGTAGTACAAAGTGCTTGTCCAAATAATGACCAACTAAACAGGAGGGAAAAAGCCAAATAATTTTTTAAGAGTTAGACTGGCCAGCAGGGACACAACGGTATTTTAGAAAATCCATTAAAGGCTACTGTGTGTACTAAAGATTGAACTCAGATTCAGCTGCTTTCAAGTAGAAGACAGCTTCCACGTGGCAGCAAACACCAGTAGAGTACATGTCTGGAGAAAGAGATAGATAGTTCCAGGATTATGGTTAAAAAAACCCACCACAGCAGCAAAAAAATCCCCACCACAACCCGCCCCCGCCTTTGGGTGTAAATAGTGTATTTCACTAATAATTTCAAATATTTTTTTTAGCAATGTTGCTCAAACCCCTGAGAAGTGTCATCTTATAAAGACAAATATGCAGAAGTGCAGAACTGGTCACAAGTGAGAGTCAGCTTATTAGTGGCTCATGTTACACCGGATTTTTCAAAGTCTGAACTATGGCTCCTGACAGAACCATAATATACTTGGATTGTATATATGTCTCAAAATCTGACACACAAAAATACAGCATGTGAGAGCAAACACATTTGTAGACTATAACTTAGCATATGAATCAGCTTCCTTCTCATTCAGGTGTCCATGAGATTAGTTTCTTCTTTGCTACAGAAAAAGCCTGACTATGTTCACACGTCTGTATAAACCACGTAGTGCTGCTCCATATGATGATCTAAAAAACCCTGCAGCAGTACTTAAAAGATCCAATCCACCTGAGCTTCAAAAGAAGTGCTTTGCTGCTAAGTAGAAAGCAGTAGAAATGAAAGTGAAGGCAACAGAAGTTATGTTATTTATTTTCTTCTCTTTAGGATACCAAAAACATTTGCTTAATTTCTTGGAAATTGTGGGATGGATGAGCCCAGTTACTAGCAATATAAACAAACACAACTTCTGGTATGAAAATAAAATTGCTATCAGTAAAGAAACACCCAAGAAATTTCTCAGGAAATGGAAGAACACTGAAAGAAACTTTGCTTGACCCAAAATAATGGATTTTTATCTCTGCTACAAATATAAATCTTTGTTCTATTTACCAGTTCAGTAGACCATTGCTGCTTCCTCCCATCTCCCTCCTTGCTACTTCCAAGTCCTTTCACTCTTGCTTGGACACAGAAAAGCACAAGCACATCCTTAGGACTGAGGAGACTGGTCTTTTTACTCTCTTGTCGTCATACCATTAAGAAAAGCTAGCACATACACAAAAACATTTTCACTGTTAGCACTGCCAGGCTGCCAAGAGAGACTGCACAATCTCTTTCCCTGGAAGTTTTCATGACCAGACGGAACAAAGCCCTGGGCAACACCAACTGAATTCAGTGCTGGGCCTGTTTTCTGCAGGAATTTGTACCAGATGACTTCCTAAGGTCCTATCTGAATTATTCTATGAATGCGCAGCCCTTAGCTCGTTCAGAAAGTCTCTCTACATATCTCTAGAACAGCACAGCAGCAGTTGTGATGGCTACAATTCCTGTATGACAACAATCTGTATTCTCCTGTCATTCCATTTTTCTTCCCAATTGCCTTTCTACATCCACCTATTATTTCTTAAATCCTGTAAGCTCTTTGGAGTTTCCTTCTGTTCTGCATTTGCATACCTAGAACTTGGACTCCTGGATTTTTGGCTATGGTTTCCAGAAAATAAAGCAATAGAAAAAAAATTGAAACTAAAGTAAAAAACCCAAGAAAATAGCTGAACTCAGGTTTAAGGACTACTTAAAAAGCAAGACACACTTGAGTGACAATGCACTACTTAGTTTCTTAGTAGTTAGGAAAAACAGATGGAAAAACTAAAACCTAGTGCAATTGACCAAATAGATATGGCAGGTCTACATATCCTTCCCCCATTATTGTAATGTACTCGTGAATGAATTCTGATTGTTGGAGAATGTGGAACAAAAAAACCGCCAAAACTATTTAATTTTAAGAGACTGACTAGCATTATACTGCTGAGAAGAAGGAAAGGAATCATTTCCAGTCACCATTTTTCAGATAATGCATTTGACAAGAGAAAAAAACATCTGATTTTACTGAAGAGAGAACAGAAAAATATTTTTACTAAACTGAGTCTCTGTTTAATGCAGATATACTTTCAGCCACTAGTTATTCTTTGCCAAGACAAACACAGGCATAACTCAAATATTACCTCTCAAAATAACTCGAGCCATACCTTTAACCTGACATGCCAAGATGGAAAAAGCAGTGAGAGCTTCATGCATCACTTTCCAGTTACCTATTTCTCACTGGCAAACTGGTCTTTTTACTATTTTTCTCCTAAGATAAAGACTGTTTGTAGTTCTGCTGGTGAGTCATGGACATCAGTCCATTGTGGCAACGAACGCCACAGAACCAAAAGAGCAGGAGTTGGGAGAGGCAGAAATCCAGCACAAGAAGAAATAATTTTATTGGCATGTACATCAAAGAAGCTAAAGTTCAAAGCAGTACAGTTTTAAAAAACAAAACAAAACAAAACCCAACAACCTTTCAGTTAATTCTCATTCACTGCATTGGATTGTTCATCAAAATTAATAATATGGCATAGGCGCTCACACTGTGAGCTGACAAGCAAATCAGAACATCTGATGAACGTGTCAAGCCCCTGTACTTCGAAGTGACAACATAAATGCCTGTAACTGAGGTTTGGCGGGTATTTTCTTCCTGTCTAAATTTTAAAGAGAAAAAACACACCTGGGGCAGGAGAAACATGCCATCTGAACAATTCTCCCCCCTCCAATTCCCAGGTCACTTACTAGGTCACTTCGAGGTGCTTCCTGATAATCTGCTGAAAAGCAGGACATTGAATTTCTTGTGCCGTTGCTCTCACTGGCTTGCCGTGGAGGCTGTGCATATTGCCTGTATGTAGCACTCTTCGGGGTCCAGCGAAACAGGTTGATTGACTCACGAACACAACGCTCAATGTCAATCTCTGATCAGGAATTTAAAGAAAAAAAACAACAAATACAATCATGAAAAATCAGTAAAGCCAATTAACCTAGCTAGAACATTGCTAAACATACCTATAGCCGTCTGTACCTCTTTCTCTCTCTCCCCCACTTAAAAGGCACATAGTTTTCAAAAGCATTTTCCAATTAAAAAAAAAAAAAACACTTAGAAATCCTTTACGAAAAACTAGCAAAGACATTTTAAGCATTAATTTTATCCCTAGTTAGGTATGGAAATATAGCAAGCTGTTTAAGAGAAGCATAACAGAACTTTAACCAATGCAAAGATGGGAATATAACTGAAGCCTAGTCATTGTAAGGCATCTTCATTAAATGTCTTTGCAAGTCAAACTATTGACTCTTAAAAGTAAGTACATGCAGTACATCAAAAGTATATTTCATGCAGTGTACGGGCATCAGGATTTTTGGATCAACTGTCTTATTTGTCAGTTCAATACTACTACAAGCCAGACTGAAAGCTTTCAGTTGTTGAACTTTGTGTGGCCTGCCATTAAAAAAAAAAAAAAAAAAAAAAAAANCCTAACCAGACATTCACAGTGAAACATTCTGGCTGAAGGAGTGAAGTGCCATGTGTGACAAAATAACACTCAACTTGGGAGAAAAGCAGACACCCGTCAGATGGGAAGCATCCTAAAATAAGCTGTGGTCAAATAAAAATTACCAAAATGAAAAACATTTGCAAAAGCAAAAGAAAAGTAAACCTATTACAAATATCATTTTTTTTGCAACACTAAGCATCCTGCATGTATCTGGCTTCTAACAAGATATAACATAAAACCCACTTTTCTATCACTATAAAAAGACTCGTTAGTTTTGCATCTCCTGTCTGCAGTCTCATGAAAAGGAAAATTATTCTAGCTTGTATTTTATGACAAACCTAGTGTATTGTGTTGAACAAACAACAGGTATACTAGCTATTCTTTCTTGTATCTGTCCCATGCACCTTGGACAATTCATTACAGCACCCACAGTTTAGAAAACTGAAGCATCAGCTTCTACGAAGAAAATACAGGCACTGCAGCCAAGCTTTATCTGTATATCTCAAACAGATTTGATATATAGCCATCAATCATTCATAGCCATCAATAGATTTGACACATTGCCAGCAGGGAGTTAACTCGAGAAACCTCAATCATTTAGCAGGGTGGTGAGCGAAAGAAGCTGAAACTGAAGACTGGGGCAGAATATTCCAGTTGGATGAGATTATTCACTTTGTTTAAAATCTGAATGAAGCGATCTATTAATCTCCTACTCAAAAAGCTGTCCAAAATCAGGTGGGATACAACCCGCAGCATATGCTTTAATTCTATTGAAGACAACATGCTTATGTGCCATCTTGCTTCTGAAAGTCTGAAAAATCTGGGGCTCAAGCTGTGGTTTACCTAATTTCAATGCTAATGAGGATATGAAAGTAAATCACAATTTTCCTTAACCATATCAGGTTCTCTAGCTACTTGTGATAATACTTGCCAGAGACAAATGGACAATGCGGTGTCTCAATAGTAACTAACAATTTTTCATTCTGTGATGAAAATACATTAGATTTGTCATTTTGAATATATTGTAGTGGAAGGTTGTTATTTAGTATCATTCCCAAGGATAATCCACGCAACTGGAACACTTTACACAATTTCTAAATTCAGGTAGAGACAGCAGATGCCTTTCACTGGTTATTATTGCTAGAGTTCAGAATACACTTTGAAGCATGGTCATTACAGTCACACTTTCTCTACGTTTCTGAAGACTCATTTGATTTGTAAAGAGTTGAAAATTTCAGTTCAAGAGTGTAGTACATCTATGGTTTTTGGTTTTTCTGTAAAGAGACTACTATAAATGAGTTATAGCCCTGTCTCCTGAGATTCTTAGCTAAGGAAATGTTAGCAGTACTTCTGTAATAAGTGAGATGAAAGCAAAATATAGCCAGTAAAAAAAAAAAAGTAAAAAATTATCTGAACAGTAATAATTAATAGCAGGAGAAACATTCGGTTGTGAGGGCATAATAACCTACAAATAACTGAAATTGAAAACAGAGAACTGGGGGATGGAATAGGAATGCTATGTGCAGTAGAAAGTTATGAAAAAGCTGAAAGCAGAAACTGAGATTGACAGAGTTAAGCATCGAGAGAGACTGTAAAAATATTTTTCTTAGAAACATGCTCTGTAATTCCAAAAGGAATCCATTTAGAGAAGTGGGAAATGCAGCAATGGGTTTCCCTAAAAACTATAACCAGTTCTCACACATCAGGGTGTAAGTGAAAAAATTTAGGAGTTTGTTGTTCTGTGATTCTTGGCTGTTTGGTTTCTTATTTCTTCTAAGCAGCATTTCAGGAGGACAGTGACCATGCCTGAAAACGAAATTCCACAGAACGAGAGGGAATTTAAAACAGTTTGGGAGGGAGGCCATCAAAAGCCTAACACCACTTTACAGTCTGCTGATTAATTGATTTGCTTCTAAGGAATGCAAAATAAAAATATAACAAGGAGATCATGATTTCTGCAAATAATCACAAAAATTATATATGTATGCACATAGGCACGTGTATGCATATATATGGGAATGGTCAACATTTATCACCCACAGGGGTGGTGGTGAAAAATCTACTCGCATTCTTTTTTTAAAAATCAATTACTTTCAGGATACTGGAGTTTAAGACACCATTAAACTGGTGTAAATATTTACAGAATGTTTCTTAGTCACATTGCATGAACAAGCATCACAGTTGAGTAACCTTCAAGCCCATCTTCACCCTTTGTTTGAAATTTCAGTTGAAGAAAAATTACTTCCCGTCAGTAACTAAAATGCGATGCAATCCTTTGCAGCCTTGCTGGATAAGATCTTTTCTCCTCCTTTTGGCTAATAAGTAAGGGTCTGCTGTGCTACTTCAATTCCGATTTCTTCCCATGCCCTTTCAAATATATGACAAATGAGTCAGTCTCCAATTAAATGTCCATCTTTTGTTATTGCACCAAGATTTTGCATTCACACAGTATTAATCCTGCTTGTACTCTTCTTGCTCCCAAGCAACTGTGTTACAAGCCAGAAAACATTAAAGCTTACACATTATTAAAAACACACTGCTGATACGGCAGAAGTGTAAATATAACAAGCCAGTGCCTAGATTCTGGAGCAGGACTATGAACAAACAAACAGAGTACCTCTCCAGGATGCCAGACTACTTGTTATGTGCAAATATCTCAAAAGAACGTCCTTCTGAGAGCAGACTCTGCATAAATCTCAAGCAGCGAAGCAAGAAGCAAACAGAAACATTTAGAAAAGACAGGGAGGGCCTGCTCACTCATGTACATATAACATCTCTGGGCTCTCCAAAGTCCCAACACTGGGGTGTTTTGTAGTTTAAAAAACATGCGCCTTCTGTTTTTATTCACACAAATTATTTTGCTGGAAAATCTGTAATGAAAACGTGCTGACTTAACTGTGAAGTGTGCGCTGAAAAAATTTAAGCCTAACTTCAAACATAATATAAATACCATAAAAATAAGTTCTCGTTTCAAAATTTAGTACGTCTTCAAGCGGTCTGGTTTTCGAACAGTACACAGCACCTGCATTTCAAAAACCATAAACGTTGGGACCCAAGTACCTAGGAACTAAAAATCACAAGTTTCGTTTTAAAATGTTGGGTTTAGGAGCTCAGTTGAGCCAGAACTCAAGTATTTCACAGTCAAGCAGCAATAAGGCCTTACAGGAAACAATTCTATGGCACCAGCTAATTACTCCATTACTTGGCATCAGAAGACATTTCCTGAGATTTCCAAATATGCAAATAATACAGAAATTGAAAAAGGTGGGGCTGGGGAAGTAAACAAAGAGTGATCTAACAGGTCATATGCTGGTTTTGCCATGGCCCCATCCCAATATTAAGCCTACTCAAATATTTCGCTCCTTTTCTAAACTAAACTTCCTGGTTCCTCTAAGATGTTTTTCATTTTGCTCTGTTCATGCTAAATTATCACTCCCTACCAAGCTGCTGCCTCCCCTCCGTCAACAGCCTCAACTGAAAAGGATGGCTCAGCCTGACACAGCTGCTTTTTAAGCTATGTATATTTAGTGTTTATTATTATAGATAACAGGAGAGAAGTAGGCTGCACTTCAAACATGTTAAAAAGAAAGCATCAGTATAAAGGCAATACACCTGTGACAAAAGCACACGGAATTTTTTATTTTTACACCAAAACCAGACGTGGATACCTTGTTCACAGCAAGTGAAAGCAAGTAATGGAGAAAAACATTACACAAATGGTTCTTTCTTAATGAAAATGTACACAGACCAAGTCTTTGTGTGCAGTTAATCAATTCCAGAGCCCTTTTCTTGGGTAACAGGACACCAGTTAAGAAATTTGGCCAAAATAAACTGCTTCTGCATTTTGGAAACAGCCCAGAATTATGGGCTTGGTTTGACCTCTCCATCACAAGTAGTTTATTACTACCCTGGCCAGGCAACATCAGCTTTCACCACACAGCCACATAAATAGGCCAGAAAACCTCTGTGCTATAGAAGCAGGGAAGCTGAATAGGTCAGTTAGTTCCACCTCATGATTCCTGCTCTCAGAAGAAATAGAGGTGAAAGGCCATAAACTTTTTCTTTTCTGAGGACATACAAAAAGATACACTAAGTCTAGATATTTAAAAGGACAAATCCAGGAAGAGAAGCGACATTTCTAGCCAACATCTCTGTATCTATTACTGCTAGAAGCTTATTATAAACGAAAAGGTCAATGCAAAATAATTCTTTTTTATATAATTTATTTCATACATTACAGGATAGTTGTGTTATTTCATTGTTTTGTGGATAGTAATTTGCTCTTACTTACATACCAGCATCCCTTCCAGTGCATCTTGGGACAAAATTTCAAAGGCGACATAAATATCACTCATTAATTTTAATACTCTTCAGCTAATACAATAGAAATCTTTCTTCTTCTTTCTACATGAATGCAAAGTGTGCATCTCAAGAGCTGCCAACCAAGGAGCCACCATATCTTTATGTAATACAGCATGTGTACAGAAGTTGCACTCAGCTAGAAAAATGATCGGATGCAGATGCAAAGGAACAAACTATAGTACTATGTTTTCAGACAGATTGCATGTTGCACAGCTGTAATAAGGATCAATAAATTCAATGCTGCAGCGACAGGCTACCTTGTCTGGGAGCTCATTACTCTACAATTCTTTCAGTATCTTGGAATAAAAAAATTCTCTAGACAGTTCTCCACAGTCGATATTGTTTGCTATCTCACGACAATATTGCCTTTTTCAGTGTACATGTGACAGTTATCTTGCTGTTGGATAGGAAAGACAACAATTTAATCTATTCTTGAGGCTGAATGCTCACAAGCAGTGGTTAGTGTATAAAAAAATGAAATGGTCCAGGCACTTGCTTGGTGAAAGCACGTCAACCATCTGCATCAGGGTTCAGAAACACTGAGAAAAGAAAGGCTTTTGTTTTTATATAATGAAATCACATACAATGTCCAAAGAGCAGAAAAAGAACTTGTTGGTCTCTTGTCTTCATCCATAAAGGAGATGTTCGAGGACTGAAAATTAGGAACGCATCAAGATAAAGAGTTATATAGTGGAAGGTGATATGAAGATAGTAGTTCAAGTAGAAATGACATATCTATGTGAGACACCGACACTTCTGCTGAGACCAACAGCAAGTATGTTTGCAGCCTGTGTATAAACAAGAGAAGCTGAGAGGAGAGTAGTGGAAAGTGCAACTATTATAGTACCTGCAATTATGCAGTTGTCTGGACTAGTTCATGCAACACTTACCAAAGTAGTGAGCAATACAGAGAAGCAGCAGTAAATACTTAGAGTTATTCCCTAAGACATTAGACTGCATAAAGGACAAACATGAATCCTTTTCTTGCTCATGACTGTAAAAATTGCTCTGACTCAGCCGTTTAGTGAAAAGGTTTCATAAAGAATGCCTTCCAGCATGGAAACGTGATGTTGTTCTGCACTGATAAAGATGAGCAGAGAAGAAGAAAGAATAATGAATGGCTGTACAAAGAGTAAAGGTTTACTGTAAGTGAACCACCAAATGCCGCATGCTATGTCTTGCTGAGCAAGAAGACCCAAATAGGTTACACAGAGACTGTAATGTCGGCTGAGCTCTGACAGGAAAGTGCGTTTTAAACAGTTTTATGAGGTGCATCAGGGTGGTTTAACAGCTGATATTTCTACAAACTAACAAAATGTTAAGGACATCTGGACCGGCCCGAACATCAGATTAGGATAGCGGACAGAAATTCACACTGTATAATAGAAATAGTCAGATGGAGGCTACTGTGCAAAAACGGAGAGATACACAAGAATAAGGGGAAAATAAAGCAGATCAGCAGAAGAAAGAACATTATTTCATAGCTAGATGATAATCACGCACAGAAGGTTCGTAAGAGGACAAGTTTACAAAACTGCAGGGATCAGCTTAGAGGAGAAACTTAGAGTTAGAAATACGTGGAGATGAGGAACTTGTACCACCATCACAACACCCAACAACATTCAATTTTTGAATGAAAAAGATCGTTTTGGCTTTTCTGTTTTATGGTTTGTTAAAATCTTTTAAAAACTGACTGAACAGACATTTAGCAATCTCAAATACTAGTGAAACTTACCTCTTTTATCCTTTACAGAAATAATATGCAAATACTGAAGCTCAGTATGCATTAGTGAAGATCATGCTAAGTTTCTAGCTGGGTGGTAGATACAAGCCACTTCAGCTGTTTCCCAGACCTAACAGGTATAAAACTGTAAAAAACCCTCTACAATCAGAAACTCCAACCAGACCAAATACTTATAAAACTGATCAATCTCTAAAGAGCCTTTGTTTTAGCATAGGTCTCCTCTTGCTAGCCTTCAGGATATTTTTAAGGAAATTGTATGAAGTAACTTCAAATTTCTGTTTTCAATATAAGACAAAAATTCAAGTAATATTAAAAAGGAGTATCTGATGCCATGAAAAAAGGATGAAAGGCTCTAATCTGACCTGTTGGTTCCTAGACCAATAACGGAAAAACTCTAGATCTCCCTAAAGAGTATTCTGAACCACGTAACACCTAAAAATTACCAAAAAGCAAGAAACATATTATTCAAGTCTTAAATGTCATTAATTTCCCACAAATACAGCAACTGTAAACAGGAAGGATAATAACCATTGCTCTCATTTCTAAAAAACCGCTCTTGTAATTTGGCACTACAGTAGATAACTTACTGAGATGAACTTTCAGTGTTTTCATTAGTCAAGTCTACATTAGTGTTTCACAGCGCAAAACTAGTAGCTTTAAGTAGCTAACATCAGATCAACCTTGTCAATATATATTTCTAAAGGATTTAAAGCTTGCTGCATAATTAACCTACTCAGAAGTCAAGGAAAAAGTTCCCCTAATCTATGACAAAGCTAACAGACCCCATTTGAATTTACACATGGAAGTATTCAAGAAGCATGTTCCTAAATATCATATTCTTATAACAAAAAAACACCCCAACAAAATGACCATCTTTAAGACATTTTTAAATTCGTGTCATTTCAGGGTTACATTCCCAGCAGGCAGGTTTATGGTTTACACTCCATCAGCTTACATGATTGCTGAATTTGTTTCCTTAGAACTATGCTATGCTGGTGAGAAAAAAAAAAAAGAGAAAAGTTGTTGGGATGTTTTGGGTTTTTTAAGCATAAGGATTGAAGAAACAGCAAGAGATTGTCTAGCTCCTTGCCTTGTTCTGAAGCTAAATTATACATGACTAGCCTATCCCCTACAGATGCTAGTCTAGACTTCTTAAATTTTTGCAGTGACAGAGGTTTCACCTGACACACCCCTGATGGGTACTTAGCCCATTTATCACCATTTTCAGAATACAGACAACATTCTTCACATATAATGCGAGGTTTTCCCAGTTGGGTTACCTGTCCTTCCTGAACAAGTTTTGCCCTTCAATGCTAACAATCCAGTCCTGAAATTTATTCTGAGCTTGCAAAATCAACAAAGTCTTAGCTTTAGGTACAAACCCTGCGCTAGTTCTCCATGTTTAGTTTTGGTCTTTCTGTTGATTTCTACTAAACTCCAGCTCTTAGTAGATTAAGAAGAAAGGAGTTTGGATAGACAGAATGAAATGCCTCATGTAGATTTATAAAGGCAAGAGTTTAAGTTCATCGAATATGGGAAAGTAAACCAAAGGGAACTGACAGCTATAACAGCAGAATGAGACTGCTGAGAATTCATTCAAACAGACGTTGTTTGTCAATCCTTATTTTGGCAGAAAGATTTCTCTAGGTCTCAGTCTACACTGCCATTCCAATTCCATATTTAAGTAGTTATGTGTATCTCTTAACAACACTGGACATCCACACCCCCAAAACATATCTACAATCATATAGAGACATGTGCTGCTAATATCCATTTTAATCAAAGAATTTTAACACTGTTGTATTTGTGCAGGTCATTTTAAAATCCTCCTCAATTAACAAGCAGAAAATTAAAGATTATTGGGAAGATTATTTATACCTGTACGGGCAAACACACGCATTCAGCATACCAAAGATGTAGCCAGATATCATATTAGGCACCTTGCTCTGTCAGCAACATTTTCTGCAATTGTAAAAGGAGGAAAAAAAATAATCTAGTGCACACTCTTGCTTTCTAAGCAGTAGTCTAATCCTGAACCAGTCATTATGCTCAAAATTTTAATGAAACAAACAAAAAAAGACAGAAAGATTTTTCCGAGACATGCTTGTAAAGAGAAAAAAATAGTAATTCACCACATCGAGAAGCAAAGCTCAGATAAGAGTGGCCTGAATTTTGTCTTTCCATGCTTAGAAGTGCTAGTATGTTTGACAGTCTACCTTCCTGTACCTTGATTTTATTCCAGCGTAAACGTGTACAAAAATCCTACATGACTAATATGTGGATTATTCTATTCTCTGAAGTCCCCTTTTGCTATGAAGAGGACATATAGGTTCTATCCAGAAATGGGTGGCATGAGCTGCGCATCAGACTGATTTTAAGACACACACTAGGGAAGTTCTACTGGTAAACTCACATTTCACCCTTTTTATGAAAGGCCATCTCTTGAGACAGACATCCTTTGCTAAAGGATATATATTTGATTTTCTTCTGCCAGTGACAACTACAGCCTAGAAAGAACACTAATACGAATAAAGAAAAAAAATGATTTTGGTATTTTTTTTCCTTCATGTGTCACCCACCACAGCATTTCTCTTCAGTTTCAGGAAGGCAGAATCTATAAATAGAACTGGATTTTGTTCATGTTACTACAAGCAGAAAACGTGAATAATTACAGAATTCACAGCTTCAGGTAAAATGATATCAATCTTACAGAATTTGACACTACTGAACAGCCTTGGTGAGCAGGTGTGTCCAAACAAATTGCTCTGCTTCTGTACCAAAGCCAGCTCCCAACCCACAGTTGGCTGTAAGCCATTTAAAAAAAAAAGGGGGGGGAAGGGCAAAAAAAGCACAGCAAAACAAGCAAAAAACCACTTACTAGCAGCTATGCACAGTTTTTACTTCATAAATGCCATTATTTAGCAACAATAAATCTTCAGGAATTGCGTTATAAAATGCATCTGCCACTTGCATCTGAAAAAGCCACCTAACATAGCAAAGATGAGGAGTATGTTCAGAAAAAAGATGTTTCCATAAATATCACTGATCTACATCTCTCAAGAAAACTAGAAACATGATTTCCTTTTTTACTTCTGGTGTCTTTTGATATTTCTGATCCAGTTTTTTATGTTACAGCACCATTATCATGCACATCAAATGACAGAGTCCAAACTGCTGTTTTTCTTCAGATACACTGTAAGTTCAAGAAGCAGTCCAGCTTCACTAACCCCAGATAAATCACCTTGCAGGGTCACCTTCCATGAGGGACAACACTGTTGAACTTGGGCAAACTACGACAAAACCATGTGTCAAAATTAATCTAAGCAATAGGACATTTTCAAAACTGTGTGATAAAAAGTCAAATCCTAATCAAAACCGTATACTACCTTTGTTTTTCCACTGCTCACTGGCACACAGAAGACCCCACTGTCTCTTTCAGTCTCTTCAAAGTCGGTGTTTTGATCTCAGAGTTTACATTTTTATTCAAGAAGTGGTAAAACAAATGGGAACAGGCACCAAAACACCCACAAACTCAGCGCAGGCTTGGCAGACAACTGCCATTTCTTCCTCCTACCAAATCTTAATTAGTGAAATGCTGAACCACCAGAAATTCTGGCACAATAAAAGTGTATGAATCGCAGATGTGGGCAGACAAAGGATTTTCAGGAAGAAAACCAACAGAAAGTAAAATAGCAGCTACCTAGGGTCGGATACATATCTAGAGTTGAATTCTCTTATTTGCATCTATTTCTGCTGCTGTCAGCAGAAACACATCATTCAAAACTGCACCATGCAATCTTAGTGTAGAATTTCCACTATTTTTTAATCTTTAGTCCATTTCCAAGATGGGTGTAATCCTTCTAAGCATTTATATGGCTTTCACCATCATGGGATTCAGCATTTTGGCAGATCATTATAATGGCAACAGACTCTCCCACACTAGAGAAACTCTGTTCCTTGGAGAATCATTTTTATGGTTTAGCAATAGCTAGATATTTGACTATGTGGCATCTTAAAGCTACATGTCTGTGTCTCACAAAGTAGAATCCTCTACATCTTCCACTTGAACAGTTTTACAGTAGCTCCTTGTTGCACTGGATTGCTTTTCCACAGCCAGTCTTTCTGGACTTCCTTCCTGAGGCTGATGATGTTCCTTTGGAAGCGCTGACTAGCCTGGAGTCAGCAAAAAACCACCATCCTAAGGTCCACAGCATTAGAAGAGCAAACCCTTTTCTCACTCCAAGATTACAGAAGATGAGGCTACTGTGTGAACTAACCTATGAGGCTTATTTGAAAGTATGTTTTATCTCATGTCTAGGATTGGTGTTTACTTATTCTCTAATAGCATCCATCCTCGTCTTTTGGGAGTTGTCCTATCCCTTCTCAAGGCCATAATTAATCTCTTTATGTCAGTGATGACTTTGGCATGGATCTCTGGAGGAAGATCTGTTTGCCAGGCCCTATATTGCACCCATTCCAGGTGGGAGTGAATTGGTTTATAGGATCCTTCAACTGTTTGCAAAGACCTCTACATATCTGGACACTTTCTTCCTGGGTCTGTTTCCTAACAAAAAGTGCTGATGACTTTGTACTACTTGTAAAGTGGGTAATGAACTTTGTAATCAAGTCAAGTTACAATAATCATTGTTAAAACTATGTAAGAACAAATTAAAATTTCCAATAGAGCTCCCCAAAATAGCAAGTAATGCCCAATTGTATTTGGTTTATAGATAAAACATGGCCAACACTTTGAGACAAGTATTGGAAAGGGTTTTCAGAATCAAGTAATCAATAATGGCACTGTGCCCCTTCTTTTCCTCACATCATTAACTTCTTAAAATAGTAATTGAAACTGCTATATGCAGTGAGCAGGAAATAAAGCAGTGTTGGGTGTTTTTTAAAAAAACTTTAAATATACATTTTTAGAAATAGCTACTGTAAAATCAAGAAATCTTAAAAGTGTTCCACAAAGTTGCAAGATTGCAGTAAAATAGCTTTATCACTCTGCAACTCGCTTTCACTGGCAGCCTGAGATAAGCCATTTCAGTGCATAGAAAGCTTAAAAACCACAGGAGTTTCAGGCTTTTGAGCAACAATTGATTTTAGATTGAAATTATTGCAGATGTTTTGAACAACATAATCTTCCTCAGGGTTACCCAGTTTCAGGTGAAGGTTGTTTGTAAAATACTTTCAGAAAATTCTCAGGCATGGCACATAATTTATTTTAACCAACATAGCAGAAGTCCTGTTTGGAAGACAGAGGTGACAAAAACCATAAGCAGTCAATACTTCTTAATTCAGAAATAAAATAAAGTTCAGGTCAGAAAGAGAAGGCACAAGCCTATGATAATTATATGTACAAAGAAGTTACTGATTACAGAAGTCTCAGCTAGACCAGTAACATTTAACTTTTAAGTCACACTAGATCGTCTTCCATCCTCATTCTTTTTTCCCTTACTAGTCAGTTTATGACATGCTTTGGATTAATTTCACAATATTCAAATTGTGCCACTGCTGACATCCGAAATACTGCAGATATCACCAACATTTTAAAAAAAAAAAAAAAAGTCTTTTCAGAAACACCATTCTACCAAAACGTTTCCTACCATAGTATCAGCAAAGTTGTGATAAACCAGAATCAGCAGAAAGCATGTACATTATAACACTACAGATTTTAGTGATTTAATTTTATTATATAAACAGATATGTATTATGAGAACTAGTGTGTTCTATGACCTCAGCATAAAGTACTTCAACTGTCAGTAAATGAGCTGGCTCAAGAGAAATTGGAATATATAATTTAGAACCACACAAGGAAAAAAAATAGGGAGAAATGACCTTAGGCAAGAAAATAAGTTAAATATTAATGAATCTATATTTAACTAAGACATACAGCTAATAGATGGGGGAGGAAGGAAGGGGGAGAGAGACAATTTTTTAGTTTAGCACTTGTCTTTCAGACCATCTAAAGATACCCAGTTAAATTTAGCGAGGGCATTTGAAACGACTAAGCATATAGACTGAAAATGAAAAAAACCCCACACCATAAGGAATGGTCTCATTAAGTTTCTTATAAATTAAAAAAATACAGTAGCAATTGCATAGTACATACTAAACTGAAAGGTAGCAGAAAAGCAAAATTTTGAAATCCTGACACATGTTCAAGGGTATACAGTGAGAGACAGAATTTGTGACAATAATATTTAGAGAAATCACAGAGCTTGATGTGAGAACTCACTGAACTTCTGAGAGACTGATTTATGCAACTATGAACTTAGTCAGAATGCTTGCCGCTGTATCCTAGACTACTGCTAAGCTCTGTGAACTCCGCAGTTGTGGAAACAGCCACACTTAACAAGAGCTTTTAAGCTTAAATGCTCTTCCAAACTTGATTCTCTCATTCATTTCTTCTGAAAAAGAACGACTTCTGTTTAAATGAATTATAAATTATTGAATTGCACACACAGTGTTCAAACAGAGCCCACTAAATCTATAATTAGCCCAGCAATTAGCCAAAAGTTGAAGTTATCTTAAGAAAGGCCACCAAATTAAAACAGTGCCACCTCTTAACCAAGACCTATATTATGTAAGATCCTGGGTTGGAGAGAGGGAATTAATACAAGAATATAAGTATGTTCTGGGTGCAGTAGCCTTCCAATTCACATGCTATGTAAATATTGGAAATGGAAACACACCTTTCAGTTAATAGTTCAAATGCATTCTACTGTCTCACTAGAAACTTGCTTAGAAGCAGGACCCAAACTTCATAGTTGACTGCACTTTTTATTTTTTATTTTTTTTACAGATGCAACACTTGCTTGTATGGATAGATCAACAACCTCCTACTGAACAAGACGACAGAACTCCTGCACAACAGTCATGCAGCCTCTGATCTGATTTTGAGGGTTCTTTTGAACGATTTACATTTCAAATGGAAACTGATTTAACACAAAGCAATTCCCATGGCTTCTATACTGCTTTCCCTACCTCTTTTACATTAATTGCTTCCACAGCAAAATTTAATTATTTTTGAAATGAAAACAGGCTAGTACCAGCAAAGTGGAAAAGCACTGTTCAGAACAGCACTAATTTTTTTCACTAAGAAATCCCTATCAACTGGATTGTTTCTATACATGGCATGTCTACACACAGTTGTTTATGAATTATTTCAAATTGTTCTAAATTTCACAAGAAAGTACTCCAACCTTCACCTGGACATAACAACAAGCTCACCCAATCCTTGCTGATGACATCAAAAAGACTTCTACTAACTTCATCAAGCTGTAGCTAAGACCAACACACTCTGACAGCAAGCTTGCCAAAATCTACGATGATTTCAAAACACACGTAGTATATATTCACATGCAACCACGTACTTTCTTCAGCAACACACTGGGGAAGACAGAGAAAGAGGGAGGAAATATTTTTTTTTCTGTACCTGGCAAGTCTGAAAAAAGGAGAATGCATTCATTGAATCCATTAGCCAGAAGACGATCCCTCAGCTGTTGAAGTATTGCAACTCCAATACAGAACGGGAAGGAGGAATTTCCAAGCAGTAATGTATCCCACAAGTGAAAAATTTTGTGCAAAGGAAAGACATCTGCATGATGAACAAGCACAATAAAAAAAAAAGCTATAAGCATACAAGTTGATACACCTCCCCCNCCCCCCCCCCCACAAACACACTCTTAAGGTGTTGCATATATACTTTTTTCCCTCTCCTGTCTTAGGGTTATTTCATTTTAATGGGGAGCAAAAAGGACGCAACCTGTTTAGAAACAGGCTCGTCTTCATATGGAGATCGTCAGTGTTTTCTTTCATTATTAAACACTTAGAAATGTGCAGGTTTTCAGATTTCAAACACACACAAAATTAGTCAATTATTTTTCTTTTGGTACAGTGCACTTATGCATTAGGACATGCATATCGGTTTTTCCAATAGCATGAGGACATTGATGTGTTAATCAATAAGCTCAACTACTTAAAATGAGACAAGAAAATGAGCAGAATAGAGGAAGAAATTGGCAGAATAAAGGAAAGACAAGGAGAAAAGCCTGTTAAAAATAGCAACATTTTACATATAAAGCTGAAGGTGGCTCTCCTAAAATAACCTATCCTTCAACTAAATAACTCTAACATTTTATTGCAATTCATTGCCAAAGAAACCATCTCCTTGCTTTTCCTAAGGTCGTGAGTCTCATGAAAGTTTTAGAACTGCAAGAACCAGTGCTTTAGAGTCAAGATCTTTAGAAACCGCAATCAAGAATCTCACATTAAATCTTTGATATTTCATCAGAGAAATAATCCATCAGCTCTTTTCATCCTGTCACTTTTTTTTAATTCAAAGTCTGCCAACGTTGACATGAAATGGAAAAAAAAAAAAATCACACAGATCTTCAAGAAGAGATTTTGAATTGCATTTTAGACTTGCTTTATTAACTTAATCCTCTTTCATTAAAAGCTCACCTAATTATAAAGCTCTCTTTGTTCCTAACTTACATGCACAAATATCATAGTAAACTAGTGCTAGTAGAGTAACAATGTGTCAAAATGCGATAAAAAGCAGCTTGTTTTGTTGGCCTTCAAAAACAAAGTTACTCTTTTTCCTAGGTTATCTGGGTGAGGGCAGGGGAAGGTGGTGAGCTTTGGTTTTGGTTTTTTTAACTATTATGTCTTTTTCTAGTAGATAACAGCTTCCTTCGCACATTCCCTAAATACTGCATGGGTAAAATAATCCCATTCAAATTGAATATAATACTTTTTTTTTTTTTTAAAGAAAATGCTAATTTTTGTCAAATCAGGGCAGAAAGTATGACAGGCACTGTTGAGACTCATCACAACACATCCTTACAAATTACAAGCAACCTATTAAACGATAGACACATCACACCAACTAAGAAGACTTTAGCTGAAAAAGTGAGAAAAATTTTGCTTTAAGAAATACAAGAACATTTAATCAGAGAAAAAGAATGAATACTCACGTGTAAACATTGTAAGAAACCAAGGAATAGCATAAAGCTGCAAAAGGTGGTAGCGGGGGGAAGAGAAAAACAAAATGTTATATTAAGAGCTTAAGCTGTTTGTGACAATTGTCTACTACATTAAAAATTGCCTAGCTTGGCATGAATCTATTTAAAATGGGAAGTAACTACTGTGGCAGAACCACTATCACAAAACTTTTAACCCCTCAGAGAAGCTTTTTCCTCCCCTAAGCCCCCATTCTCGTTTCCTTCAAATTACTAGTTTGTCACACTGTATTGAAAACACCAAAAGCAACACCACCCTCCGCAGACTTATGCTTGCAAAAAATAATCCCCAAAGCCTTAAAGAACTCAATAACCTGCTCCATTAAACTGTCACAGTTCTCACCTTACATATATATACCGCTGATGTGAAAATTAAGCGAAAATTAGCAAAGAATTCCTGAATAAGCATAGAACAACTCGATTTAATACATCTTTTTCACTATGGAAAAAAAGCTGGTTCTATATAAACAATTAAAAGTGAAAATCACAATTTCCAACAGAAAAATTAACTGTATCTACCTTTTTCTCCTATGTTGGTATTTATTAAAATGTACACTTGTCAGTGAAAGGAAATACGAATGGTTTCATTCTCAAAAGCATATAGTGTCAGTTACTAACATCTTAAGCATTTATGTTACTCTACGGTTACCTTTAAAGGTAGGAGTCATCTGAAGAATTTGAGGCTGCTTCAGCATTTAACACTACTACAAGACTGTCTAAGAACTTGTGCTGCTGCAATGGCTACAGAAAACCTTTAGTTTCTCAAATTTTCACACTTGTGACATCATACAGAGAAAATTCAATATGCATTAGAAGAGCCAAGCATTTATGACAACTTAAGAGTTTCTTAATTTTTACTGAAGTATTTAGCATATTGAAGGCAACAGAACCTATGGTTCTTGAGACACCAAACTGCACAGGAAGTCCCCACACATTAGGAATGCAAGAGCAAGATGACCATTGTTAAATTTTACTCAGTTGCACAGCTCACGTGCTCCGTTTTCCACTTCTGAAGATTTACAGTTAGACATAAAGCTTAATATATTACTTTTTAGCTCATAAAAAGTGCAAATTAGTCTTTCTATTAAGCTTTCCCTGGAAGTAAGCAAATGTGAAGCAGAAAGCATAGTCAATATTATGTTAATAAATTACTACTTATCCCATAAATTCATAACTGGGTTATGGCACTGATTAAATGATACACACATTTGCTGAAAAGCTCTTTAGCACAGCTCTCTAAATTTTACTCCTACATATCATCTGAGCATCTGATAGTATCTGAACCGTACTATCCATAAAACTAAAAAAGCTGTGATGACCAGACTGTTCAACAACTTCAATATTCACAGGAGGCTTTTATAAAGCTTGGCCTCCAACCATCAATACATTTTAAGGGTTCAAAACCCAAAATAAATCCATTTCTATCACCATTTTTGTCTTACAATACATTCATACTATTTCCCTGAATATGTTTTTGTCATGACCTCAATAGATGGCTCTCCACTGATTAACAACATACCCTGTTCCCTAAAATATCCCCTACAGTAGTTGTGATCGGCTAATACCTGTTTACCTGCTTGCTTGTATGCAATATCTTGCTTTTCATGCAGTAGGAAAACAAGCATTCCTAATAGCCTGAGGCTCCTCTTTGCTTGGAGGTACATATTATGCAGATGACATTTTGAACTACATTACTTCCTTGGTATTTAAAAGCAATTATTTCCTCCTTTTCATGTATTTGATTAAAACTTTTTACCAAAGCAGAGACACACTTTCTCCTAATTTCACACACAAACACTTCTATCTTGTATGCATCTACATAGAAATATACAAGAAAATAGACAAAATTTGAAACATTAAACAGATTATTCAAAGGTAAAAACAAGGCAAAGCACCGCTTCGCTCTAAACCACCCTCACCAAACCTATCAATAGTGACATGAAAAGTAGGTCAAACTATTCAAGTAAACGGTATCAGGCAAGTTTTTATTGAAGGGATTTTTCCCTCTGATTTTCATAACTATAATGTTCTAAGACAAGGAGGTCTCAGTAAACCAGAAGAGGTTACGATTACTATTAATAAGCAAGAAAAAAAAAAAAGCCACAACACCGGTGGTATTACTCCACCATGCAAGTCAAATTGAAAAACACAGACAAAAAGAACTGCACTGCCTTGAAGTCTTCAAATAAACAGGCTACCGAATTCTTTTAGTTGAAAGACTGCACTTTTAACATATTATTAGTAAATACTGCCCCCTAGCAATCACTGGCTGGAAAAGCATTGTGTCACACTTCTGTACTAACAGGCTGCTGTTACAGGGGTTTTCAACCCTTTACAACTGAACCCTGAAACATAATGGGGTTGTTTTTTTATTCACACTTAACTCTGTATCTGGAAAGCATACCTAATGTTTAATCACAGTAGCATCTGAACTGCTGGAACAGGCTGAGAATAAGTCACATTAAAATAAGAGCCTGTAAAACCAGTACTTCATTTTTTAGAGTGCGTTTGAGATCAGCAATGCCACAATTATCATTTTGCTTTGCTAGTAAAATACAAGCTGTTTGATGCTTTTAAGTAAAGACTTAGACATGTGTTATATATGAAGAAGACAGCAGTCCCCTAACATCAGTTCCTGTTCAAGCTGAATAAAACTACCTTTTTCTTTTTTAAGTTAAAATTTAAATCTCTTGTCCTTAGACTTAGTTTCATTCTCCATCTTTCCATTATCCCTAGCTGAAGCTTCCTCTCCAATAGTGCTCTGCTATGACAAATTCTGCTCAGTACCTGAGCTTGGAGATGCTGTTCATTGTTTTTCAACAGGGTGTTTATTTGCCTGTAGTTAGATGGGCATATTTTGAAAAGTGTGCATCTCCCATTAGACATTCAAAGCTCTTGGAGACGTTGGCTCAAATCTTGAAGAAAGCCTTTTCCACGAGGATTTTACTATTGCCTGTTATTACTGTCTGAATTGTTTCATTATTTGACTGTTCCTCCAGAAGATGAGAGCTTTACACACTTGTGTCTACAGAAGATTGAGATGTCAGTTGTAAAGACAACAGTTTTAAAGATATTTAGGCTCAGGGGTTTTGCTTCTAAAGATATTTTAGAAGGGATAGCAAGGTGAAAATGAGTGTTAACGTTTGTTGGTGAGGATGGTAGGGAATATTAAAAGGCATACAAGAGCTTCTTGCTCTGTGAAAAGTCTGTAAGAATAAAGTGGGTGTCCTGTATGATCCAGGTGCATCTTAAGAACATCATAAGGCAGCTACAGTGAAGTTATGCACCTGGTTGCAGGATAATAAAAATGAATTATTTAAAATTGAAGGTTTGAGTTTTCAAAACATCAAAAACGACAACATTCTTGACAAGTTCTTGTTAATTATGCATGTATGTAACACTTAAGTTTACCAAAAGCTTCTAAGAAAATTCAAAAATCTGTAAGAAAGTTCATCCTCCACACATCATAGAAATTACAGAGCTGAGATCAAGGTAAAATACCTACAGTTTTAAAGATAATAAACACACTAGGAATAATCATTATTCTTGCAGTCTTTTACAGAATAATCCTCACCTGACCATCTGTCATTCAATGCAGTGTGTTATTTTAAACTGGTAAACTGTCATGTCTTCACCATTATAAAAATAATTTATAGATGGATAATAAAAAACCCCATGCTATAGCATGTATTTCACACTATTTTCAGTGTTCAAGACTTTATGTGGGAGCCTTTCTTTTTCAAAGCTGAAGTCACACTGACAGAAATACAGGAACTACTACAATCAATGGAATGTGGGCAAGTATTCTACCTCCAACAATGAGTAGCTCATTTGCTTCAGGAGAACACGCTAAAACCCCTGCAATGGACAGTTGTAAGACAGTTTGCCTGCCATGCTAACCTGCTTCCTCCACACTTTAGGCAGGCACTAGCTTACGTAACAACAGAAAGGATTCAGAAAAGGTATCATATATTTCTTTTCTTATTGCATTGTCCAGTAACAATCCCAAATATTTAAGATCTGTTAAGTAATCCAATCTTTCTTTCCAAGCTTACTCAACTAAGACTACTTGACAGAGCTACACAGACAGGTGGTCAAAGAATGAAAGAATGATCCTCAGCTAAAAGGAATCCTCTTCACCTTTGGGACCTTCCTTATTATGCCATCACAACCCCTCCCCACCCACCCCTTTGCCCCCACCTTTGTCCCCCCTCCACCATAGTCATCCTCCCCAAGCAGAGCGAACCCTGGCCTGGCATAGCCCTGCCACTCAATGAACATGCAAAATGAGTCTCCCGTTAGCAGGGAGAGAACCCCCCGCCTCCTCCTGCAGACCCCCTCCCACCCAAGCACCAAAACTTCAAGGCCCTGCTTTCTTTCTTAAAAGTACTTTTAAGAAGAATTTGTTTGCATTTTTTATTTACACTTTATATTTTTGTACATAGTTAAGAGGCCCGACACTTTTAAGTGATCTGTGATTGACCAAAAGGAGGGCTTTGAGATGTGTATCTCACCTTACCTATCTCTGACTTTACACTTGTGGTGTGACCAGGCCCAAACTGTTATATCAAAATAGAATAAATCAAAACCTTGTAAAAAATACTTTTTTAAAAAAGACAAAAATGCAAAAAAAAAAAAAATTTAGTCTTATTCTGAGAATTCCAGTAACTTTTTTTGTGTATGTACTTCAGCTGTACCATAGATAGTGGTTTGCATGAGGTGGCAAGGCCAAAGATAAAAAGTTTTTTTTCTTTTTTTCCCTTCTGTCTATGAAATTGCTGTTTATTTTTATTTTCCTCTTTTTTTGGCCTGTTTGATGTATGGGTGAAACTATGTTGTCCAACAATAAACTGGAATTTTATTTTGCTGAGTTGTCCTAACAAGGCTGCCTCTCAACTACTGCTTTTTGTTTTAATTTTCATTTGTTAAGAAAAAAATTTTTTTGTTCTCTACAGCTTCCTGAGGAGGGGAAGTGGAGAGGGAGGTCCTGATCTCTTCTCTCCCTGTGATATCCAGTGACAGGATGCATGGGAATGCTTCAAAGCTGTGCCCGAGGAGGTTCAGACTGGACATTAGGAAGCATTTCTTTACAGAGAGGGTGGTCAGACTCTGGAACAGGCTTCCTAGGGAGCTGGTCGAGGCCCCATGCCTGTCAGTGTTTAAGAGGCATCTGGACCCTGCCTTAAAACTTGGTCAGCCCTGAAGTGGTCAGGCAGTTGGACTAGATGATCCTTGTAGGTTCCTTCCAGCTGACATAGTCTATTCTATAAAAGCCTGATCTTGCACCTTCGTGTTCTGGCTTCAGAATACATACACACATACTTAGCTTCAAGCCTATATGGTGCCTAGACAATTAATCATATATTTAAGTGCTACCGAAAGGTGCAAAAATGTTTTGATGACTGGGGATTCAAAGAGAATCCAATTTTTAATATTAGATTCTACCCACCTATACGCACCTACACAAACAAAATTTGTAAAATGAATACTTTCCTCACAGGACAAAAATACCAGCAAGAGACCTCACCCCCATATTTACCACTAGGTAATCATGTAACAGAACAAACAGAGATAGAGTACTTCAGGATTTTTAATTCTCGGTTAGATGAAGCCCTACTACCGACACCTCCTGCATATCGCAAAAACCAAGCTAAGGTATCTACTTATGACAGCAGCTCCAGCATGATGACACTAAGTAACTGCAGCCAGACTTTGTCATCTCTCTTAATGGCCAGCTGACAACTGTGTCTAGCTTCCACAATTTGCAGCTGAAAGCTCTTTAGAATAATTTATGGCTATAGTTACCCTTTTAGTAATGTAGCACACTTGTTTTTCTTCAGTTCAGAATGGTCTGCTGTTGATGTCAGAGTTATTCAGTAAAATATAGAACGTGTTATAAAGCATTAAATAGGTTGAGGGAGATTATAAACTTTGGGAGAGTGAGCAAAGAAGAACTGTAAGATTCTCTGCATATATCCCTCTATTTACATGTAAATCACATAGCCACAGCAATGTACTTAATCCAGGCACCACATCAGCTAACAATATTTAGAACTATTCCAAGCGTCAGTAGTGTTCAATATTCTGAGAGCTACGTGACACGAAGCAAATGGGAAGGGTGCCAGGAAACACAGTCTTTCCTGCAGTGGAGCCTGCGCTTCACTGATGAAAGATTAATCAGGGTTTACTTTGATAGGATTAGTACTCAAGCACGAAACTGGTTCAGATCTCATTACTGCACTGCATATCCTTCACCTTGATGGATCCTGTGCTGTCTTGTTACAGGTACAAAAATCACCTCTCTCACTAATCTAAAAGGCAGAACAACTTTTATTTATATATATATACAAAAAGACAGATGATTTAGAAAGGACAACGTCTTTTCAGAGGTTAGTGTTAATTTTAGAACTAGCATTTGTATTCAATCCAAGGTTTGGGTTTTTTTAAAAAAAACATTCCGTTTTGTAATGATTTACTGCATTACCTTATCATTTCTAGACTGTAACACGTACAGACAAGGCTCACATTTGACTATGTGCTGTCCAACTGACCAGCACAACACAAAAACATAAAAAAAACCAGGTGATTTTAAACTATTCCATCTGACTAGCACCTTGAAAGCTTTCAGTGGAGAATTATAACTGTATAAGCAGACACTAAGAGCTGCTGAAAGATCAGCTAGCACCCAAGATGGGTTGCCACAGAGCTCTCATGTAGGTTAGTAGCAGAAACAGGGACGTGTATGATGGTCAGGGAAATTAGATCTATACCTCTTCCATGGGAACTAGTATCCTGGACAAAACACACAGAGGAATTGCTTTGGTCGTCTACAGCCTTAACAAATAAATATCAAGTGAATTTACATAGTGATGCTACAAAATGGATTCTCATTCAGGAGCTTAAACGTTGCTGTTACCCATGTCCTTTATCCCCCCAAATATTAACACTTTCTACAGATGAATGTTCTCCCTGCTCTGCACCTTCCCTTCATCTTCCTCCGAACTGCTCTCTTCAGATGTGGGTCATCAGCAATACATGTGGCCTTCTCAAACATATCTGTTTATAATGCAATACACTGGCTTTCTCTTCTGCTCATTTTAATGCCACAGTATCTTTTAAATACATATCTTTGATGTAATAATGTTGTTCATGAACAAGACCTCTACAAATTAAAGGATAGCTTTGCTTTTCCATTACAATCTTTGTAAAAAGTGATAATGAGTATCTGCCAGTCCAAAGACACACAAATTCACCCAGGAATTGTATACAACAAATGAGTCTTGGCCTTGCTGCTTCAATTTGAAGCATTTCCTAGTAAGCTTAATGTTCTTCTGATAAAATGAGCTTTACATTCCTTATAGAAGAAATGCATATAAATTTCTTACTTATGAAATTTATGTTTCTACATCAACATGTGCTGACTTCAGTTTTCTTCTTCCATTTTGACCTCTGTCATCACCTGTTCTTATCACCAATTTTTAATTACCAGATTTCTAAATATCATCTATATCATGATATAGACCGTATCAATTAACAATATTCTCTCTATAGCCTTGCCTAATTCTGCTTTTCAGAAACATCAGCCATAAACTTTGATAATGCTATAGTAGGCAGACAAACATTTTTATATAGTATTATCTTAGCTTTCTGGACTATACATGCCTCTGTGAACAAAGGAGGAAAGCTTCACTATTTACAGTGACAGCTAAAAGTGAGGCTCTAAAGAAGGCCTTGGTTTGCCTTTTCCAACATAGTCCTCCCTCTCTACTACATTTGGGCTGTTTCATTTTCCTCCATCTTACAGACTTGTGCCAATGAAAGCATAAAACGTAGACACAAGTTACGCACTTGTCCGTGTTTCTCATAGACTCCAACAAATCACTGCTAAGCATTTTCCAAGGTCTGACGTATCTACAGATTAACCATCACCTGCACATATTTTTTGTATTACTTGCAAATTTATGTGTCTTTTGTGTTAACCAACAGCATTTAATTAGTTTGCAGAAATTTTGGTATTAGTCATTTATGGCCACATTAATTTTTGTATATTAACCTACACTTTAAAATGACATACAACTTAAGCTGAATCAGTAAGTTGTAACAACTGACTGGGAGTATTTTTATTGTATTTACCATGCAAACAGAATGGGAAGGACTGACGTATGTAAAACAACAATCAAAACTTTACCATTTTATGAGCATACTCAGAAAGGTCCATTAATATGAAAGTTTCACTTATGTCAAACTGCTACTGAAACAGTCTGGAAAGGCATCTCAGCCCAGTTGCCCTCATTTTCCATTTTTCACTTCCTTTGAACAATATTTGCATAAGAACCCTTGGCACTTACATCTGGAATAAAACCAATTTCATTAAGGTGGTTACTCAGCTCTGGATCATGGAATGCAATCATCTGGGAAAACACCGTCAGGTATTCTGAAATGACAAGCAAATTCAGGATCATGGTCAATGATGCTACCACATGCTGCTAGCTCACAATAGAGCTGTAGAAAAGGAAAAACGCTTTTTTTATATATATATATAATTATTTTTTAAAAAATCGACAATAAAATAGCAAGGGAATACCACTATTGTCCTCCTTGTCACCATTATACTCAGTACAGAGGAAGAAGAGTTTCATTTCTCTTCCTTAGTACTTCTCAATTTGGATTTTCAACAATGGTTTACTTGGTTCATACTTAGGTTGTGATGTATGTTCAACAGGCAAATTTAAAGACTTTTCAGTATGAGTATGAGCCACAAGATATTGATGGAAGCAAATTAGAACAAGACTGTTCCAAGGATTTTTAAGGCCCAAACTGTTTAAGTGATACACAAAGTTTATACTCTTTAAATTATATTGTGTGGTTTCTTTTCTACATAGTTAAATTTTGTAATCCAGAAGTTGAGGTTTTAAGGCAATGGGGCTTTAAGGTTACCAATTCCATGATCAGTAACATCTTAATTTGTATTTTTTGGAACAGATAAGGAGAAATAATTATTGTAAAAGATAAAATTTATTACATCTTCAGCATGGCACATTATGCTGTCGGGTGCAATTTCATTAAGTTGTCTAATTAACACTCGCTTTTAATTGGAAGGGAAGCAGACAGCAGAACACAGACACCGACAGATTTCTTTCTCTCTGTCCAGTCCCTCTCCCAATTTTGTTCACACTGTCATATGCATTGTTAGAAGGAAGATGAAGAGGCAATAACATTGCAATTTCATAACAGATG
The DNA here is from genome assembly GCA_003993805.1 of Himantopus leucocephalus. Lineage (NCBI taxonomy): Eukaryota > Metazoa > Chordata > Aves > Charadriiformes > Recurvirostridae > Himantopus > Himantopus leucocephalus. The sequence goes on along the minus strand of RSEF01000004.1, from coordinate 45,816,363 downwards.
GCAATTCCTTTTCTTCCGTGCTCCCAAGAAGAGAGTAATTAGGGCCCAGACAGCTAGCTGAGGGGAGGAAGAGAGACAGAATGTGAACCCTGCTCCCAGATTAGAACATGCTGACGTCTCAATGCTCCACAGACTACTGTCCCCAAATATAAGCCCTCAAACACCAAGTCCACACAACTCCACAACTTAGCCATCCAGAGTTGCCATTGCTTCCTTTAAAGTCTATTGTAAGGACTAGATGCCTACTACTGTCACACTTGGGGAGAGCAAATAACTCAGTTTGTCTTCATCACTGAAATGGCAAAATTAAATTCCAATTGCACTGCTAAGAAGCACAGAAGTAGCTCTGCTGGGACAATTCCATGCATAGACACCTTTATTAAAGAATAGAAGTGAGTTTAAACATTCAGCTGTTTATAGACTCCTGTCTTACTTAGATCTTGATTATCTGCACTGAAGTTACCTCCTCTCAGATTAAGTCAGCAAGTTAACAATCACTCTGTAAAATAATTCTATTTGGACTAGAAATTTTAAAATCTGATTCTGCCTCAGGAGGGCTGATAAACAATGCTCTCACTGTAAAAGCACAAGGGAAACAAGCCAGTCCTACTGCAAATTATACTTGAAAGGATGCCTAATTCTCCAAGGTTAGCTGCAATAAAAATTAAGACCTCTTGAGCCGACTTCAGAATTTCACAACTTTTGCTTCAAGCTGCAAAGACAAAGCCACAACACATTAAACCTCTTTGGGGGTTTCTGGCATCTTAGAGGAGTGCCAGCCTCTCCCCTCTGATACTGCATCTCTACTACGCTACAGATGCCCTAGCAGCACTCGGCTGGGGAGTTCAGTGGGTAAACAGACCCATGCTGAGTTTTGTGTCACCAAGGCCACCAAGACTGCTTCGGAGCTCACATATCTCACGTTTTCTCAGTTTCAAGCCAAAGTTATTCTTATTCAGATGCATACAAGTTAGGGAGGTAAGTAAATCCATGCCTTACATTCATACCACACTACATGACAATAATTTAGAAAAAGTGCATCTCTAAGGTGCATCTTACATCAGTTTTATTTCATGAAACAGCCAGTAATCACAAGTCAGGTATAGCAAACCAGGAATCCTACATATTCAGCTGTGTGCTGATGAAACAATTTCACAATTAGCTTCCCTGAAGCACATTTATTTTTAAAATGAAGATTCGTGCCCATGATGGTTCTCTACAGATGTACTACAGATTGATAAATACCATCTTTATTTGACTAGCCAGTCTCATGAAATATAATTAGTGTGGGATTACATGCTTAATTAAGGGTCTACTGAAAACACACAAGTCTTCACAAAAACGTATTGCTTAGGTCCAGCCAACAGCAGTTGGCTGGAATTTTATTATATGAATTTTTGTTTTAAATAATTGGGCATTCCATACCCAAACTCCTTTAAATGCTCTTGCTTCCTATTTCATGTAAGGAAATACATCTAATAAGCTTAGAAAAAACACCTGTCTTCATTGCATAGGACAAGCTCAGAAATGAGTTACGTTTAACTCTGCAGTTTGAAAGATTCCTCTTGCCCACCTCTACATGGAAGTCACAAAGAAGCTAAAATTGCAGTAGGCAGTTAAATGACATATTCTTAATACTTTCTTCCAACCCAATAAAGCAGGGAAATTACACAGAATTTTCCTTTAAAACTGTATTTACACAATGGTGTTTGACATACAACCCTAGAAAGGGTTAAACCAGAATACTGAAAGAATCCTAAAAGGTCCAGTCTCCCCAAGTCCTTGACAGTGCCAGATGTTGCACAGGAACTCAGGAACACCTACACTACTTTGGTTCACAGAATCCTGCTGATCTGTATTTCTGACTTTGGCTGATACATATTTTTGTAAAGCCCCCTAAGAATAACATCAGGGAACTCTAGAGAGCAAAATAATTATTTTATGGAAGAGTATACCCCCTTGAGAAAAAAGTCTTTACCAAGCTATTAACCTTGAAGTCTAAAGTGGTTGTCTTCACAGGAGAGTCTGATACAATATACTTTTTTCATCTTTAGACCTCTACTGACCCTTTTTTTCCACTAAGCAGTCTTTCTTTACAGACAAAAGGATGCAAATAAGTTCTCTTGGATAGTTTTTCCAAACTATTACTTTACATATTCAGTTCATAACACCTCTTACACATTGTCTTTCGTATGTAAACTCTGCTAACCACTGTGTTCTCTCCTTACGCTAGCTCTCTCCCTATTATCCAATATGTAACTGCTTTTATGTCTAATTATTTTTTGTTGATCAGTTCTTAATTTCCTTTCATTTTTTGAAGACAAAAAATGACAGACAACATTTCTAAGTTCAGGAGTTTCACAAGTTATAAACAACAGAGTTTCTCTAAAAGAAACACAAGGACAGCAAGTCATGCTGAAACCCAGTAGTCAAAAACCAGTCCTAACTGCTTCCAGTTAAAAACATTCATTACCACTTGTTTTTTTAAACTACTGATGGCTTTTCAAACAGCTTCTTTTGGTTTTTAAGAACTGTCTCCAAGATGAATTATCTTTCCAACGCAGACTGTGCTGAGGTGGCTTTTTAGATCTAGACAATTCCTTCTTCGTGTTTCCATGAATTTAAAATTAATTTTCAAGTAGAACAGACATTAATTTCTCTGAGTTACCCATATAGGTGTTGAAGACTGAACTATGGAACATTATTCCTCAGGGTTCTCCAACTCCTGTCCTGTATTGAATAACATTATCTTCTGTTCAGTAAGAAATTCCCCTCAAATCCCTAACTCTCTGAACACCGTAGCTTCCTTTTTCTGAAGAGTCCCTAGTTTATACTGTTCCTCTTTATTTTCCTTCATTGTCAAAATAGTTCCTGTAACAGTACAATTTTGATCACCTGAAGGGGAGGTCTTTATAATCTAACACCGGAAAGACTATTTCCTCATTTTACAGCTTTGCATGATCGACTGACTCTTACCTTGGATATTACACAGAACATTTTTGGGTGTGTTTTTTGGTTTTGTTTGTGTGTGTGCGCGCGTGTGTGTGTGCAGTTCAGCTTTTTCTCCTGCCTGAGTCTTTACCCACTTATTTTGTTCCTATTTTTCTTGCACAGCTGTTGTTCTTATTTATCTAAAATAAAGCTTTTGCAAGAAATAGGTGGGTATTTCTACAATGTGATTCTAATTGTGTTCCAATTTTACCACTTGAAAAAGTGTATTTATACATCCAGAAATAATTCTACTTCTCTTAGAACTACAAAAAAATAAAGGGACTGACTTACCTTGAATAACGTGTGAATTATCCTTCAGAAAGAAGTTATACAAATACTTGGGGATAAAAGCAGACATGCAGGCATATGCCAGAGCTGAAACAATTAGAAAAAAGGATGCAACTACAAAGGTAGAAACTTAAGTACACCTAAAAAAGTTCATTATTAAGCAGACAATAAGTGTAAATACTTAAATCAATCTATACACAAAAATTATTGTAACACACATAAAATGGGCACATTCCTCATTAAAGAATTTTAAAAGCTCCTAAAAAAGTCTCCTTCTGTCACCATGTAACCAATACAAAGCTGGTTGGATCTGATCTGCTCCCAGTTTATTTCCATACTTCTCAGTGCTAAAGTAATGAGACGATGTTTGAAAAGCCACAATGATGTTTGTATCAAAAAGTGACGGTCCCTGGATGAATAAAAGTTTAGAAGACATAGTTTCAAGACAACCACATTGTTGCAGTCTTCTGGGTTTTCTCCTACAGAACTTATACCCAAGTTTATGCTCCATCAGACTCACATCTCATGTCTTGCTTCAGCTCAGAGACTAAAGACAATAGAATTCAGAAGCAAAAACACAAAGTGGAGCACAATTAAAAATACGGTCAAAAAGATGGACAAAAACCCCTTAAATTTCTCAACAGCTTCTCACATACACATCAAATAGAGATTAGGGGATAAAAACTTAAGTGTTTATCCCCTTGATTAATTCCTGGGAACTTGGCTGAGAGACAATCTATTGTAATACAATTCTTAGCCATTGTGCTAGACCACAGATATAAAAAAGAAATACACGTTTGTCATAAATTGTCCAAAGACAATAAATATCATTTGGAAGTTTCTAAGCAAAACATCAGATTTATGGCAAATATGACATAGGATCATGTTATGAATTAATTCTGTGTTACAACTTTTCTAGCACTGAAACCACTTTTTAAACATCTGAGCCAAATGTGTAGAATTAAGTTTGTAAACCAGAACACAAAATTCTACCTAATTCACTACTATTATATTTTGTTTCAATGGGAAGGAAACCAGGTTCTACAATAAAACTGCATAGAAACATGTGCAAGGGCAAGCAAAGTCTGTTGAAATTTTTAAATTAGTATGCACAGTAGGCATAATAAGAGTCATTGTCCTAAGAACCTAGTTTTCCCACACACAAACCTTACATAAAGAAAGGCAGGTGCAAGAGAACAGAAGATTGGACTAGACCTATTCTGAACAAATCACATTCTAAGAAGATAAAGGCCACATATCTAATCCTGGTCTGATAAGCTTTTAGGCATTTAAAACCATCATCAGTTTTCTGAACAAAGCTGGTCTGACAGGTTAACAAATAACGCAGTCACATTGAACGAGGCTGAACTACTGCTTCACTGAAAAAGACAAGTACCAGAGAAGCATTTCTTGCTTTTCTGTAATCAAGTTTATTTGTGCTTTTTATTATATATTTATTATTGTACTAAGCAATAAACACAGGGTTTGAACCCCTGCTTGAAGAGCAGTACACCACACACACTTTTCAAAAAACAATTATTTCTTTCGCCCTGTGGCAATAAGAGCTTTAAAATTCCTCTGTAGCTACAGAAAGTTTCCATCCATAAGCAGGTGCACAGACATCTGTCTACAACTACATACAGAAGACAGAATGTGCTCCCCCTTCGCCCTCAGCAGAAAAGGTACTCACCTTCATTGTTAAAATTCAAGTACAGAAATGGTGCACAAAGAGAGTCAAGACCTGAAGAGAGAAGAGCCACGAAGAAATGCCATAAAGAGCTCATTTATTGTAACGCACAAGATAAATTCATTAATTTATCATGAATATTTGCATACTTGATACTGATTATAATTCTGCAATGTCAGGTTTCATGTGTAATGCTGAGGACAACTGTGAAATCAATGCACGAAAACAGAGAGGATTTCAAATTGTTGAACTATACTGCTGAATTGACTATTCTGCAAAGGCTTCCAAGAAATGCAATTTACCATCCCAAGAACTCACTCAGTAACTTCTGCAGTTTTACCTTGGAAGTGAACAGTAAGCAACCAACTTTTTCTTTTTTTTTTTTTAAATAAAGTAACTGAATCTTAAAGAGAGTAAATATATAAGAAAGAGTGGGGCAATTTTGCATTACATATTAAATATAAATTTATTAGGATCTAAATTTGCAATAACCCACAGATTCATTCTTCAAAAGAAACAGAAAGGAAAGCACTCAAAAACCATTTACATCATGGGGGGAAGAGGGGGAGGTATTTTTAAGTCAGCCATAGCTTTCCAGTTAACTATCTGACCTCGCCAACTAGTCAAACTCACCTTGCCAGTACACCAAATCAGGATGGGAAACAACCCAGGCCTTCAATACACGTCTAAACTTCGCATGACCCTCTGGTGATGACAGCAATTCATCATACTGATGGCAACGAGGAATATCAACTTCAATCTGAACCACAGCCAAGCACATAATATAAAGAGAGGTCAGGATAAGTGGGGTAGTACTACAGCAATCTTGCAACACTAGAGGTGGAAGTCAGCCAAAGAACGTAGGTCAGACCACCACCATAAACACAATCTGCTTCCTCTGTCACTCTCAAAACCAAAACTGACAGGGGACTAACAAAGACTGAAAATACAGACTTTTTTTTTTTTCTTTTTCCAGACTCATATTTTTAAAAGGGTTCTAACCCTTGAAAAGGGCAGAAAGCAGATCACAGTTACAGTTTTTTTCTGACCCAACTTTTGGACGCATTTCAGGTGCTAATATGACTTTGCTCTAAAGGATAATCAAATCAGAGTTCTCAGAGCGTTCCAATTTGATGGAAATTATTTCCTCACCCAGTCGAACGGAACAGCTGTTGCTCGTCATGTCTTTTTATGTCTGGCAAGACTTCTTGGAGAACCTAATTGCTCAAGAACACATTTCTATGAAGTGCAGATCACCTTATGGGATCTGAGGGTACTCAGCACTATCTGGTACAAGGTCCAACAGACATAAATATTTGATAAAAACAGGACTTTTAACAATACATCAGTAATATAACACTTTGTTGCTGCTGCTACAGAAACAGTGATTCTGAAGTAAAAGAGGATTTCACTCCACATGTTATAACATAATTTGAGTTAAACTACTTGTTCCTATCTGTTTTGCAAGATTCTTGCTACAGCATGAATAAGGTTAGAGGACAGGGGGAACCCATTTAGTATTATCAGCCACATCTGCTGTAACAGGCAAATGACTGCAACTGGTGGAAAAGATCTTTGCATTACGTTAAGTGACAATATTTGATAACACCAGAAGTCTTACTTGTCTGTCTGTAGGAATCGGTGTGTCTTTATCAATGGCATCATATTTTGCTTGTATGGCACCCTAAAGGTGGAATAAGAATACTTGAATTTAGAAAGCCCTTACTAACATAAATGCATTATTGCAAGGTACACACTGATATACAGAAGTTGACTGGTTTTGTTAGGTGCTTTAGTTAGCCACTTTTTTTCCCTGAAAAAATTTGCCAAAGTACAAAAAATTCTGACAGCTGAACTTCAATAAAACCATCTTAATTTTGTTATAAGTCAGGATGCATAGACCTTTCTGTGACCTCCTCAGTACGATCTTCAGTGATTTTCAGTTGTTTATGCAGAAAGCGATGTATTTGATATAGTTTTCCATTTTCAAGTTAAGAGATGCTCTCAGCTTAAATCCAGGGCTTACCCCCACCATTGGCAAGTGGCTTTCAGCATCATCTCTGTAAAGGCACTGACTCCAGCTGCCTGTTAATCAATATTGATATCACCAGTATACAGTACTCTTAAGAAGCCTGACCTTACACAGATACCAAGACAGGCATGCTAACAAGTCCATCTTAATGTTATGGGACAGGGAAACACTGCCTGCATTGTACAGATGTTAAGCTGACGAAGCACAAGAACTGACTCATCTCTCAACACCCAGGCTACAGCCCTAACTAGCAGTTGTTCCTTACCTTTACAGGTCTTTTTTGGTTATTATTATATAATATATTATATAATAATATTATATATAATATATCATTATATTATATTAGGTTTATATCCTAAATAACCTGGGATGTGTTATTTATGAGAACCTCTTTGCAGCACTACTGCAGATTGCAAGCAGGGTAGATGCAAAAGCTGGGCAGTCAAGCAGTCTCTGTGAAGAGTCCTCATTTCTGGGACATTCCTTTCTAGTCCTTTATCCAAAAGGGTTGCATTTAATTTATTTATTCTCCAGTCTTTGAAGGAAGGGCATTGATTGGTAGATGAGAAAAATACATTTGATATGTTTCATCCTGTTTTGCCCAACTATTGCTAAATGGAACAGAAGGATTCTAACTGCATTTGTCAAAAATATTAGAAAAAAAACCCCCAACTGTTAACTCCCAATTGTATTTAAAGATTCTAGCAAAATTTGGCTGTATGAGTAGTATTTTTCCATACCATAATCAAAATTAAAGGCAGTTAAATTTACATACATTTTCTGTATATTTTTCAAATATTAGACACAAGAAGCAAGGTTGTCTGAACATTGTCTTTGTTCATACAATTTCATGACTCATTTTGTTTGAAATTCCAATAATTCTACCTGCTATATCTTCAAATCCATTTCAGCTTCCCTGTCAATCCCATTCCCTCCCCAGTCAGTACTGGAACGTCTGCCAATGCTCTCCCATTATCCTTACCTCAACACCCAACAGGGCAGCCCAGGTCATGCCTCTCAGAAGAGGAGGGATGTCAACCCTAGCTTCTTTCCAAATTTGGTTTTTCTTATATGGGTAGGCCTTCAAAGAGAAGAGATTAAGAGCAAAAAAGTGTTACCATGTAACCGAAGCAGTTCAAACCCCAATCCTGGGACAGTCTTTGCCCCAAAAGGGCAAATGCTGTCAGCTTGAACAGTGAATGCAAGTTTTAGAACAAGAAAATTTCATTCCTAACTGGAAGCCCTGGATGAATGACTACTGTTTGATGTTAAAATACGCACTCCTCCTCATAAATGTATTGATGTGCTTTGGTATATACTGGATATATAAATTTACTAATCCAAATTTTTCATAAAAGTTTTTTCTTCATTATATATTTCTTTTCATACTATGTATTCAACTTTGTTTTATTAAACATTTCTAGTTTATACCTTCCTAAGTAATGCACTTGATGATGCACGTTGGATCTCTCATTCTTAAGCAAGAATCCATCTCTGCACATATGTAAATTAGGGACTGGAATTTTCCCCCTCAGAATAAAACCCATATTTCTAACATGGCACTGCTATAGTAAAGACTGGTATTGTTTTCAAGTACCTTACTGCTTGCAAATGCAGAAACGTTACAGGTGTATGTATACCTATAATAGCTTAGTCTGTTATGAAATACAGGATGCAGAAGTACTTTCCTCAGTAAATAACAGGTATTAGCAGCAGCTCCATTTTCATGTGCATACTTTAAAATCTATTTTTATATTCATCACTACTAAAAAGACCTATTTCTCATATTTTTATCTTCAATCTTCTTATATATCTGTACGGTTTTCTTCTGCCTTTCCCACTGTGGTCTCTTGTATCTCTGCTTCCTTTTTCAATTAGTTGGTCCTTTAAAAATCTTCTAATTAACAGACCAAGTCCAATTATCCAGCATCAGAAAGATTCCATACCTTCAACAGCCTGTCAAACAGGACAATCCTATTTAGCTGGTACTCCGTGTCCCTCTCTCGGATGATCAGAGGAAGACTAGCAGCTGCAGACAGCTCATTACTACTATTTGAATGAGGTAAAGTTGACTGGCTGGGAAAAGAGTTACAACAGTAGTAGTGAACAGCAAGAAATCCAAATAATTGTGAAAAAAAATGAATATCCTGTGATGAATTTCTGAGTCAGAAACAAGTATAAATGGATAATTTTGAATGTTCAGCGCAAACAATTGATTTCCAGAACAGAGAAACGGGCTAGGATCCTCAGTTTGGTATCAGGGCCCAAAGTCCACTGGTGCAGAGTGCTTATCTGCCCTCATTGACTCTAAGAGCCAAACCAGGACATGTTAGGTTTGCTTTTGGAAGACAGCTGTGTCTAGCTGTGTAGTGTGCTGCTTAAAACTAGTAACCCAAAATTCAGCCCCTTACATACATAAAAACTCACACACACACTTACTCATCTTCAAGCAATGGATAAAATGCTTCCCCACCAACATCTTTCAGTCTCTGAAATGAAGAATAAAAATAATTTCGTTATCAGACTGCTGCTCAGAATTCAACTGGAAATATTTAGTGGAATACAAAAACTATTAATTAGCAATCCATTTGCTAAATTTAGTAGCTTGCCTTGAGATCTAAGCATTAGCTCAGTCCTCCATCAGCAAAGAAACATACAGCCTTTAATGCTAAAACTTTTTGCTAATACAAATTTTGCTAATTTGCTTTTTGAATTTATGGAAGTTCTTCCGTCTGAAGACAACGCTCATCTCATTCATAAACCTGTTTCCACACAAAAAGTAGTTTCTATGGGCCATGGATTAACAGATCAACAGTATTACATAGTTCTTTTTCTTTTCCTCGGTTTTCCACATGTAATTCCTATCCAAGTAGCTGCAAAGCAACTGCACAACTTGGTTTTAGGTTTTTATCAGTTCAAGAGTTATGCAAATTTGAGTTCCTTTTAGTAGCAGCATCTGAAAGCTGCACAGGAACACACTCTCTGGAAAGGTGACAGACAAGCATGCCTGGACTTTTGCCTGAAGTTTTCAGACATCTTGGGTGCATCGTGATTAATGTTTAATAACATCCTCCCTGGAGTGCTCTGTTTTGCAGTTCGATCCCTAACTTAAAGGCATACGGCACACAGCCTGTTCCTCCTGGGATTGACAGAACAGTTCATTCTCAGTTCATGCAGTACTGATCCTCTTTTGATTATAAGAATCATGCTCTGCTCTATGAACAGTGTTTGAAGAATTGCTTAAGTTCAAAAATTTATTTCATCTAACTCTGCAAGATTCAGGCTTGTATCTTCCCCAAAATGAAACTTCAGTATATACTTATTTGCTGTGGTACGTACAGAAGTAGGCAGCAATATCCAAAATTACAGATTAGTTTAAAAAAAAAGCATTAAAAGCTCCCCTTTTGTAGGAACAACAGTAGGAGCTGCAATGTGTCCTACCTTTAAAACAACTGTTGCATATTGTTAACCTCCCCCCACCACCAAACCCCACCAACCAAGCAAACAAAATAACCCAGTTCTATGGTCTGTTTTCATGCATTTGTGTGAAGTAATGCAGAGTTCTACTGAAGAAATACCTACGTAGTATTTGCAACATTGCCCCCAAAAATAAGGTAATGGTGGCAGAGATCAAGACTTCAGGAGTCACCTTCCTTTCTGTATTAACTCCTGTAATCATGTGGAAAGGTTTTATAAAGACTGTGACAGAACTGCATTTGCTACGACAAAAAGCAAGCTGCAAACAGTGCAGCATAAATTTCCAATTCTACAGCAATAAAGCTCTACATGTGCAAAGACACGTGAACAATTAAAACACTTCAGTGACATACACAGTAAATCTTGTAACTGATCATCGCATCATAACTTCTGAGTTATCCTATGCTGATTTTTCCACTGAAGATAGAAGAAAACTGCATTACTGCTTTTTGCAAAATGCTTTGAAGTGATCTTTTGAACCAGTTGTTTAATAGCTATATATTCCAAGGATTAGTAATCAACGACTGGAAACTTGGTATCCAACTTCAAGTATAAAGCCTTTAAGGAGCTGCAACTGAATTGAGTTGACCTTTCTTTTGAATACTGTGAGCCACCTACAGACAGGAATTAAAGAATGCAAAAAGACACTCACTGTCCAATTAGTTTAACAATTGTGGAGAATGTCAGGTACTACAGAACTGTTTTGGGCTACACCAGAACAAAGCAGGTAAAAATAAGGAAAGGGAGGGACGCAGGAAGGGGATGGAGGGACAGAAGATAAATCAAATTTAGTAAGCTTTTGCAGACAAAGAGATTTAATAGCATAAATCAGAATCTGACTCGGATACCAAGAAGTGTTCTCTTGGAATCAGTAACTGTCATTTGTAGGAATAGCAATAGGAGCTGCTTTTCCATATTCCCTTTAAACAAATGTTTCTGCAGTGAAGACATAAGAACAAGCGCACAATATTCTTCTCACATTTCGGAGCTGGCACAGAGACAAAGTCACAGTTGTGTCATCTAGGAGGGAACTTCTATCTCGTCCTTGCCCAAAGCTCTCACCATCTTCTAATAAAAAGCTTCAAATGGGAGAAAAAAAAAATCAGGTCATTTTATAACATAAGACTCGAGTTATAAAAAAATAGAAAATTCTTACATCAATGAGTTTCCTCTTTAAAACAAAATACTAGCTCTTAGAAGTATACTGTACTGACTGCATGGCATGAAATGTGCTATCAAGGGAATGTACGATCACCTTAAATTATTCAAACAGCTTTTGCTGTAAAAAGGCACATTTCAGTTTTTCTGTAACTTTGGTTTGCACACAAAGGAAGAGTAATGAGATACAGGATTAATATTCCCTTTTATTCCTTGACCTGGCACAGACCAGGACTGCCATTTATTGTGAAAAGCGAAAATAAAACATTATTGTCAAATGAAAGCCATTTCCCGCCACAACAAAAACCAAGCAAAAGTCTGACCCAGACCATTTCTGTTGCAGTCCATCTAAGAATACAAATGCATCCAAGAAAGGGTATACCAAGTTGTCTATTTGGTGATATTTTCAAAGCAGACAACATGAAATTGATTTCCAGAAATTAAGCTAACATTCTCAGTATTGCTTAGAAGATGGAGTTATATTGCACTTTTGAAATTAACACCCCGTTTCCAAGATAGATAGCATGACAAAAAAATGTTTTCCCCTCATAATTCAAACACACATGCATTCACCTATGGGTACAGAAATAGGTAATCCCTCAAAATTTCACACTAATTTTGCCACCAAAATATCACTTAAAACCTAGCTCCACTTTTCTTTTTTTTTTTTAAAGATATTGCATTTTGGCTGTACACTGACTTCATGGGTTTTTAAAACCCAGAACCAGCAAATTCATCTATATAGACACATAATTATGCTTACTAAGATTGAATTGTAGGATTAAAACATAAATATATGACTTAAAATTGCAGCGTGTGCAGCAGTAAGATAAAAGTAGTAATGACTAAAATGCTATTACAAAATTGTAAGTCATAAAAACAAGCATTTTAAAAAAAAGTAATCAGCTGATCTGCTGAATAGCTGGGTTGACCATTCAGCACTGCTGCTCTGTGAAAGGGAATTCAGAGTGTGAGAACTTGCTACAGAGCACATTAAATTAAATTACAATTACAAATATGCTGTCGAAGCACAGTGAGACCTTTTTCCCAAAACTTAATGCTATTGGAAAGTGTGCTAAATTTAGGGACTTCCAGTTCAGTATGTTGCACTTCACTTACATTTCTTCAAATTTCAGAAAGCAAAATGAAGCGCAGGTAGGTGACAGATATAAGGCATTCAAATAATGCCTTAAATTGGGTAAAAGAGGAAGTGACATTATTTCCTGCTGTTCAAGAACGCTATTTTAAATATTTTTCACACATAGAGGTCTTGAAACTAAAAACCAAGCCAAAATGTTCTCTTAGAATCACTGGCCTTCTCCATCCATCCTCCTTTCCCTTAAAGTGCTTCTCCTTCCTTACTTGGGAAGCGTGCAGACAGGTGGCTTTGATCGAATGATCTCCTTGTTGACAAGTTCTTTCTCCAAGTCTCCTCCAGCCAAACACCAGAGATAATAAACCTCTTCAATTGATCTTTCTGCTAGGTAATCACTATCTTCATCTATTAGGAGAAACCACATAAAAATGAGCTGCAGCTTTTTAGGCAGTTTGTATTTCTTCTGACCACTCTAAACACTTGTTGTTGGAAAAAAAAAGAAATTATTATGCTTGAAAGGTCCTAGACCTTAATGTGAAGCTAGAGGAAAAGTGATCTTCCCTTTGCCAGGGCCCTTTAGGAAGATTTAAGAAAAGAGCAGATGAGCAGTAGTCAGAAAAAAGCAAATATTTCTGCTGTTTGCCTTGGTGCCAGAAAACAGAACCGATCAGATAAATACATTTAAGTGTGGACTTTTTCTTCCTGTGTGTCTTAAAAAAAAAACCCAAAAAACCAACAACCAAACACTATTTTTTACACAACACAGCGCTAAGAGTAAAAATAAGAAACTAGCAATTCATACTGAGTAGTTCAAAATCTATCTTCCCCTCACATTTAGTTTTCCAATACTTCCAAAAATCATGTCATGCTACCATCCAGCAGAATTTAATTACCAATTCACAACACAGTTTAGTGAAAAACACTACCTTGTAAACGCACATGCCCAAATTCTAAAGGCAAAAGATGAAACTGATAATTCCAAGCTGGCCTTGAACATTAGTGATAACTATTTATTCCCTGAGGTAGAAGCACAAAATCAAGATGCCCTCCTTTAACTTGCAGACATCCATCAAAACACATTTGCCTGTATCTCTGCCCATCAAACAACTTATTACAAGAATGTAGTATTGTAGCATTTAATAGTTACTCTCCAACAAAGTATTCAAAGAAAATGCGATAAAATTTTGTTTTCCTTCCCCCTCCAATGACATTTATCCCACTACCAGCTTTTACCTTTACATAATTGACTTATGTCTTCAGGAAGCGTTAAATTAGCACACCTTGGAGAAGATGAGAACAGACCAACAGGTTTGTGGAAGGGAGGATATACTGAGGATACTTCACTGAACAAACTGTCATGTAGCAATTCCTCTGGAGTTGGCCTTGGGTTAAGAAAAAAAGAATAAAACACTAAGAGTAAAGTGCTTCAAAAAATGTTACATTTCAGTAAGAAATGTCCCCAGTAATGAATATTAGCAAGTTATTTTAAATTATATTGGATTTCAGAAATTTTAGTAGCAAAAAATGTCTACCATTTTTGTTCAATTCATGATGCATAACACACCATGTCTCTTTACAGTCCAAGTTCAACGCTCACCTTCATTTAATGTACATAGCAAATATTTTATTAATTCCCCTTTAATTCCTCTAAACAGAAATGGAAAAATGCAACAACAGAGTTGCACAGTCACTGTTTCTGTAGCAGCAGCCAAAAATGGCTACAACAGAGCTATAGTAACCACCACCAACTTCTAGGCACGAAACCAGTAAAAGCTGTGAACTTAGACCTACAAACGCCTGAATAGTTTTCCCCAAAAATATCCAGATTCAATCTCAATGCTTTGCATACCTGATTTCTGCTCCCCCCCCAATTTCCTTCAAACATTGAAAAGCAAAAAACCTAAGAATTTCTTATAGGTAGCACAAATCATCAGTATTCCAAAAACGGTTCAGCAACAGGTCTTCTAATCTCGTAGCATCCCAGCAGAGTTTGGACTGAATACTTGGACTGAATACTTGCCTCTTAGAAGGTTGGAATGTAAGGCATTTCTTCAGTAGAGCTATGACATTTTCAGAAAGGTCCTGGAAAACATAAGAAAAATATGGAGGAGGTCTGTTTATTACTATCTCACCCCCCACCCCTGCATTTGCTTTGGGAAAAAAAAGTCTGAAAAATTTGCAATGTATGCAGCTTTTTATTTTTTAATTTAGATATTCTGTACCCAGCTTGAAACAATGCAGTACCTGGGAACTCCCTTCTGATAATAGTCAGAATCCTTTTACACAATGTCTCAAAATATACAGACAGTAAAATTCAGTGATTAATTTTGGGGATAGGGAGGAGTTGAACTGGATACACCTGCACTATCAGAATATGTAAAGTGGACTAGATAGAAGACTAAAATACTTAACCCCCAACACTTCAAAGAAAATTTATAACTTATTAAACTAGCCAGAGAGCATTAACATTTGCAGAGATTGACAGTAATTTTAGGAAAGAATGAACATTACCAGTACTGGCTATTTGAAAGGATCTTGGATATGTAGTTTAGACTTCAAAATTTTTCCTCATACTGCAATATATGCAATATAAGTAATCAAGTAAGTTAAAAAGATATATACGTGAAATACTCTGCAACAATAATAAAATGTTTTGGATGAGACAGCATGTAAGAGCAAACTAGTTCCACAAACCTTAATAATATCAAGGCAACCATGTTCTTCAGCCAATACAGTTACAATATCATCTACGCAGCCTTTGAAAAACAAACAAAACAATAAAAAGTTAAAGACTACGAAAAAAAGTGATACCAATTAAACAGGATATCAGATAAAACTCAACTCCAATAAAAAGCAGTTAACTTTGGCTTTTTACTGCCACATCATGTGAAAGCAAATTTTCAAAATTAGAAATGAAAATTACCATCACCTAAGCAGACAGAAAACTGAAACCTAAGAAAGTTAAGTAGCACATCTAATTTAACAGTGAAAATCTTTTTGCAGGCTTAGGAAAAACAGAGTGTCAGTGTCTGCCATATAAATTAAAACAGTTTTTCCACTTACAAAAAAAAAAAGTCCCTGAGAGAAATTAAAAACACCCGCATATAGAAGCCCAAAGTAATTTTTATTTTGCTGCTGCTTGCAGATAATTCTAGCTTGCTTTCAACACATTATTGAGAAACTAATTCCCAAGTCAGGACACTGAATGTTCTTCAGTGAATAAAGGTTACCAATAACTTGCATTCAACTTGAGGGGGACCGAAATGCTTCAGGAAGCTTTGTTAACAAATCGCATACCAAAACAGTCAGAATTTCAGCAGCCAAGCACTAATTGCTGAATGAAAAAGATGTTTCTACTGACAGTAACTAACTTTAACAGTTTTACTATTTGTTGTGGATAATAATAACTTACTGATAAAGCTTCAAATTGCAAATTCATGTCCTTCCCCTCCCCATGGTTTACACAAACACCCCACAAGAAATCAAGTTTTAAACCCCACAAAATAGTCCCACTTCCAGACTCACTTATATTAAGCAAAAATTCCACCTCTACAGTATTTATAGTTTGTAGGTAAAGCCAGAAACAAAAGCCTGGATCCAGTTTCTCAGCCCTCTTTTTGTTTTCTGTCTTCCTATTTGAGTCCTGCTTCTCCCTGCTTGGGATTTGGTACACAAGCACTGCTAGCGCAGGGACAGTTTTCTTTAGTGTCATACAATTCCTAACTCATTTCAGAAACCTCCTGCAATGCAAAACAACAAATAACCATCAAAATGACAACCTTTCTTGAGCATGGTTTTTTATAGTTTGCCTTTACTCTAACATATTCATAGCTCTTCTGCAAAGTTATTTTTCCTGGCACCCACCTCTGTACGTCCTCTAGACAAGCAACCATGCTTCAAATGCCTATTTAATTCTGGAGATGAAAGCTGACAAAGGTAAAGTGCCTTACATCTGAGCACCACAGGCCGACTAGCCTGCAAAGTTTAATTATAGAGCTGCTTGGAAACTTAAAAAATTGATTTTGTACTACTTACCTAACATAATTATAAATTTCAATCTTTCTGCTATCTCCAAACTCTGGAATAATTTTCTCCCCTAAATGAATAACAAAATCCAATCAACAGTTGAATACTACCACATAAAAATATTTAGATAGCATACACACCCATCTATATACAAAGACAGTGAAAAAAGTTTCTACACATGAATTTTAGATTTAGGAAAACTATCTGTTTGAACAGAAAACATTATTTACTCCAAATACAACAGAAACTGTTTCCTGCCTAAAGAAAAAAACGTATAATTTATAACATCTCTTAACTGGAACAAATGCAAAACCAAATAAAATATGCAAAACAAAGCCCCAAGCTGCCTTAGCATACCTAGAGATTTATTATTAATTCACTAACAAGCTTTCAAAAAACTGCATTTTTTTCAATATGAGCATGAACAAAGGTAATTATGAAACATGGCAATCATCATAGCTTGTATTATTGCACAGTGCTTTTGAAAAGTCATCTGAAAAATCCCTTTAAAGGTGTTCCAAAAGATATCATTATTGCATTTTTAAGAAAATGTACTTATTCAAAGGAATAAATAACGATCTATGAACACTATGCAAATTTACAGAAGTGCAGAATATGCAAAAGACTATTTCCAATGTCCTGATCTAATCACTATATAAAACAGGTTCTTGACCATGCAATTGTTTGACAATTTAGTTATCTTATATAATAAGGCTAAATATCTATATTGAGGTATTTGCTAGATCATGCCTCCTTACAGAATGTTGCTGTCTTTGAATGAAAGAAGTTCAGTTTAACATATACAAATAGTAAAGATTATGTTGTCAGAATTTATTTCAACTTCTAGAGTCAAATAAGCATCTTCCAAATTAGCCTTTATTTATGTACAGATGCTCTTTAAATTCTGGCAATAAGGCAGATTCTCCCTTCTCTTCCTCTCCATGAAATTTTCTTAGTTTCTCATCCTTTCCAAGGAGAATGAAGTCATAACAGTAATGGTTATTTAATACTTAAAAGCACAATTAAAACAAAAAAAAATATTTAGAGAGACTTCTTGACTCAGAAGCTATTCCTTGCTAAGAATTTGATCATGCATTCACATCATTGTGGCTTAAGAGGCAGCTGCCCTTCATGGTTAGTTAAGAGTTAGGTTAGAGTGTATTACTCATAGCCAAGCCAATATGCATCCTAGTACTTGAACCACCACCAATACTATCCACGTAGGAATGCTAATATATTCTGGCATTTGGACTCGGGTGATGGGCAAAGTGTCATTAATCCCATACTCAAGAGCAATCAAGTTAATCTAAGTATTCCCCAAGATTCACAGTCAAAAAAATTATCCTCTAACATACCATGCAAAGCTCAAATAATATTATACCAAGAGACCACAGGTCTGATTTAGGGCCAGAAGGCAGAGGCTTCTCACACTGAGTATAATCACTTGGTTTGACTATTCCCTGTGCAATTACTTCGGGTGCCAGATATGATGGGTACCTAGAAAGATGCAGCAACATTAAGTAATATCCTGTCTGTTGAAAAAACTTACATTTCAGTTACAGTAATCAAAATAATTTTGCATTCTAAGAAACTAGAATTCATAGCAATGTAGATTATTCTATTTTATTCAGTCAAAATCTACACGTTGCAGCAAAGTTTCACTCCAGTTGCAAAATACATAGTGCCTACTGCACAAAAGGTCAAATCTTAATCACTAGTTCTGTCTTTTTTTGAGAGGAAATAACAGCAGCTTTCAAAATAGTACGTCTACATATCTCAAAGAAAACATATATTGACGTTCAGCATCAGTACATTAAATAAATGTCTTCTAGACCCATATTTGGGGGTGGTGGCAGTATTCCCCTCCATTGACAGTGTCCCCATCAAATAACTTTTGAATTTGTAAAAAAAGTAACAAAAGGTGTTGAGGATATATTCTACCTGCTACTAGATCATTTTAAAAGAACATTATCACTTTGTCTGCAAACAATTCATTATAAAACTTAAAAAATAAATCTGAAATCACCTTTTGAAGGGTAACATCATTACTTCTTTTGGGCAAGTCCTTAAGAATCATCTCAGTGTTTCAATTGTAAACAACATGACACCTCAAAACAACAAAGAGTGGCAAGGAAACACTACAAAGCATGCCATTTTGGCTAGACAAAAATCACTTAAAAATAAATCACAAAATGATAAATAGACAAGAGGCCTACAGTGGTGCGCAGTATCAAAGCACTGATTGTGCTTTTTCCTAAATTTGAAATTAGACTGTACCTCCAGAATGTGAGTCACAGGGCACTACTCACATTTGAAGGGAAATCTAGGCAATAAGGACCAACATCACATAGTTACAGTAACATACTTGCACAGCACCATTTCATCAATTTGACTTAGTCAGATGATAACCTCTTCAGTGACATTATCAGAAGCTTTTGTGTAAGGGGTGTATGCAACAGATATGAATGAGACCAACAACCTATAACCTGTGCATACAACACATTTTTTGAAGACTATTCCTAAAAACATAAATATATTTCCTGAAAAAAATACATCCCTGATGTATTTGTGTTGTGCAGGTATATACTTACCCTATAGGGAAATCAACGTCAACACCTTGAGCGGTCATATGGTAGAGTCCAAATTTAGCCAACTTCACATGTCCCTGACAAGGAAAAAAAAATTATCAAGAGCAGCAAAATCTGACATTGGAAGAATCTGTGTTTAAGTTAAAAAAAAAACCAAACAAAACAAGTTCAAGCTGCATTAGCTGTCAGAAGACAGATACCTAGAAATGTAAGAGGGTGACTTTTTATGTCTCATCTATTATGAAGAATTCCACTGCAAGTTAATAAGGTCCTTATTTCTAATGCTTTTGCTTTCCAAGAGCATTAAGTAATCACCTTGTTTGGAACATACAAGAAAACCAGAACTTTGTAAGTTACAGTATATTTTCAGTAAATTAAAAATGCTTGAATACTTGAAATGCTTGAATATTTTTCCTGTTTGAAAACCGTTCAAAATCCTGTTTGAATTGTAGAACTCCCTAAGCATCACCACTATTCCCTCACCTTTTCCATTTACCCAGCCTTGCTCCTCCAGTCCTTCCCATCAACTCATTACTGTCTTACCCTCAAGATCTTAACTGTATCAACACATATTTCAAACAAACAAGTTTTCCAGGTGCTTGCTTTTATTCTGTGGAGGCAGAAAGTTAACACCAAACCAACAAAAAATAGGCATAGAAGTTAAACTGAGGTATTCTTTCTGCTGGATTTTGAATTATACTCAGCCAGCCTCCAGATGGTGCAAAAGTGAAGGCTACATCAGCAAGCTCTTCAAGTGCAGGGGAAAAGTTAAGAAGTTTATGGCCTCATGGTCCTCTTTGTTACTTATTGATTTTAGGACTATCTTAAAATCCTAAAGTACTTCTGCTTGTTTGAGCATTATTATGATTTTTATTTGTTTACGAGTATACATACAGTATATATATAAAAAAGAGCATTCCTTCCTTCCTTCTTCCTCTTTCCTTTCTGCCTTCTAAGCGGAGGATCTAGCTATTCTATCTAAACTGAGTAGTAGCTGTCAGTTCAGATGAAGCGACTGCTCTGAGTTAATTTCTCTCAGCTTTTATGAGCAGAACCTGTATTCCACACTGCCGACTCAATAGTCTGTGACATCAGAATTGACACACACTGGAATTGTAATAATTTAACATGAACAAAGAAATACGTTGGTATCTTAAAAGTGAAAGTCAAGTATCAGATCACCATGAACCACAGGAAATATTGGCCACAATGCGTATTCTCCTATTCAGACAGCTAGGAAGGTCTTTTAACAAATTACAATGACGACAAGTAGATTTAGATTACCACCTTAAGGAGAAAAGGGTGAAAAAAGTGGTTTGGGATAGAAGACAATGGGAAAAAGAGAAAAATAAAATCTGAAATACTAAAATCTAAATTTAAAATTTAGGAAATGGAGGGAAACTATAGTTAAAAAAAAAGAAAAACAACAAAAAAACCACCCCAAACCCCAACAAAACAAACAAACCAACCCAGCACAAAACCAACACCTTTCCAGATATGCAATTTTTCCCCCATCAGATGGACTGTGACTGCCCAGTCTCTGTATATGACATAGCATGCTACTTGTTGGCTGCAAGAGGAAAAAACAAAAACCTAACAAAACCATAGATTTATTCCTGTAGCTGTACCTTTCGATCCAGAAGAATATTGCAAGGGGAGAGTGCTCGGTGGACCATTCCATGTTTGTTCATATATTGCAAACCTTGCAAAACCTCATATGCTATGCATAAAATCCTTGAAGAACTGCAAAATAATAATAAAAAAAAAGATAAAAGAACATGTTGCGCTGAATGTTTCCCTTTTTAATTTGTAAAAATGTAGTGTTCCACAGCTATTCCAAACACAAGACAGAGATCTACAATTCCAGAACAGTTTAAGGGATCAACACTAAATATGGTAGGGTACGTTCAGTGCCATACACAACTCTTCAATATCCCATAACTAGGTTTCTTCACCCTAAACTGGTCCTTAAAAACAGCAGAAAATTGTGACAAAGTATAAAATACTCTGTGACAGAAACTATTAGCTATACCTCAACTAATTGGGGAAAAAAAAAATCCAACCCTTCTTTATTTTTATTTGTTCTTCCTAAGTCTGCTATTGATGTTCATAGAAAAGTTCAACTGCACAAAAGTTTTTGAAATTCAGATGTTAACTGAAGCTTATCTAGCGTAGAGGCACGGCTAGATCACACCTATAGTCTTTAGTCCTCTGAACATCTAAACCAAGAAACAAACAAAAGAGTGGAAAGCTTCATTTTCAGCACTTTTTTTTTTTTTTTACCACCTTTGAAGCATCAACCTTACTGTCTTTGGAACGAAACGATGAAGCTTGCTATCCAAACCGTTTTGACATAACTATGTATTTTGACAAAAGTTACCATTTACTATTAAAACTGATAGCCCTAAAGAGGAGTTTCTGTGAACAAGTCAACAGGAATTTGTACAAAGACCACCAGTATTAGGCTTCCAAAGTGCACCCAAAATAAGAACAAAAGGCACAGATTAACGTCACCCAGAGATTCCTTTTAACTTTTTACCTGCCTCATTTCCTGCCCATTCCCCCTCACAATAAATTTCAGGTCTGTTTGGCAATTTTATCTGTGAAGACACTGGTTTACAAAATGTCCAGAAAACAAAGCATATCTGCTTATAAAGGCCTAACTTTACATCCCCAGTTTTTTTATTTCATTGTTAAAGAATAACATACAATAGCATTCTGGACAAGGCTCACCACCTTCTCTTGCTTATTAAAAATTTGTGCAACAGCAAAATGAGGGAGAGCATTACAGACTGGCGAGAGTGACAAGCCAAGTAGCTGACTAAACACCAAAATTAATTTCATTATTAAAGCTTTATTAGCTGCTATTCATACCTGATGGAATGCCAAAACTTTGTGACAAGAGTAAATGGCTAGATTTTGACAAAAGCCACAATTCCAACAAATTCTAAGACTAGGGCAACACAGAAATACAGAAAAGAGCTCTTCTAGTAATAGTCCAAGGCCAACATTAAGTTACCTTACATGAAGCTATTCTCTAGAGTCTAAGCTTTTTCCAAGGAGAGCTCTGTACTACTTTACACTAGTTGTGAATATACACTTTTAAGTTAAATTTTAAGCACAAAGAATCTATTCTAACATATGTCCACACTGCTGTATCTTAGACCATAGCATTTGGAAGTGATTCTCAAGGTCTCGGCAATCCAACCAAAACCACATGGCTAATAACCACAAAAACAAAACAAAACCCCACAACCATCTTGCTCCTCCCTCCCTGGCACTTCTTCCTCGTCCCTCCCACCCCCAAGCTATATAATACACCACAGCATTGAACACCACGAGCTGTGCAGTGTTTCCTCCCAGTCATTCTTGGGCAGACATACAACCGTGGTAAAAAGTGTACCTTACAAGCCTTCAGCTTCCCTCTATAGCTTTTTGCCCTCAACACAAATATTAACCATAACAGTTGCAAACAGAATCCTCTCTCTCACTTTTTGCACTGCTTTGCAAAACCAGCCATGAAAAATAAATGATGGGGAATTCATGCTTCCAGTAAGGAAACAATTACATGTGAACCAGCAGTACATCATGAGGTATTTTAGCCTAAAAAGTGTCTCTTTGTATTAAAAATCAAAGTAAATATAAACTGCAAGTTTGTGGCCATTGAGCCCGAGGAGTGCAGTGTGCTCTGGTGGCACTAGGGGGCCTCAGCCACACATTTATTCCTCCCGTTCTCCTGAAATTCATGAAAATAGAACCCGGGCAAATGCCTGAAAATACTGCTTTTGGATTCTTTCCTCTTTAAGATAAATCCTCCGTGGCGTTACAGCGACCAGCAATACATGAATGATAAGTATTTTTCATTGCACATTAGTTAGAAGAAGCTTAGCTGAAAAGTAAAATTACTGAAAAGAAAATCGGTTCTGTTTTACCTCAAAGCAGGACACGCATAATTGAGTCTCGGTGTTCTTAAGCCCTTGATGCCACCCTGCTGGGCAGAAGTGTGCAGCCAAGCACCTCACCCTCAAGCTGAAGCACGTACACCAACCTCCCCAGGAGAGAGGGAACTCTGTATAACAAGCTTCATAGTGCTGTTGCACGTTATCTAGTTCTTGTTTCATTTATTAGGGAAAACACACTGTTTGTGGTTATTACCCATGAGGTTTGCATTTAATTGCAAAGGGCCTGACAACAACACTCATCGTTGTTATCAAGCACAAGAGATGTCTCTCCTTTAAACTCCCCAAAGCCAAATTCAAGAGCAGTCCCTTGCCTCACTGGAGATGACTACCAAGGCTAACCCCTCGCTTCAGTGAGGCTCAGCTCTTTCCCGGTTTCTGCAGCCACTGTCAACACTGCAAGCATTGCAACAGGGTTCTGCAAGTGCATAAGGTGTACTCATGAAGCTGCTTCCAGGCTTCAGGTTAATTTGACCTTTAAAAAAACCCCATAAATTGAAAAAGAAAATAGAGTCTTAAGTGAGGAATACATTTACGATACCCAACGTTAGTGGCAAGGTCTGAGCAGATTCAGAAACTTTTTCCCTGACTACCTGTAAGCCTATTTGTCAATAGGCTAGCTAGTATCAAACTATGACAGATCTAGGGAAGTGGTTTAGCCACTAGGCTCTTGAACTGCAGAGGTTTCAGCACCCTCCTTTAACAAGAGGTGGAAGAAAACAGCAGCAACAGCACTAGAAACAACACAGGAGAAAAGACAGCAAAATGGAGGCATGGCAGGTTCGACACCAACCATGCTACACCACTGACCTAACAGGAGCTGTAATGACAGCTGTATGGCATGAAATACCCTGTTCAGCTCAGCAGCTGATGATCACAGTTGTGACTTTAAACTATCGTGAAGCAATTCATTCCCCTGCTCAAGGCAGATATGGTAAGAGGCAAGAAGTAAAAGCACGTAAGTGTGAGATGCACCTCAACAACTGGCAGATCTGAAGGGGGACTAGTTGTCTTCAGTCTCTTAGCTCTCCTAACAAGACTTGTTTTAAGGTTCTTTTTCCTCTCCACCAATGGGAGAAAGAGGAAACAAGAGTTTCTCTGCAAAAGGAACTCTTCACAGACAGAAAAAAAGGTATGGTCTCTCTACAACTACCAGCACATTTTCAAGGAGCAGGCTTCATTTTAATCCTCAATCTGGATACCAACAAAGCTAGTCAGCTGTAGCCTACTCAGCTAGGCTTTTGAAAAGGGGTTCTCTTCAAGTGAAAGCGCTGCACGCTGATGTAGAAATCAAACTGATTGGATTTAATCATTGACTGCTTTTTTTCCTGGTTTGGAGAAGAAGAAACATAGCCATGAAAAGGGGCCATTTTTGTTCCTTCGTTCTAGAAACAAAGAATTAACAGAATATAAGGATTAAAACCAATACCAGGTTTAGGTCTGTAACTTGAACATATAGAACCATAGCAAAGGAAGCATAAAG
The DNA here is from genome assembly GCA_003993805.1 of Himantopus leucocephalus. Lineage (NCBI taxonomy): Eukaryota > Metazoa > Chordata > Aves > Charadriiformes > Recurvirostridae > Himantopus > Himantopus leucocephalus. The sequence goes on along the minus strand of RSEF01000004.1, from coordinate 45,791,578 downwards.
AGTAACTGAATTCCTTCCTCAGAAATTAATCTTGTAGGTAGGGGAAAAAAAAAAAAAGAATCTCTACAAGTTGATATGAGCAAGTTCAGCCAACAGTACAAAACCAGCATGGTTAAGAGAGGCATGTGCATGGCATTTGTGGGTGGAGGGAGAAGGAAAGATGACTTAAAAACCCACAAAAATGAGGATTGTTTTATTACCTCCAGAATTTGTCAGACCAAAAGCTATACCAGACAAATGACTAATTTCCACACTGTAATAGTACACAGGTGGCTGCATTGTGCCTTCCCAAAAAACATTAACTTTTCCACTTCGCAGTCAGCCTGATCTCCAGCCTGTTGCATTCTTACTGCTAAGGACACAAAGCCATTTTCTGGAAGTTTACTTCAGGAATAACGAACCTAACCTGTCAGGAAACAGATGTTTCAATCTCTTGTGGTGCTGCAAACCCACTGATGAAGTAATCTGATTGCTTAGGTCACTTTTGTCCCTTTTTGGATTCAGACAGAGGAAAAAAAAAAAAAAAAANTCTTCTTAGTGCATCCACTACAATCTTCTATCTGACTGAGAACAGCTGCTGGTCCAGGGTAAAAGGGAACAGTTGTACTAGAAGAAATTGGCATATTGAGAGTCTTACCCTTCTTCAAAAGGATCAGATATTAACAAACAGAGAGAGGGGGAAAGAGGGAATTATCAGGAATCAAGTAAAGTCAACAAGCCCCTAAAATAATTAGTGGAATGGCGAGCTAAGAGTGAGTGTACTCACCCAGCAATGATAGAGCAGTACCTGGGAACAAATACCTATGGAGAATTGCCCAAGCCACAGGTCAACATAAGTTCAAGATCAAATGAAAAAGCAAACACATTTAGAAATCAAAAAGTTTATGACAGAAAGGAGGGATTCTGAATTCTTGAAAAAAAAAAAACCACCAAAACCAACCACACACAAACCAAACATATTACCTATGTATTATTCAGTTTGAATGGTTATTTATTAACTTGTTATTTGTGGTTATTAATAGGAACAATAATGTAGCTGCTTGTAGAAACAGGAGGCTTGACTTCAAGATAGGATGCTCTAGGAACAAACAACTTTCTGCAACTGATTATTTCCATTTTAGGTAAGATTTCTCACCTTCCAAGCCCTACAAATGGTCATACTAGCTCGTACCAAAAAATACTTGAGACCACTATCCTGTTTCCAAAAAAGATGACAAGCAGCTACCTAGGAGAGAGGGAATACAGAGCAAGCACAGATGATATCCATGCTCACAGAATATTGCCCATGAGTTACTGTGGAAATGCACAGCCACCAAGTATTATATTGGTAAGATCTCTTTGCTGTCTATTTTATCATGAGGATCTCTTCACGGTGCTTTGTTGCTCTAACTTCCAGAAAGCCAATTTTAAATTTCAGCTTCAAGCAACGAAAACAATTGCTTTGCTCCAGAGTAGGAAACGTGATTTTGGAAAAATGCATTTGATAGCCAGCAGCAGTAGTCCCTATATATACACCACAGATTGCTGAAAGGAAAATAAAAACTACTTGATGCATAACATCTTTAATACTTAAGAACAAGAGGACTGTAGATCATTCAGTTGGAAATCTGAGATGGGTGGGGTTAGGAGACTCGACCTATTAAGCTGTTGGAATAAAAGAATTCCAACATGAGAAAAGAAACAATGAAAAGAAGACATAAAATTTCAGCATTTATGTCAGTATCATGGAAGTTACAGGTTCACACAGGTTTCTTTTCCTCCAGTTTAAAGGAAAATTAATGCCAATCTGCACATGAATTCACTGTATTCATCATCTTTAACACAAGTGCTTTCATGGCATTAACTGGAAATACGTCTTTCTCCATCCATTTTTGGTGCTGCAATAAAATAGTTTAACATGATGGAGTAATTGGGTATCTCAAGAGATCTTCCTGCCTGCTTACTGTCTCCAGTCCTACCTTCTCCTAGACAAAGCAATCTCGCCTTTTGATGACTTTGACCCAGGCAGCTGTAGCTATTACAGTGTAGTTAACCAGAACACATAGATGTATGTGGATAACAGTACAGGAGCAAAGATAACTGGGACTGGAGGCAAAGTGGAGGCAGCAGCAAAATCTTGGGGAGAGGAGAAATATTTCTGGTTATTACAAATGCATTTGTGGTATTTTTAACTGGTTATGGCCAGCTGTAAATTTCACTTGCTTTTATGCTACTGTAACACTCAACATTGAGTACCTACTCCTTTTTGTAGAAGGAAGAAAGCTGTCCCTGGATAGTACTGACAGTGCAATCAACACTTACTTAATGGACTATTTTGAATAAAAGTGTCTCTTCTAGTGAAATGAACAGAGGCCCCACTGGAATTTGAAACAACACAGGACTGGCACCAGAAAACAAGCCTCATCATCTACTTCACTGTAGGGAGCCCTGTAATTTTTGTACCTACTGGAGACATGTATGTGGGTTAGTGTTAAGCCATGCTTTTTCAATGCAGTGGTGATTCAAGGCAAGAGGAAATTGATAACAAAAACTGGAACTAGAACTATTTTGACTTCCCTCAGGAAGGCAGAGCAAGACCAGACAGGATAAGATTATGCCGATGATACCACGTTCCAGAGTTTCTCTTTCCTCAGATTTACAACTCATGGATACATACACAGAAATGCACGCTTAAGGAAGTCCTTTATCAAATCTGTGTGTCTTGTTCTAACATTGTATTATTGCTGTAAACAAGTAAACTCCAGAGGAAGAGTATCTCAGCAACCAGGAGTCATGGCACTGATACACAGGAGCAAAAACACAAGTTCCTCTTCCAAAGAGGAGTGTCAGACAGGGCCTGCCCTGAGGAAGCACACCAGAGGAACACAAACCAGCAATGTCATCAATCACTACCCCAGAACTTGTGAAACTAACATGCATTTGGAATCCAGGAAGGAGATTCATCACAAAAAATTGTGTCTGTTCAAAGTGGAATGGAACCGGTTGTGAACAGATGTAATGTTTCTGAACTCATAAAAGTGACAATATTTCAATACAAGCAAAACTATAAACCAAAGAAAATGACATTTGCAGTTAGTTCCATTACCGCCAACAATACAGATAGACTGGTTAGGAGTGGTGTGGCCAAGTGGTTACAGCAAAGGATGAAGTTTGGGTATAAACCCAGCTGAGACAATTACTACACTGACCTCAAGAAAGCCATCTGACCTCCTTATGCCTCAATCAACCAGCTGGAAAACTGGATAAAAAGCAGGACTGGGTTGAAACCCAGATGTGCAGATAAATTGGGTCTTCCTGGGTAAATAAATTACAAAATACCCTATACAGAACATAAGGAGTTTGATGCAGGTGGGAATGGTTTATTTAGTACTTTATTATGTGTTTGATTAAAAAATGGCACTAGGGACCGAGATTGTAAACACTGCCAATTTACTTGGAAATGCATTCACATTATCAGAATGAAATGAACTGGAAGGGAATGTAACAAGCAGAGAATACAAGGGAAAAAAAAAAAAAAAAAAAAAAAAAATTTTANGAATTTTACAGGCAGAGTCCTTAGGAAGTCTCTAACTTATGCACTGAGGTATTTCACACAGGATATCTTCAACAGGTTCATATTGCTCATCTGAGGAAACTCAAAACGTCTGTTCATTCCTTTTTTAAAGTTCTAAGCTACAAGCATGACTTTAAAAGCAACACTATTGATATTAGATTTTTATGAAGGTCTCAACTTGTAATGTATGATAAAAAAGTCCATAAAACAATGGATGAAGGCACAGATAAAGAACATCATATATAGAGTGGATTGCACACAAAGATTTTTAATAGACAGGTGATTTTTCAGATTATTATCACTCTGAATGATTTAAGTGTATCTGCTCCTGATAAATCAAAAATTTTAAAACATCGCAACTCGAATTCCTTTAAGATATCCAGTATTCATCCCATAAATTGGAGGAGCAAATGAACAAAGTCCTTTTCAAAAGTAAGCACACCTTAATGAAACCTCTAGTGCCGTCTGGTTTAATGCACAGAAGGGGAAAGACATATCCACATTCCCACTTTTTGATCTTGCTACTGATTAACTTTGTGAAGTCACGTTTTGCACCTTAGCCTCAGCTGGCTCATACGTAAAAGTTACTATAATAACGATACTTTGCATTGGACCAAAAAGTGCAGTGAAATAAACAAAATTTCAATCATCACATGTAAAGATTAGGTGAAGTAGTCCTCATTTAAAACCAGATCACAGACTCTGCATTCTTATGACAGACTATACATTCTGAGATAACTAACATAACAGAACTAGGTGCACAGATGACAATAAGAGAACAAGAGCTAATGGGATGAAACCCAAGACAATGACCCTCAAAATATACAATAAAGAACTTAACTTCAATAGCATTATATACATGGATCATACATCACACTGCCAACTTTTCATTAAAGGAAACAACACATCTCACATTCTCCTCTCCTCCAAAAGGAGTGAACTGGTAAAATGTAGGAGTAGAATTAAGATCAATTGAAGTCAGATCTCCAAAAATCTTTATTTTATTTTCTTTTGGACTTCATCTGAACTAATACATGCACCTTTAAAAGGCCACATATTTTGCGATCAACAGTCCTGGCACAGTCTATCACAAATCTGACACACTCAGGAAACCAATCATACAACATATAAAAAGCAAGTAACGGAATTAACTGCAGCTAGGATGCTCTTCCTATACAATAAAAGGCACCACATCAGATCTTCAGCTGCTCAGGGGTCTTAAGTCAATTCCAAACCAGGCACCAAATCCCATGCTCTAGGCAAGGACCATCATTCCTTTGTATCTGAATGCACCAGCATCTAAATTTCTAGGCATAGGGTACGTTCAGTTTCAGCTCTCTGAAGTATGCCTTGACATTTGTCTATTAAACATTCACTATGCAGTAAATGGTACAAGCAGCAGTATTGCCAGAGCCTTAAACCCAGCAATCATTGAAGGAAAAGTGACTTCTAAAGATACATCATGAATGGTCACATAGCAGGCAGCGCCTATTTCCTTACCTTCCTCGATGTTAAAGTAAATAATGTGTCTGAAAAAGAATTGCTGTTTGCATGCCGAATGCCAACTGGCAACTACAGATCAGCATCTGGCTCAGACCCTATGCTTTTGAAGACAACCAAGTTAATAAGAAGTCTGAAAGTGACTTTTGTAGCAAGCAAACTTCTCTTCCTTCCCAAATCCTGCCCTGTCACAATTCTTACATACTAACAATCTTTTCAGACTTAAACACCTAATATTACATGTTTAAATAGAAAATAGATGACAGAAAAAGTAACAGACCTAGCAAAGGTCACATCTGAATTATCTCAGCTTGGAGCATTGAGGCTAAAACAAAATCATGGGTTTGGATTTTTCACCATAACCTTTGTTATGAAAACAAAACCAACAACTTCATACCATGGAAACCATGAGAAAAAGTAGATGCCTGATTCAGACTGACTAATAATTAAATAATAAAAAAAAGCCAGCAGGTCCACACATTCATGAGGCTGACTTCAGAAAAGACTAGGTCTACTACGACAAGGAGGGGGTGGGAAGAATTACAAAAGCTCATGCTATATAGGTAAGGCTCAGCTATATAGGTAAGCTTTTTCTCTCAAATAAATACTCTGAGGTAATCACATCTAAGGGATCAAACTGTTCTAACCTGGCATTTTAAAAAACACAAAATGATAGTTACAATACAACAGCAAGAGTTGGCAACACTGACTTTGCAGTAAAAAAATTACAGAAAAAGATTACGATGCATTTCAAAGTCCATGTGATCCCTGTAACTCACTAGTGACAGCACATCCTTTCAGCATATATGGCAGTATAAAACGTGGTTATAGACTTGGGAAAGATGAAGATGAAGAAGAATACTTCTTGGTTTGATATCACTTTTACACCAGAAAAGTTACGATTCATTTAACACACATTAGCAAATCCATAAAACCAGAATGCCGTGGAGATCTGGAATACCACAGTTATTTTAAGGGTCAAATCCTTGCAACCCCCCTTCAAACCAACGATCAAAAAGGGAGTTCTTTTTTCAGTATGCTTCAAACGTGCTGTGAAAACATTTTTTCCAATGGCTGAAGTTGGCAAGTTAGTCTCTTAAATCCAGGTATCAGTCAATACACTCTCTACACAAAAATCCTATTTAGAGCTGGGGATCACTACCCGGCATTCACCTAACAGAACATAATTTTTCCTATTACTCTTTTCTACCACTACAGATGTTTTGAGGCTATTACTAACATAAAATGTCGACTTCAATGACAGAAAATTTACAGAACACCATTCTTCCATATTTTTCCCTCAAAAATATATTAGTGATTTAAGAAAAAAATTATACTTTAAAAAAGCTTCCATTACATTATGAATTGTCAGTTACAGAGTGTAAAGTAAGCTTTTTTTTAAAAAGTATAAGCATTGACCTAACATCAATTATGGCAACATGATGTTGACTTCAAGCATATTTAAAGTGCTCTTTCAAGGGGAAGAACACAAAAAAATCTTTTTACCACAATCATTCACTAGAAAGGTTTTCACTCTCCCTGTTTATAGTCTGACGATATCTTTAATGATTGCTGAATCCACACCAAGAAACAAAAATAGCGTTTAATGCCCAGGCATCAATTTCTAGTTGAACTAACAGAGTTATCAGAAATTACAGTAATTAACCAAACCTGGCCATCCTGTGTTGTTAGTCCACCCAATGAATATCCATGGCACAGCCATGTACATATGAAGGTAGAGTATCAGTGGCCCACCTTTGATTGTACACTTGAAGCACTGTCTTAAAAAAAAAAAAAGCTCATTTGCTTGAGGTACATTATTTTTGGTTGCTGAAGTCACCTCTTCTCACCCTGAGCAACTGTAGGGGCTTTCATTCCTATATTATATAGTTCTTTGTTTATAGCAAATGTATGTATTGAAATGAAATTTTGTGGATATTATCCAATTCATTTAAGTGTGATTTAAGCATTCTCTATAAAAAAATCAATTTTTTTCCTTAAGCCAATGTTCGTGTATTAGCTTCTATGCTTTTAAGAACATGCATGTGCACAGCATACAGAGGACTGTAACAGTGGTTTTACAGTGCTAAACATTTTTTTTCCCCCATATAGAGAAGCAAACCCAGTGTTTAACTACTTTTGTAAATGCCGCATTGGCAAAACAGCTGAAATTGGCATGTACCAGTTGTTTACCATCTTTGATAAAATTACAAGAGCAGAAGAAAAATAAGACTTGAGAAATCACTAGAAAGTAAAACGAACATAAGGTTGTCTGCTCAAGATTTGATGGAAATTTTGTACAGAAAGGCACCAAATGGCGCACCATAGCCTAAGTACAGGAAAGAAACACGTCTCCAACGCTCATCTCATTTTTCATTGTCATCATGTTAAGTCTGCAGATCTCTGATGATCAAAGCACCTGAAGTTAAAATAAAGAAATAAATTAAAAAAGCAAACGGCCCAATGCCTAGATTTCCTTTAGTGAGTTTTAAACCTGAATGACTTCTTCTGGAGACTACAAAATATTACTGATAGCAGACAGAAAAGAATTCACATGTCTGCCTTTATATTTTATCATAAACTTGCACAAACTTCAGTTATGTCTGGAAGCCAAACAAATTAATCACAGAGCAAGCAGGCAGTGCACAATCCAGTGTTTTCCTTATCTTTGAACCTCTCCCAGCTTCGACAGATGTGCCACTCTTCACTATGCTGGAAGTGAACAGAACAGATGAGCTCCTGGAAAAGCAGCTTTCATACTCAGACACACAAAGCAAGGGGCTCCCAACCATTAAAATACTGCCTGAATTCAAAGATCATGTATTATGAATTGCTGTGTAAGATAGCTAAGAAAGAAAACGTTAGTAACAATGGGATTCTCAACACCACGTCTTCTGCTCCTGAGTAAATCAAACATTTTTTCCCCTTTGAGGATTAAAAAAAAAAAAGTCCAGAATCCCTCTCCAGTGCACAAAAAGCTGAAAGAATTCTAAAAACACTCAGACCATGAAAAAAACAGAGAGCTCTTCTTCAAAGATGTAAAAGCTGAAGAACTGAGCCCCCTTTAAGAATTTAGCTTCTCTGAGCAGAAGTCTTCTTGCACACACCATTTAGTGCAAGAAGCCACCAAGGAATAATCTCCTGCAGAGATTAAAGATGGTCTCGTGACTATTGCTCAAGAATCCTCAGGTGGGGAGAAAGAATTCTGCATTGAAAGTAGGCATTATCATTCTGTCAAAGAAAACCCAACCAAACACACAAACAAAAAAGTTTTCTATGGCAGCAAATAGTCAAGAAAATAACACAAGAACAAGTGTTCAGAATTTTAAGAACCTGCTATAAACGTTATGCCATCTCCCTATAGTGGCTCAGAACACAAAAGTGAGCAACCTCACAGGTACTATATTTAAAACTAAAGAATATGTAGAGATTACTGAAGACATACAGGGAAAAATAATATTTTTTTCCCCAAGAAGTACACATAAACTCATACAAGAACCAGCCATCCTCAGCTACATTCAGCATCTTACTTGTAACTCTGCAGATATAAAGTAAAGCAAGAACTATGCCCCACAACTTCTAGCTTCCCTTGTTTCACTCTGCACTGAAACACATTAAGTATTCCATCTTTGAAAATTAATTATAGTTGTCAGGAATTCTGAGCAACTAAGATGAAAACAGGAGAGACTTGACTCTACTTACAGGTTACTTTGATAATCAGCAAAGGGGATACATAAGCTACTTATGCAGAACCAGCTCACAGCTTTTCTGCAGCTTATGCAAAACTGAGCTTATTGAAGTTAAACAAATGAGAACAGCAGCCTTCAGTTTTGTGTCTGCAGCAGAGAGCTCAAGGCAACTTAAGGAGCTCTACATTAAGACTTGAGTTCGGATCAGAGCATACTTTCAAAGTATACCCTCCTGATCAGCCCCTCCTACCTCGCTTGACTCAGAGTGGTTTCAGAGCACACCAACTGGATTCCTTTTAGATGAACCAGAAGGTAGGATCCAGAACCTGCCTATTTCCCTGCAGCTGCTAATGGGCATTTGGTCCAAAGCAGACTGGAGCTATATGGAAACAGCACCCCTGGTAACCTATGCTCCTGGTTTCCACAAAGACACTCTAGCACTGTGGGCCAAGGGGAGCACAGCCAGCCTACAGGCCGTCCCCATGACTGAGCCAGCTGCCAACCTCAGCCAGCATTTCCAGTACGAACTCCTACCTGCAGCACCAGAAGGACACAAGCAGGGGCAAAAGTCTGAGCTGCAGCTGTCCACAGCTTCTTCCACAACAGCCAGGGAGCCAGGTTAGCCTCTCAGGGTAGAGGACTCTCGCCCTACTGCAACTGAGGGCCAGGTATTGAGCAGACATTTTAAGATCATAGGGGTGCTTTCTCCCATTTAAGATTACAATGGGCAACTGCATATTTTACTTTACTTTTAAGGAAGACTTATATCTGTGGCATGAGAAAAGAGTTATTCTTAACGTTAGCCATGCTGACTTTCTCCTTCCCACTGCAACAGAAGTGATGGGTCCCTAACTTCATTGTAAAAGGAGAAGGATTCTCTCACTCTTACTGTGGTGCCCCAGGTAGATCAGAAAAACCTCATTAAGAATCTGATCAATGAAAATTTTTAAAGAGAAAAGCTGAAAATGAAGTGTAGTTATTAGTGCAGTTAACGTTATTGCAGCTGTGTGGCAGTATGAACTGAATTGACAGCTCTAGAAATTGTGACTCGCTAACAATAAATAATGCTGTCCTTGCAGCCAGATAGGATTGATTTTTTTGTTATTCATTTCTGCAGTTCTGTGAAGCACTGCCAGTTAAAAAAAAAAGAAGCAGGCCTGTTGGCTACTTCTTGATAGAGTAGCTGCAGATCTAACACACTAGAAGATAATTAACTTTTTAAAAAGTAAATTACATTAACCAAAAAAGTCATTTCAAATAAACAAATATAACCACTAACTCCAGTAAGTAGATATTAGTAGGTATGACAACTGAGCATGCTTTCTTTTTTATGAGTTACTGGATAGCAGGAATAACACCTAGAACTTCGTAAAACCACACTAAAGCAATCTTTTTACAAATTTCTCACCCTTTGAGAGAAAGACTGCATTTTAGGCATCTCTTCATGAGAGGATTAAGCATTAGCAACACGCTACGTTCCTAATCAACCCCCTGACCTCCCCCCCATTTTATAAAGGTGCAACAGAATTTTTAAAGCTATGAACAAAAATTGCAACAGTGCACAGCTCTTCTCCTAAAGCCAGGCATTTCCTGTAAATGAGCAGACTTTATAACAGAGTTCTTTTAACAATTTAATTATACCATACTTTTTTTTTAATATCTAACGTTAAAAACCATACCTAGGTATGTTTTAGTAGTTAGCTCAAAACATCAGGATCCCTATATCAACGGTACAGATGCTACTCAAAAGTGAAACAGAATGGAAAGTTCCAGGAGAAGAACAGTCTGCAAATGCAGGTGATCAAAGGGACTTTGCAACTAAGCCAATAAGCAATGGTGCCGTTAGGAATTTCATAGCTAACAACTAATATTCCAAAAGGCATTAGAAGTGCATCACTTTGATCTATATCCCAGTACACGTCATCACAAGAGACAAGAAACACCTATCTAGAGAGGTAACAATAAACATAAGTGTAGCCAAAGCAGAAGCCTATAAGTTAGAAATGCATTAATCAGCATATAATTAATATTAAATTTCCTTGAAAGTGATATGAGAAATGTGATCACCAAAGGGGCAAAGGGAGATGGATATAGTTGCACAACAAAAGTTGCCAGACAAAAGGATAAGAGAAGCACGGCAATCAGTAAATATGCAGGACATACTCTCATATCCACAAGAAGGATGACTGGCAAACGTAAAACAAAACAAGCACCTTGCAAGGCTGGAGAGTAGTGATAACATAAAAATATCAGGCATTATATAACAGTAGAAGAAAGATCAGCACACACCAGTTCTTACTTCACTCAAAGAGCTCTCAAGCCCAATTACCTTGACCTCCAAGAACCACCAAGGGCCATAGCTACCACTGTTAACTGGACAGCATCAGCTCCGTAGTATTACATAGTCCCAGCTAATTTATAGTATGTGTTAAAGACTAACAGTTTTGTGTACGCAGTGATGATTAATAACATGCATGAGTTAACATTTATCAAGATGTGTGCTGATAATGAATGAAACTAACAGTTTTAAGCCTTAAAACGAGCCTGATCTGCCAGCCTTCTAAACACTCCTATCACAGCAATCTCCAATTCTCTGGTATCTATCTACCTATAAACACACATACATGACTGCATATATTCAGTCCCAACACAAGTTCCTCCTGTCTGCGTGTGTATCTGTCCATCTGAAGGTCCTCTTGGTTCAGCAGCCAAGCAATTCAATTAACTTAGAGCTGTGCTCGTGATATGGTGCCCACAAAATTGCAGGGCAGGGAAAAAACAGCCTATATGATGTTTTCCATAACATTATGTTCTGTAAATCTAGCATTACAAGTCTGGCACATCACTGATGTAGGGATGGTACAGGACTCATGCAGCTTCTAGACAGGAAAGCCACTAGCTTGGAGTGAAGGCACAAGCCTGGGTCTATTTGCACTGTAAAACAGAGGAGCTTGAACCCAAGGAGAGACCACCCATATGCACAGAAAAAATGATCTCAAACCACAATAACATTAAAGATGTTTGCAAGCGTATCAATGCATCCAAATAAACCAGCTGTCTGATCCCTAATAGTGACAAATGCTCTCCTGAAGACGTTACTCCAAAAAGCAAGAACTTGCACTTGAAAAATATAATCCCTTTCTAGACGCATGCACTGTATAGCAAGGTTAATGAGTGTTAGCTCTTCCTTTTTTTTCCTTCCTAAAAACAGGATGAAATGTCAAATGCTGCATTAAGTTAGAGTAACTATATGCTAACCACATCTTGTTCTCACAAGTCTACAGGTAACTTTTATCCTAAATGCAACTATCATAAATCAACATTAAGATTAATAATGTGGCTTAAATCCAGTAAGATTTGTATAGTACATATTTGACATTTGGTTTTTCAGCCATTAGCTCATTAGTGGTAGTGTGCTCATTCATGCAAAATGGAATTTTAACACTGAACTTTACACAATTCCTGCAGAAATATCTCTGCAGGATTAAGCCACTCTCCCACTGAGGACAGTGTTTGGTCTGTTTGACAGAAACTCAACATCCTCTTTCACCAGATACTGAAGACTGAAAACTCTCTGCTACTTTTGTTCTCAATTAACTCAGCATAACTCATCTTCAGCTCAAGATCTTTAATAATGCTTTTAGCACAGAAATCCATATGAAATGTCTACAAGCAATGACAGAAGCAGCATAGTAGTGCAAAAGGTTGAAATACAATTTTACGCTTTTCCCACATCTACAGACTTTATGTTGTATACTTTTTTAATAGCAAGAAGCAGAGACTATTATAATCTGAAAGAGTTGGATACTTCTTTTTTCTTTTTTCCCCGGAAGAGAGTAAGGTAAGAAACAAGCATTCACTCACTGTGACATTTCATAGGTAAGGGAGACATGGACACATGTTCTGGGATGCCTTTGTGCTGCCATCAAACATTGCAACCAACTATACAAATAAAGAATTTGGTTCCATACCTACAAAGGTCACCCAGACATCAAAAGCAATTGATGCAACCTCAACTACCTCATGAAAGCTATACCCCTTTTCCATTCCCAACAATCGTTTTCTCATTGCAAGGGGAAATGCAGTCACAGGAGACAACCTATGCTAAAAAGGAATGCTACAGGACAATTTGCAGTCAGACTACAAATTACTTACAGAAGTAAAAAAATATTCCTATATGAAGAAAAGCATCATTGGACAATATATAAGCAAGTCTGGACTAATGGCTAATGATTCATCTTAGCTTTGGAAGTAAAGCATTGGCAAGAAACTAAAGGAAAACTCCACAGATAGTAAAGGCCCAAACTACAGACTCTCACACAGGCGTAGGAAAAAAAGAATTATAAGTTTGTTTATTAATGCTACTTCATTTTACTACTTCATAATTTATTCTTGCTAAATGCAGCTTTATTATGACATATGGATTTCTCATGTGAAATTCCAGCACAGACTTGATTCAAAGCAGAATACACTCAGCCCTTGAAGTTCTGCTCATATGCAGCTCTTCAAGTCAAATCATGTAAAACCTTCAGCCTTTTGATGACTTGCACCTGTCTTACAATATTTTGAAGAATCCCTGGCTACTCAGAAATTGCTTTTCCTCCACGTCTAATAATCTTTTCTGTAACGTAGTTTCACTTCAAGTTTGCCAAAAGCACATTAACAGCAACGATGGCATAAAGAAATCAATGAGCAGACAACTGTTTAATATAGCCAAATAAAATGTACTCATCCGAATCAGTCAGATCATGTTTTCTCCAAACTAGTAAACAGCTGCAGACACAGTCTGCTTCCCATCAAATGTTCTGTGTATAACAAACTATACCTTGTATCTCTGATGGTTCACTAGTAACTTTTCAAAACCATGACTTTCAAAACATATGACAACTATATTTTATTGAAGAAAGGAATAGGCTTAGACTGCCCAGGCCACAAATTGAAGACCAATCCAGAAACTCTATCATAGGTGCCAAAAGTCTGCTGAATGTCAGTATTTGCTGGCATTTTTATTATTATGAATACAAGTGCAGACCAACTTCTTCAAAGAAACACACTTCAAGCGTGACGGAAGAGGAAAAGCTCACAACTCCTATTATAACAGCACAGGAGCAGAGAAAATAACTCCTTTAACACTGTCTGGAAAAGGTATCCCAAAGGAGTAGTTGTAAATGTGTTTAGAAGATGGAGAACCTTAAAAATAAATGCACATCTTACATTCTGGTCTGTGGTATCAATGGCACTAAAATAACTAGCAACTTTGAAAATTTAGTAAAATTTTGACTGCCACAAACATGAAAACTACCCTTAGTGAGACTGCTGAAGTACAAAAGTTGTACCCACCATTATTTTTTGTGACTTATTTTGATTTGTTCACAAGAAAAAATCCTTGCATAGAAGACACAGAGGAAGCCAGCCAGACCAAGACACATTATCAAATCTCTGAACAGCAGTAAATTATTATGAGCTTAAATCAGGTATTTACCATTTTTGCTTGACTACGTACAAAATTCCTAGCCCTTTAAAAATTTAACCGACTCCTGAACATGCTTCAGAAAGCTGATTTTACACTAATGTGACTGTTATAAACTAAAATTAAGTGCATACTTTCTTTGACTCAGAGTAACAAACAGGACAATAAATCAGTAATAAAGAAACAGGAAACACTGACCCAGAATACAATCTCTCACACAGAGGGCAATGGAGATCAGTCTGGTGAAAAATGGGACATCAAAGCCTAAAATTCTTATCCTACCCTATCCTATCCTAAAACTCTTATCCATGGTTGAAGCCTGAGTTCCCTGTGGCACACAACTCCGAAAGAGCTCCCCTGCTGTTATTGTGATGCCCTGTGGAAGCACAGTAAAGAAAATTGGAATTAATGTCACTTTTAGAAGCATTAATTGTAGTTTTGATGTCTACATGGGTATCCCCTGAAAAAACCACAGAAAATACTAAACAGCTGTATTAAATTCTTTTTCCACATCTGGTTACTTATGGTAAGAATTGCAAAGAGCCAACGCATTTCATCCATTTGAGAGTTCTTGAAATTTACCAAATAAATTTGTTAGGTAATGAATGAATTCTTGAATACATCACAAATCCAAGTTCTAGAAAATTTTTGGTGGTATGCTCAGTAAAATGACTTACTGCACTGTGACAGAGCAGATAACGTAAGTGGTTAGAGCTCTAATTTCCAGTATTTGGCTCCTATGTGCAACTGGTTCATTAGAATTAGAAAAGTTGGTGAAACTCTGAGGTTAATTGACCAAAGAAGTCCGCTACATTTCTTTTTTTTTTAATATCATTCATATATTAAGGAATGTATGCTACGCTTGATGCATGACTTCATGAAAGATTAACTGCAAATAACTACCAAACAGCTGTATAGCCTGTTTTCCCGTATGTATGGAAAGATAGACAGTCCATAATGTAATGTCTTGAATTTCAGCACTAACACAATAGAAGATTTCCTGCTGATTTTACATCAGCTTGTGGTACAGGTGCAAAGGACTTAAGTTACAGGCAAACATAAGGAAAATTAATCTAGAAACCAGAAGAGCAGCTTCCATAAACAGTTTATAAAATTAATTGCAATAGCATACACATCAACTCCGGATGTGTAACCAGCTATGCTATCATTGACCAATACAATCAGAATACATGGAAAAAGCCAAATAATTCCCTCCAAAGGTAATTGATATAGACAGATCATATAACCAATAACTGGGAATTGGCCCATCCAAGTTATTTCTGGAAATTTATGGGTCTCACATAAGAATGAAACATGTCTGTTTTCATTAAAAAAAACCAAAAACAACCAGAGTAGAGGGAAAATGTCATTCTTGCAAGAAACTTCATTTGAAGTGAACATAATTTAGCTTTTGGCTATTACTGCGAAAGCTGTAATTTACAGTAGATGAACCACTAATATCTCTTAAAGCTATGAACATACATAAAAATTAAAAATTTCTCTAAGCATGTCAAAAAACCAAAGTTGCATACCTTCACAAATTATCTAAATAAGTCTCTAAAATCTTTCTCAATACCACAAAACACATGCTAGTATAGAGGAGCATCATGGATGTACATACAGACCACAATTATTGAGAAAGATTTGTTTATAGAATTATGATAGAGAAATAGATTCCGCCTCCCCCCAGAAAAAGACATCTTTCCCTTTGCAATTCTAAGGCTGCAGGATTAAATTGCAACAGAAGTTGTCAGAATCTACATAAGTACACTGTATTAAGCAATTAAAAGCAAATTAAAATAGCTACATGCATGCTTTTTCAAAACCAGGCAAGAGGCAGCAGACAGTCTGGGCTGCTTCTCATCTGACACCAAGATACACATGTTCAAAGAACAGTGTGAGAACTGAATGAAAAAGGAAAGAAAACATCTTCTGATGCTTTAACTATTTCAGGACTTTGCAGAAATAGGAACCTGATGCAAAACTGTGTGAAGGGCTGTAATATATATCACACATGAAAAGCCCTTTACACCTAAATACCTATCTTAGGCAAATACGGCTTCCATTTTTTTCTTAACATTCCTCAAGCTATAGTCCTCTGCAACACACACTATCATACAAGCTTAAGTACACAAAAAGCTAACACACAGGCACAGAGCATTTTGCATTTAGATTTATCTCTGCCAGACAACATGGTCAGCATCCTGTTTAGGGGTTGCAAGACTTAAAAGGCTACAGATCCAGTATTACTCCCTTTATACAAATCTAATTTGGGATGAGTCACAGGAAGTCTATCTGGATAGTACCTTATCAAACACAGCCCACCCGAGATGCTTAATGTTAACTGCAGTTAACCAGGAAGATGTGTAAAAATTCGTTGATTATTTTACTGAGTAATCATCACCTCTACATTTGCATGAATATCAAAAGAGATGGAATCTGATGCTTGCTATAAGCTTTTCAGAAACTAGGATGAAGAGACTTTGGATTTCTCTAGATGTGTTTTATATTTATGTATTTGTGTGTTCTGGGAATAACCAGTTAGCCTACAATGCCTTGCTATCCCAAATGGAAATGATGTTTCTCTTCTTCCACTCTTCACATTTTCTGTGTAAAATATTCTTTAGGACAAGAGATCACTTCTTTGCTCCAAAGGTAACTGTAATTTTTAAGTCTATCACTGTTAACTCTTTTAGCAACAAGTCTGATGGGCATTTTGTTTGTTTGTTTCTTTAAAGATACAGCTCAACTATTCTACACATCCTAGTATGAAAGCATATATTCTTGACATCCAGCCTTTGGACTTGGTTTTGACCAAAGCCTTGCTGAAGTGACTATACTAACCCAAATTCAAATCACTTACTAGCACCCTGGCATATGTATCTGACATCCTGTCCACTTTCTAGTTACTAAACTAATACATTTCTGCATATGAAAAACACACACAATATTCTGTCCTTTCTAGTGAAATTTGTATTTCATCATCTGGCAGACATACAATCTTCCAATTAATTCTTAGGAAGATACTTATCCTGTCATAGGTCTGAGTTTACTTTTAAAATGAAAACCCAAAACTACTATAATAAGACAGACAGGATTTTACGCATTACAAACTATTTCAGTTGTAAGCAAGCTCTCCATAACTCTTCTAGCTTTTAGAATTGTACGGAAATAAGTACCCCCTCTTTCAGGCGTGTATTTATCTGATAAACAATGTCTTTAGGTTAAGCTTTAACAGAGTGAAATTTATATAAACCAATAAAAGTTAAAAAAGAGGTCCAGGACTTTGCCACAGATGCTATGTGAACTTATGGTGAGTGGATTTGAGTTTAGCTTGACACCTTACCTCACTGGCTTTCTTTCTCGTAGCAAATCTTCCAGACTCTTTTCACAGTGTTCGGCTGCCACAACCAGTCTCTCTAATTGGGGAGGAAAAAAAAAAAAAAGAAAGTATAAGAGGACTGGAGTCCAAATGAAACAATGGGAGTACAGACTTCTCAGTCTACCTCTTTGGCAGATGTTAAAGTATCTTGACATACATTGTATGGAAAATTACAAATAATTAAAAGTTAAAGATGTACAACTCCTGGATATCACCACCATTTTCATTTATGAGATACGGCAGATTATCTTTCCTGTTTCCTCACACAAAGCACTGTCAATCCATCCATCTGGTAACCTCCTAATAAATGTTGAACCCCTCAGCCAATGTCAGTCAGATTTGACTTAAGAATAGAGGTCTCAAAGAAAATGAGCACCTACAAATTTGCAGAAATCTGTGGCTGGGTTGATGAGAGAGACTCAAAGTAACACCAGCTCTGAGAAAAGGGACTCAGCGAGCACAGGAGTTTCAGTCCTGATGGGCCACCTAGCACATTACTATCTCTAGGACCTCTTCCCCAACAAATAGCTATAGGACCTGCAGGGGTCACACGTGTTCCGAACATTAATGGACTGGCTCTGAATACAGAGGAAAATACAAAATAATTGTTGCACTGAAGACTGCAATCATAAAGTAGGCAAAGACGATAGTGTAAGATGTTACATGGGGGTGTGAGATAACTCCTAAAGAAGCTGGGCTTTGCTACTTCCACTACTCATAAAACAGCTAGTAGTGAACGTTCAGATTCAAATCTAAATCAAACTAAACTATTTCAAACATATTTTTATAAGAAGGCTGTTCCAGTAAGATAAAGATGTAAAATACTTTGAGGAACAGAAGTCATCACATTAAAGCTGGAATGCTTGTTACTCAATTCTTTGTTTCTCCTTTTTGAAATCAAAGGACCACTTAAACTGTCTTTGGAAGAAAAAATTCTGGGATTGCCCTTTGCAATGCTAGCAAAGATTTACAAGTAGTTTAACTTCACCAAAAAAAAAAATAATTCAGTTTGAATGTTTTTCTATTACTTTTATGTTCCCCTTTTTTAGGGTGTTTTGGAGGGAGTACATACATCCAATTAATTTCTTCTGCATTGTTTTCCTAGTCTCCTTTTGTATTTCTCTGTAAGGGTACAAACTGACATTTACAAGAAAAAGAATGTTAAATTGCTATGCATAGGATTGACAAGTGAAAAATTCTGTCAGTATCAGAATGATAAAATTTGCCACCAAATTTGCCGTATTATTTGAAAGTGATTAACTGTTCTGTTCCTAGTAGTTGGAATAGCAGTCTCCTGACTTTATGGTTAGGCATTTTATTTGCTATTCTTCAAGTTACTTCAATTATCAGAAGACACTTTCTTCTTCATATTTATACACATTCATAAACCTTCACGTCACTGACTCTTCATTGTCAAAAAGGCCATGTTTTCCTATTTAACCATATCTTTCATTTACTAAATGTTATGTTAGCTAATGTTTCTTAACCTTTCATCCCAACCAGTATTATGAGAAAATTCCAGTTTCCATTTCAAGAGGTACTAGCAAAAAGAAGATGAAAATGAATAAACTTTCTAGATCTCCTGACTGCAGAAAATGAAAAATTTACAAGCAAATGAAACCACACAAAGAACCCCGCACCCTGAAGTGGAACACTTCAGTGTTTGGAGTTGGCAATATCCTCATTTTCTAAAAATCTGAAACATCCTATCATACTGCATTGTAAAGGGGAAAAAATTACTTGCTCTACTCTGTGAGAACCTGTAGCTAATCAAACAAGTACATACAATGCACTTTTATACGGGAACACTGTTGATTTAAAAGTTAAAGGTGGCAACCACTTAAACTGTCACAGGCATTACAGCCTTTTTGTGGAAATAAAGTGTTGTACTCCTGCTGAGCTTGCAACAGAGTAAGATCAACTGGAGCAGAAAAAAAACCATCTGAAGCCTTATTTGAGCTAACAATAAGTTTGCTAATATTTACTAAAAATAAAATACCATATCTGAACTGGAATAAAGCAATTGCTAGTGGGAGAGATCCTAAAGAGCTAGAATAGAAAAAAAGAAAAGGCAAGCTTGCAGTCAAGACATGAGATGACTGAGACAACAAGAACAGCTGCAAATCAAGTACATGAAACCTAACCATCACATGAAAATGTTCACAAGATTAGAACATGGGTGTAGGAGCTCAGTATCAAAAACACATGTATTTCAATGTCCCACACAATAACACGGCACAGCAATTGAGTACAAGAATTTTACAGTGTGGTATAAAAAGAAGAAAGTTCTTCGCTTTTATCAGTTAGCATAACATATAAAGAAAGAGGACAGACAACTTACCTCTGCCTTGACTCTGTAGAGAAGAAACAAAAGCACCAGTACTGCCTGTCACAGCAAAGGTATACAGTCATTTTGAGACTGAAAACCAGCCACTTTCTGCTGCTATAAAGGCAATATTCTGCTCAGTCACCTTTAGATATATTGTCACAAAAATATAACTGTAACCATACATAACATTTCCTTATTAAACAGATACTCACCATGTTTACCTCTGGTAATGTCAACATACTGGCAAAGCCTGGGATGGGTGATTGTTTTAAGAATCTGAAATCTCCCCAAAATTTTGATGGAATTAGGTGTCAGAGGAAGGCCATTACTTCCACAAACATCATGTGGCAGAGCTGAAGCGAAGAACGTGGAGGCACCCATCTCAGTGTCTTTTAAAGGAAACATCTTTTTTGCACAATCTTAAACGCTTCGGGGCAATTTGTGTTCCTTAAAAAGAGAACACAGTTTTTGTGACTCAGCCTACTAAATAATGCAATTAAAATGTTTTTATCTTTATTACGGGGGAATGGGACATTTTTGCATAATGAACTCAAGAATAATACAGTGTTACTGCATCATAAACACTACATTTAAAGATGCAAATATAGTGATAGTTTTAAACACAGATTTAAGAATCAAATAAAACTATTTTAGGAGCAGATAAATGCTTTAATCCAAGCAATGTTCAGATGAATACTGTAATACAGTAGGTTATTTATTCAAAAACAGTAAAGGCACCAAACAGAAAAAACCTCTTCCAAAGTACCACCTTGTATCAGCAGGCCACAGCTCCAGATTACCACAGCTTTAGTGTTAATCAGCATCTATTAGCATTCCTAATATTTACAGCTATGAAGTAACAGTCTTCTGTCCTACCACCATTTCTTTCCTTACCCATAGGTAAACTGCTAACTCACACATTGACTCAATAACAAATTCAGGAAGTAATCTACATTAAATATTTCTGTGGGACAGTCAAGCAAAATAAATTAGCTTGCAATTTAATTCCAGGAGCGTTTAGTTTCATGACTATTTTTCTCTCTACTCTGAACTATGCATTTCAAATCAGTGCAAGCTAAACATTTTCTCTGCACTTTTCCATAACCAACCATTATGCCATTCAAGAATATGAAAACCTAAAACATGCACAAGTAACAGACAGTTCTATAGTCAGCTAGGCCTCAGGTAAAACTGCCTGACCTCTTTTTACTAGCAAACTAAAAAAACTGAATCAAGCCTCTGCTCAGCTCATTTCTGCATTACCCAGACGGTAACTTGAGACACAAGCTGTCGTTAGGCAGTATTATCCCTCTATACATGTTAACTTCCATAGCACCTACAACTTGTGTAGAAGGCTACATACACAAACAGAGATAAAAAGGCCAATCTTATACACTCTTAAGTGAGTTCTGGTCTGGAAGTTGCGATGGTGAAGTAGATGGCACTTCCACATAACATGGGTGAGAGGCCATAGAACAAAAAAAACTTCACTAATGAGCCTATGGAGGAGAGTACCATCCAGCTCACTTCAACTCTAGAGATGCTACGGCACAGAGTCTGGAGGCATCTGTGTATACAATCAACAGAAATAGTCCACTGATGTGAAAAGCACATCCAACTCTTGTCAGCTACAGAATAGTAATTATAAGCTCTAAAGAGTAGAAACAGATATGCAGTTGCTCCAGGAAAAGAGGAGGAAGAATTTGAAGGATTTGAAGCCCATGAGATAAATAATATGAAAAGCTTAAAGTATAAAACCAACATAATTCTTTCAAACCAGATGTGATAATTTTTTATCATCTTAGGGGCTTCATGAAACAAAAAGAGAGTAGTAGTATGCAGAGCACTAATGAAGCTAAGTGCTACTTTATATTATTCTTTCAGCCGCTATCAACCCGCTGCTTTCAGGAAAAGCTACCCTCTCATGAGAAAGTCACACAGGAGAATCAGAGCATTTAATACTTTAGTGTCTTAAAATTATTTTTTTCTCTAAGGGAATAATCTTGTTTTCACCACAAAATTCCCAGTAAAAACCTACTGAGTTTCTTTTGTCAATCTTGACAGAGTTGCACAGAGATCCTTAGATAGCAAACATATTTACTAAGTCTATACAAATGTAAATTATGGAGCATATCTTCTATTTTAACTAATACACTCCAATTTAAGATACAAAGAAAATGTAAGACTGTTCTCATTTGTGTTTTTTTCCCCCTTGAAGAAACACAGACATGACATACCTACATTTAAATTCTAATATACATCATAATTTGAATATGAATGCATAGCATCAAGGAATCAAAAAAGGACGAAAAGAAATATGAAACAGCATTGATCATTGGAGTTTTTATAGTAGTATTTTTGTATTAAGAGTCTTATTTGTAAAGATACAATGCTTTCATATCTCATGAATATTTAACATTTTTGGAAGTGATGTTAGGATGCCAACAATGCAATTTACAGTTAAAATATTCAATTGGAAAGATGTAAATTGGACTGAGTGCAAGCACAAAGATTTATTGGCATGCAGCAAGTTCCAATTGGAAAGATTTAACTATGTATTTATAAGGAGACCCACATTCCTGTAAAAACATCATGTCTACCAAATGAACTACCCAGCTTCAGAAAGAGTATATTAACCATGAAGAAAAAAAAAAAGTCTTGATTCAGAGAATTAATTATAATCTTGCTTGGCACAACAGTCTTCTAATAATTGCTCTAAAATAATAATAAAAAAAGTTAATATGATCAGAGTTGAGGGGAAGAAGAGTAAAATTATGCCAAACAGTGAGATAAATTATGTCTCTAAAAAGTTAAATACATAATGTACAATATATTTATTTGGTTAAGAAATGTTTTCACTTTTACTGTAGAAAAATGACCTGCTAGATAATACTTCTCTAATACATTGTATCTGCATTCAGCTGACATTTAGAAAGGAATTTTAATTAAAAAAATTGTTAAATATCATCAATTGAATAACCATTTTAAGAGATTAAACTTTTCTTGTACTCTATATCACTTGGTCTACAAGTTTATCACTCACTCCCTTTGGAAGCACACAGACCAAAAGGAAGAAATGTGAAAAGCAAGCAATCCTTCCTGTCAGCCATCTAAAGGAATAAATAAAGAATTTTAAAAGGTATGCATTAAAACAAGTTCCCTTATTATAGAGTTAATTCTGTGGAATCCACTAAAGCAATGAAAAAAAATGCTCTCTGATAAAGGAAAAGAGCTAGTTCTGTCAATAGCTACCTTCATAATTAAACTCTGATATCCATCTTTAACTCTCCATAAATTCCAGAGACTGACTTGAAAAAAAACTCAAGTAACCCCGAAACTAAAAACTCAATCCTTCCACCACTTTTAAAAAGGGTCACATATTGAGCTTAAGTGAAAGGGTTTTTTTAAGTAAATTATTTCAGTCTAGTCATTTCCCCAGTTAGTTACTGACATTTTTAAATTCAAACAGAAGTGTTATACATATTTCAAAAATTAATCTGAAAAAAGATCTTATCTAACTATTTTTAAATTGTGAGGGTTTTTTCTTCTTTTTTAAATCCACATCAAAGTCTGGCACAACTATAAACATAGAGTGCGCTACACATCCTCCTCATGTTCAAGGCACACAATTTTACACCTCAGACTCACCTTTTCTATACAGAAAAGACACATATTGCATTAATTTTGTGATTTGGAGGAATGAACTATATCCTGCAGGACTTATCTATTACTTTGAAATAAAAAGAGGAAGAGAAAAAGGAAGGTTTGTTATTTTAAACTGACACCAGAAACAGTTAAGGCAAATTCAATTTTGGGATTGAATTCTGGAAATTCAATTCTGATAATCCAAAACAGTGAGGATGGAAGAAGCAGCAAAGATTTGTCTTATTAGCGTCATCTAAAATTACTGAGTCGTTGTTTCCAAAGCATCGTTTATTCCATATATGAGACAGTCTATCGCATCTGCAAAATAGGTCTGGCATAAAGATTAGAAGTCCAGAAGTGGCCTGTTTTGCATCCCACCTCTGAATGACCTTCCCTAGCCCACTACCTCCATCCAAATCTCCCTTAGAAACCTTTACAGTAAACAAAGCCACTAACCAATATTATCAGCAAAATCCACCACAAACAAAAGACCTTTATAAATTCCTATTTAATATTCAGATAAGCACTATTTTGATAATCTTTCATTTGATAGCTTTTCCATGGCCAGCACTGAGAAATACAATACAACCATAGCCCCTCATCTACCAAGCAACTTATTTGCTCCTCTGAATACCTACTGCTCTCAGAGAATAAATATTTTTTTCTTCAGAATTTAGCAGTTTCTAGCCATTATTTACAACTTTTTCATTGCAGCAGTACTAAGGCAATTGAGTCAACGGACACTAAGAACTTTGTCCTTAGAAAAAATAAAAAAGAAAAGAATCAAACATATACATTTGAGTCTCAGAAACAAATATTGCACATACAAATGGAACAACCTGAATTGAATCCATCCTGTGAAATGCATCTACGGTTTCTAAAGCGTCCACATGCAGAAATAAAGACAACTATCCATGTGGGCTAATATCTGTTAGTAATTTGAAATGGCTAGTTATTCAAATGCCTCCTGAGTACCCAGGTGTAAATGCCCCTTGCTTATGAGGGCAGCTTTTCAGAATTAAAACATAATTATAACCAGTACTGCTATTGAATTATTTTTAAAGCAATTGTGAACAATTTCAGGAGAGCAGGTGGCATGAACATTCTATGCTTACACTGTTTTTATTAAATCACAGTATTTTCCAGGTAGGCCATTTCATAAGAAGGAATTCTTTCACAAGATACCTTTTCTTCTGCTCCTAAGTCTTAAAACATTCTTGTTGTAACTATAATAATTACTAATTTGATAAAGTAACTGAAATAAAAGAGGTAGTTTTAGCTACAGTGTTGCTACTTCACAAAAACCCCCAAATTGTGTGATTTGCCTCCTAGTGTCCACCATCACTCAGCTATTCATGAAGTCTATTAAAACATATAACAGATATTGAAGTAAAGTTGAATTCATATTCCTATGGAATGGAGCATAGAAAATAAGTACGGGTTTGTTAGGACAATCACAATAATACCTGGGACGCCTTTACTTCATATTAATAATAAAAAACTATTAACTTATCAGATTAATTTTTGCATGGGGTAGGGGGACTGGATTAAATTTAGTTCACCTCACAAATTTTTTTTTCATCTGCAGTATAAACATCTACTACAAACACCACTTATACTATAGAGATTTTGTAAGATTGCTTAAAAATCTAATTGTAAGCAGTACTGTGCTAACCAAACATTTTCCCTGGTGGCATAACATCAAAGCATCTTCTTTTACAAAATTTTCTACCTTCTCTAACATTCATCGAAGTAAGAAGTATTCTACCTACCAATAAACAATAACTGTGGAGTCATGGGCAGCTAATTACAGACCACACAAGCACTAGGCATACTTTAAAACATTAATGTTTTTAAATGTTATTATTCTGCCCAAGCTAATAAATTCAGTGCAAAAAGAAATATTTTGCTTCAGATTCCAGCTACACCAATTCTGCAATAGATAAAATAAATGTGTGCCAAGATTTTTGTTATAATACTGTTACTCAAGATAAACAGAAAATGCAAACCAGATTTTGACAAGGCTCCAACGTCATTATTTGGTCTTCAATGAACCCACAAATTTTGGGGCAAAAAAGGCAGGTATCATGGTGGTTTTGTCACAGGTAACTCACAAATATTTGAAGAGTTATTTCATGAAAATGCTAAATAGTAATCCCTTTCCCTACTCTAATAGGGATATTAAAGCATCATTTGACTCAAGTGAAATATAAACCATCAGCAAAGATTAAAAAATGCTCTCTCCCAGTAGTATTTGGAGCATTTTGCCATGCATACATGAAAGCATCTGCATTCTATGTAGGTATTTCCATAAAAAGTGTTACTGGTGTTGTTTGGAGCATTTATACAACGTTACTACATGGATTAAGATGTTGCTACTTTGAGAGCAGCAATAAGAGTTAGTGAGATTTACGGACACATCAAGTTTTGTATCCGCAGCTAGAACATTTAGCTACTGGGAAAAATAAGGACACTTGGATAGCATGAAGAAAACATATAACCTAATTTTGATAGATCAGGATAGACTTTTAGTCACATTTATTTTATAAACCTGTTATTTCTTTTACCTGTTTATCACTGTCTTCTGGTTACAGCTTGTCTGCCTGTTCTGCTACATCAGTGTCCCTATGCGCATAAAAAGATGGGGTTTGTTACCATTTGATTTATCGTACACGGCTGTTCAGGAATTATACCTATTAAAAGAAAAATTAGTTGTAGCCACTTTGCTAAATGACTGCTAGAAACGCTGATAACCCCGGGCAACCTCTCTGGCCCTCACTTGCCCGGAGGAGCCCCCGGCCCTGAGGCACTACAGCCATGCCGGCGTTCGCAGCCCAAAACCGAGCCCAAAAAGGCGCCGAACCGGCGCTGCCTTTCCAACGGGCCCCGCACACCTCACGGGCGCTGCGGGGGAGCGCTCGCCCTCCGCTCCCGCCCCGCCTGGCTCCCGCCACTCCCGCCGGGCCGGCCGCTCCCTCAGACCCTCCGTTACCCAACGGCCACCGGCGGGGACTCCCTCAGCAGGGGCTGGGCCTGGGCACAGCCTGGAGGGGCAGGGGCTGGGGCTGGGGCCAGGGCTTCCTGTGAGAACACCGCCGTCGCCGCTGCGCGCCCCGCCCTCCGAGCGCGGCACCAGCACCCACCCCCGCCCACCCCCACCGCCCCGTGGCGTCACTCCGCCCCGCCGGCGGCCGGAAGGACCCTGGCATAGAGGCGTCCGGTGCGATGCCTGAGGTTTCTTTTTGTTTGAGGCTTTTAAAAAATGGCTCCCTCCCCGCATGCGTGCTCTGGCAGCACTCTGAGAACAGCGCGTTGAGCGCCTTGGCCGTAAAAACAACGTTCGCGGGGGGTAGCGAGATTTTCCTCGGCGACTTCTTATAAACCTCAGGCGCTCGCTTGGGCAGCCCGGAGGAGAGGGTCCTTTTCTCCTCAGCGGACGAAGGCGTGTGGCGGCGGCTCGGTTCATGTGAGTGCCTCTCGGTGGGGCCTGTGGCGGCCCGGCCGAGTTCCAACACCGGGGGGGTGGCGGCTTTGTCCCTCTCAGCGCGCCCATAGGTACCTTAATTCGGTTGCCCTTCGCTTCTGGGGAGCTGCGTTGTGGCGGTCTGATGCCCTGGGGCTCCTCCGCGGGCCGGGCTGACCTCTCTGGGGCGGGCAAGTGGGAGCCCGACAGGGCCCTGTTAGTTTACTTCGAGCCGCTGGAGCGGGGATCCCCCGCGGGCTGTGTGCTGCGGCGGGGGTCGTAGGGAGGCCGCTGTTGTTCCTCTGAGGGGGTTTCCTTTGCAGCGGAGGGGCAGGATGAGCGTCTCGAATTAGAGGAAACGGTGTTACGTTCGTTGTTTTTTAATGCATATAAGGGATTTAATCTCGGGAGTGCTGTAGCTGTAGGGTGGCATTGCAAAGACAGAGACCGCACTTTGCGGGGAGGAAACACGGACGTGAAGTGGTTCTTCTGAAATCAGTCGCGTTTTATTATTCAGCCCATCGACTGGAAGTGGCATAGTGGTGTGCTGTTGAAGAAAATGCTGTAAAAGACTGGAAAGCACAGGCACAGAGTACCTGCTGGGCTTTGCAAAGAAATGGCTGTTACTGACTGAAAAGTAGATGCTTTTTCTGTTTTGGTAAATGGTATATATGTTTGTTATGCTTTTGCATAGTCATCAGTGAGTGAAAAACAGAATATAACTAAGTATTTGGTCCATCCTCAGTAGAGGTACTTGCAAGATTTAACATATAGCACATATTCTGTGCAGAGACACATGGACTGGATAACAGGGATGAGCTTATGATTTGTTGCTTGTTAGGTTGTGTTGTGAGTCCACAGCTAACCAGCATACAGCAGTGTTACTGTGGTACTGTATATCTTGAGCTAATCATTAAGTGGTTTTCTACTGGGTTTAGCAGCTGGCAAAATAAAGAAAATACTACTGCAAAATAAGTCATCTTTGCGTTTCCTGCTCTTTCTATTACTTTAACTCAAATACTTATTATTTTTAATACAGTCATTGCTTTTCACAAGTAGTTTTGTGATTCAGCATACTTAGTGAAATTTCTAGTGAGGTGAGGCAGTAGTGATTAAATATAGCATCCCATTTTTGTATGCCCTTATTATTCACTTACTGAATTATTTTCCAGTTATGTTGAAATAATAATGCATTATTTGGCAGTCCTGTTGGAAAGTAAGCCCAAAATCTGTAAAACAAACCCAAAGTCCTAAAACTTAATACTGGCTATTATTAAAAGGGATAAGGCCTTAGCAATGAGTTACAGACAGGACTTCGACAGGTTGTATCAAATAGTTGGTAAAGTAGGGGGTTTGGGGTTGGGTTTTTTTTTTGGTTGATTTGATTTTGTTAATTTTTTTAGCTAACCTGAAGGATCTTTGCTTGTCAATGTGGTGTCACCATGATATATTATCCCCACCCTGTTGCAAATTAACAATATAGTCTTGTTATGGTAATTGTGACTGTAAAGAATTTTAAGAAATATATTGATGAGTTGCTTTGATGTTTTAGCAGCATTGAATCCTGAAGGTGCAAGAAGTTGAGGGCAGATAATTTAAGTCAAAATGATTCTGAAAACTGTCTTTAGCAAATTTGGGCTCAGAATGTCTTTTTCCAGTTGTAAATATGAAGCTTGTGCATATTTTTTCTATATTGCTTTGGGTGTATTTGTTTCTTTTACACTTTTAAATGTAAATAGAGAAGGAAACAACTTCTCATTCCCCAGACTGAAAGCAGTGGACAGTCTGGAGAGAACGGTATCAAATAAAAAAGATGTTTGCTAAAAAAAGGACATTGTGCAAATCTTAAAGTAGTCCATCAGGTCGGAAATAATAGGACTCTTGAGTTGTCTAGAGCCTTTAAGACTTGATACTTCTGATGATGAAGCATAGGTGACTGGGAAAACAATCTGAAAAACAAGTTTAATGCAGAAAGGTACGATGAAGTTGCTTTGACATCATTGTAACTCTAATTTAGTATGAATTTTAACAATGGCAGGCTCACCTAGGGCTTCTTTATCAAAAGATGGCCAAACAGCCCATGGACATTTCTTTATCCTTTTTATTTAGGAAGTATACTCTGTAATGGCTTTTCCCCTAAATATATTTGACTGAAGTCTGTTTAAAACATTATTGTTATTTCAATTATATATGTTATCCAAGAAGACTAGCAATGAAGTTAATTGTATGCCGTGATGGGGGAAGCAAGACCTCCTAGAAAGACTTCTGCTTTTGCAAAATTCTTTAAATCAATTCATGGTCTTTTCTTAAAACTCTTTCTGAAAATCAGTCAGGGCTAGAGTCTTTGACTTTCTACTGACCTGGAAGTTTCAGAATATTGTTTTTCTGAAAAGAGAACTATAAAATATCATGCGAGTAATGCTCCATCATGGAAGGTGTATTGGTGGCAGACATCCCTTTTCCTGTTGTTGTTCATTCTAAAGTTTCCTGGTTAATATGCGTGGTAGAATCACATTTTTGAAGAACTAATTGAGAGTCCTAGTTTGAAGTCCTAATTTAGAGAATGTTGAAATATATATATTTAACTGTAATGTTTATCACTGAAATTTCATGCTATATGCTTAACACACTGAATTTCTAATTTAAGTGACGTGTCATCACAACAATTTGATCAGTGTTTCCAAATTATGTATTAATCTTTTGTTTGCTTTTCTTCCGTAAACTCCATAGAGTTGTTTGTGACTTGGGAGGTTGGGGGGGTTGTTGTTTCTTAAATTAGGACTAAAGTAGAAAGCAAAAAACTTTGGGTTTATATTAGTCTGTAATACATTGAGATACACTACAATCATTTCAGTTGGCATGAAGGTTTAAAACAGCTTCTGGAAGTACTGTAGAAATGCCTCAATATATTTCTATAGTTTTATTGTACAGCACATTTTATACTACCCAACTGTGCTAGATAGTAAGAGAAAACATAAGGTAACAATCAGCTGTAGTGATTGTGTGTTTTCTTTCTGAATTAAAAGACCACTTCTAAAATTGCTGCTCCATGTAAATTTACTAATTAGCAGTAGAATCAAATTAGAAAAGTACCAGTTTCTCAGGTGTTTTTTTTCCTCCCCTCTATGTCTCCCCCAAAGTAGAGTAAATAATTTTAGGGATGTCATGTTAGTCTGTTCATTTCTGAAAAAGCCCTTAGAAGCAGCAGAGGTAGCTTGTTCATTCTGGAGGACAAGAACTCGAATAATGGCATCAGAATGAAGAGTGAATCTTGGATTGGCAAAATAGGAGATAGGTTTTATCCAAGACCTGTCTAGACCAAAAGTGGGGAAGAAAAAAAAAAAAAGCTCTCGGGTACCTCTACAAATCCCACCTACTTTACAAGTCCCCGTAAGGATGCTGGGGAAATACCTATATTATAAACATAATGTAAAGCAGTTGTCATAAGAAGGATTGGTCAAGTGTGCAGGAAGATAAATCTGGTATCTACCATAATATTTTTGAACTTTTCTGATTTTGTTTTGACTGGTGTATGTCGCAGCTGCCACGTGAATGAATTCATTCACATTTGTCTCTTCTGAGAAAGTATCTTCTAAAACCTAAAGAATGTCAAATGCTAGACAACACAGATAAAGCTGTGGGGTCAGCCTAGAGGGCAGCTGCTCGGAACATCAGATGTGAGCAAAGTAAATAGCGGCTCTTGTTCCTTGTAGTGATATGAATTATATGATGTCAGTCCAGCAGAGATTCCCCCACCCGGTATATTCTTGTTCTAAACAGTTACCTTTATGGTTCTTATTACCGTCACCAAGGAACATTTCCCATGTTTGATTTCCTGTCGTACTGCGGGTGAGGGGGAAATCAATGTTTAGTTTCCATTTCCATGGTTACATCAGTATTAAGTAGGAGGGAAAAAAAAACATTTCCATGGTTACATTAGTATTAAACAGTAAGGGGAAAAAGAGTCTCTGATGGCCTTTTTCTCCCCCTGGTGTGGTAGAAGCCATCCCTACTCATAATTTAATACGGCTTCAAAAATTTGGATACTTCTCAAAGCAGCCTTCTGAACAAAAACTGCTTTCACGATTTTGATTTTTTTATATTTATATTTTTCGTGTGTGTGTGCTTGGGAAAAAGTGCTCTCCTTTAAAAAAAATCCCTTTATGCAAAAACTGAAAAATGGTTTACTGATGGCTTGCTGACCACAGATCAGTAAGTCATCAGTTAAAGTTTTCCCAATTTTCTTTTCTCCTGGAGAGCAAGAAAACATATTACTGTCTGTGTTGTGATGTTAGTGGTCAATTTCTTCTGAGTGAGTGTAAAATTAATACATTGGTGGTGGTTTATTTATCCTGCTTTCACAGTTGTCAAAGCTTTGATGTGTTTTGTTCTCCCAAATAATCATACGTGGCTATGTGGAAATATCACAATTAGAAGGGTAGGTTTTACAACATGTTTTTTTAAAGTTAAATAAAACACAGGGCTATAAGAGGGAAATACTGGTTTTGTAATGCTGGGTGTAATGAAAAGACCTTAGCTGAAAAGGAGCAAAAGATCTCAAGTGCGTTCTCATCTATTATACCTTAATCACTCCTGACAGATGTTTGCCTAACCTGTTTTTATTGATGGATATTCCACAACCTCCATAGGCAGCCTGTTCAGTCCTTTACTCATACTTGAAAGTTTTCCAAAGGTCTAACTTAAATCTTCCTTGCTTTATCCTGTCTGCAGCAGACCTGGTGAACAGTTTAGTCCTGTTCTCATACCAACTTCCTTTGCGTTTGAAGAACGAGACCAAGTCTCCCATCTATCTTCTGTTCCATAGACTAAACAACTACACTTCTTTCAAGCTTTTTGATCTTCTTTGAAGTGCCTTTAAAAGGTTGAAAGAGAGGAAAGGAGAATCTGAACAAAAGCAAATATCTGTGGCAATTGTGGGGGGTCTTGAGTGTGCATTAGTGCAATGTGAGTATTGCTTGAGAAGCCTCTTGAACAGCTGAGCCAGTTTGCCTGTAATAAAATGTGGCTAGTCAGGCCTTTCCTGACTTGCCTCTCCTTTATTTCCTCCTGTCTCCCTCCCACTTCTTTTCTAGAGAAATTTCAAGTTTGAGCTGATTTTTTTTTTCTTTTTTTTCTTTTCTTTAAACTGGAGGGAAGAGGTATGGCAAGGGAATAGATTCTAAAGTGAGAAGTTGTTGTTTTCTATGATGTTTGTGGTGTGGAGTTGCGTTAATTGATTAATTCATTAGTTAGTTGCCTTTACACTTTTCGAGACGTGAAGTCTTCTAATGGTCAGTCCATAACAAGCGTGAAACATTTTGCAAGCAGTTATTTCCCTCCTGAAAATGTAGCCCCTGTGATTCCAGTCAGTTGAATAGATCTGATAGAACAAGGGAAAGCGTGTTTTGAGCACAATAGAAATGTGCTAGTTTGCTTGGGTAGCGTGACAGCTCCAAATATTTTGATTGTCACTGTATTCATTTGAGTATTCCTAAACTGTCCAAGCATACATGTTTATATTTAAATAAGAGAAGTACTTTGCCTGAGCATGCTCTGTGCTTCTGACAAATGCTTATAAATCCAGTATGGTTAGAAATTTGTAATCAATTATAACTGTGGTTTTAGGCATGGCAAATCGCTGGCTTTCCCAGCGAAAATTCAAAATTCAGTGTGCTAGATCCCGTTCAGTTTTTTAGGGGACAGTTGCTTATGATGCAAGTCATGGTCTGCTCTGGGATGATGTTCTGTAATACAGGTGACTGGCTAACACAAAAAGAAATCAGTATAATTTATAGGATTTTTTCTAAATGCCAGTTTTGACTTTTTTTCTTTCTTTTTTTTTTTTTTCCTAAAGAAACTATCTTAAAAATGACATGCCTTTCAGGACTGGCAGATGTTTCAGATCTTAATGTCCTCTTAGTGTCTTCTTGCTAGCTTGTAAAATAATTTGCAATTTCAGTTTTCAATGTCATGTTTTACATAACTGTCTTGTTCAAATGGAAGAAGAAGAGGAGCAATTCAGTTGCTCGTTTGTTCCTTTGTATGCTATTTATTTTGCTATGGTAATTAATCTACTTCAGTAATTCTAATGCTGCTGCTTATAGGCTAACATGGAGTTCCATTAGCAGTAGTGTATGACCACCAAATAATTTGTTTCTGGATTGTCATGTATGTTCTTCCTCTTGAATGTCCTTGGCTCTGTTCCTCTTCTGTTACTCAACAAATCTTGTCTTCTACCATGGGATCGAGGCAGGAATAAGGTGATAAAAGTAACTAGGACAATAAGTCAGCATCTGAATAATCTTTTTCTTTGAAGTCTTGGAGCAGAGCACCTTCCAGTTCTTCACTTGCACATTTGTGGTTTGTTTTGCTTCATTCTGTTTTGTCAGAATATTGTCAGTTGGTCAGGGGCCTTCTGGTAAGGGCAGGTCACCCACTCTGTAGAAAGTGAGGAGAGGATGTTTGTCCAAAACCCCTTTATTGTCCATATGGACTGTGAACTTTACTAATAAAGTTATGAATTACTTCTAAAGGATTAAGTGAGGCAATCTGCCTACTGAGATGAAAGATAAGGTTTTTCTTAAGTTACATTTACTACCTAGAGTCATGATAGTCTGAAACGGATCTATTTTGATGGTTAAATGCATTAGTGAGGGTCTGTAACAACAGCTGTAATCACTTGTTGACACTTGCTGTTTCTAAAGAAAATGACTTTGATACCTTACTGAAATGGGAATTGGATAAATTCCTCTCTGCTGTGTACAGTTTTTGGGGACAAATTCCAGAAAAGAGATACCTTCTGCTGACCTAGCTTTTACAATTTCTGTTATACTTCACAGGTTTGTGTACCATTCTTAAGTTCTTATGTCACTTTATATTAATTAACAGCCTAGAAACTGTTCCTTGACTGCAAAAACTGTAGAGAGGGAAGCTTAAACTAGCATTCATTTTAGAAGGCAATATATACTGTATTTAACCATCATCTGTTAAACACAATTCATGTAGAAGAACCCATTCTTTCCTCAGAATGTTGGAAAAAAAACTGACAGAGATTCTGTGCTGGATTAGATTCCTCTCATAACTGCTTCCCTGGTGTGTTGTCTCATATCCTAATTATCTGAAAGCAGACAGATTCTGAGATGCTTTTTACATTTGAAAGTGGCTGGCAATGCATAAAACATCTTCAGAAATTGCCTCAAGTTAGCAAATCTCTTCTTGACATCATTTGGTGCAATCTTTTGGCATAAAACTACCCATTATAGAAGACTTTTATTTCCATTTCCTTCTCATCAGGAGCTTTCCCAACATAACTTGAACTGAGTATGAATTAATAGTTTAAAGATTATTCTCTGGCTTCAGGACCCTCTCTCAGAAATGATCCGTGGCTATTGGATCTGTTTTCTATCCCAGAGTGTTTTTCAATTACAGTTTAATATACGGCTTTGTAGTGGCATCTTGTTTCAGACTCTGAAGATAAGTGAGCAGATCGTTTCAGCAGCTCAGTTGGCTGGGGCATCTAGGGACTGCTGTTCCCACAAGAGTGTATGGGCTTGCACATGTCATGCAAGAGGCACTACATTTGGCTTGGTAGCAGCTGCTCTGGAGCGAAGGCCATAAGTTCACATTTGTGCTTGTCCTACCGTGAGGTTTGAAACCTTCTGTGTGAAGCGCTCTAGTAATTGGTAACAGTCACGCACTAAGGAAGTCACCATTGCCAAATAGGATGTGACACTGAATTGTACACCAGGGAAATTAGTCTTCTCTTAGGGGCTGAATTACCCTGCTACATCACAGTGGGTAAGTAATTTCACATCCATATCACAATCTGTACAGTAATGCTAAAGATAAGAACTAGGCACAGATTATTTTTTTCCTTTACATATAGCTCATAATTAAATTTTACTCAGAACTTACCTGCAAATTTGCACTTTTTGAAGATGCTAAACCAAGATATTCTAATTGAAAATAATTGTTTTAAAGTGGTTTGATTTTTAATAGAATGATTTGGAACACAGCAAAATTATAATATAGCTCAATTTGTCTTAAACTATGGAAACAAGCTTTGAATCCATAGATGTGATACGGCTATTCCTCGAAAGCAGCTTGGATTTTTCTGTCAAACACCATCAATCTTAATAGCTGACATCAGCCCCCTCAATGTCCAATATAAGTACAGAAGGGGTTGGTTTGTTTGGTTTGTTTTGTTTTTTGGGGGTTTTGTGTTTTTTTTTTTTTTTTNTTTTTTTTCTCTGCACAGATCTAGTATTAAAAGAGGCAAAAATCATTTTCGTCCTAGAAGTTTTAAAAGCTGTGAACCTGAAATGCTTCTCGGTACATGCAACTACCAAGAAGGTTCTGAAAGGCAATTACAGGACTGCTTACTTTTTTGGTAACATTAAAAGATACAGTACTGCTGTGCTTTCTCTCAAGCACTGCTTAAGTATTTATAGAAGATGTGGTCCAGAAATTTACCTAGACTAATGTACTATTAACTCAATAACCACGTTGCTATTCTGGACTGTGCCCAAAGGACTACTGAGTATACTTACTTTGAAATTGGGTTATCAAGTGCTCATAAAACCAGATATTTAGTAACAGTGATGTTCCTAACTTAGTTCTTTACAGTACCAGTGTGTAAAAAATATTGTGAGAAGTTATTCATGAACATATGTAATGTTAAATTAACAGAGGGAAGAAGAAGGTGCGGGCACTGTTCTGTAACTGCTAGAGTTTTGCAAGGGATGCTAAAAGGTAATCCAAAAACCTCTGGGTGTTCCCCTCTAGTTTAGAATATAGAAAGCAACTCAGGCCAGAAATAACCCTTTCAAGATCACCCTCTTTGGTTTGGAAAGATCATTTCTGCGTGTCAGCTAGAATAACTACAATAGTCCAAAGTGTCTTTTGTTTGCATAGGGTTTACATTTGATTTATCAGTCTTGGCAAACTGATTTGGTTTTCAAAATGTGAAATAAACATATAAAATCTCTGTTAATAAGAATTAAATGATTCTCATTTTAAAAAGAAAAAAAATGTGTCCAATATAAGCAGCATTTGCTGTACAGGAAAAAGTGGTGGGTTTTTTTGTATACAAAGGACATCTTTCTGTAAAAATTTCTTTTCTTTTAAATCAGTAGAAGATCTGAAATAGCTATATAATAATATAACCCTTTGGTGGTTCAAGTCTGAGCAGAAGGAAAGATGGCGTTTTGATTTCAAGTATCCTTTGAATTGTTACTTTGTGCACTTTATTTAGAAATGATTGACAGGTAGTTGCTGTACAGTCTTTGCTTCAGAAGTTGGTTGGTTTGTTTTCCTGCTGAGAAAGAATAGTGAAGTCTTCATCTGCAGAAATGGAAATCTGCTGAAAACTTTTTTCTTCAAAGTTCCTTTCCTTTACCTCCAAAAGGGGAAAAATATTACGTATATTTCTACCACGCAAGTTGAAGTCACTGATCCAAAAGGTAGTTAGTTACAATACTTAATAATTATATCTGGAGATTTTTTCTAAGCAGGTGAGATGCTTGCTAGAATTTTAATTCTCTTCACTCTGTACATGATGAAAGGAAAGACCTGTGTTTTGAGGCTGGTGCCAGGAATATATGGTGGCAGATACTGCTGGCATGTGATTTTGAAGTGACATGTAACTGCCTCTGGCTGCTAAGGATTAGCTGTTGTCAGCTGACTTTAGATTTAAAGGTTAATTTAGGCTTTTCACTCCTCAGCTGAATAAATAACTTTTTCTGTGCAGGGTAAGTGAGTATCTTTATAGAAGATTTTCATTAAAATACCATCCTCCTGTATTACGTGAGTAAATTCAACACTGGAAACTACAATTATTTGTGTGATGAATGAGGCTGGGTCATTGAATGTGTGTGGGAGGGTTTTGCCTATGTAAATAATATACCACAACTGCAACCTCAAAGTTTGTCGAGGACTGCTTTTTCCCTTACAGCTTTGGTTGACAGCTTTGTTGCTCCCCGTTAAGAGATGTTTGCCTTTATTCTTGCATTGATTACATACAGACACATGCACACACAAACACGCACATATTCAGGTTTAATTTTCTTCAGCTTTATTTGGCCCACATAAAAGAATACCTAAAGTTTCTGCCTTGGTAAATACTAGCAATTGTTAATGAGGTTGTAGTTAGAGAACACTGATTCTTTTGCTGTGCATCTGCATGATGTCTGCTAAATGCTTTTGTGAATAAATAGTGTTTATTTTTAACCTTAGCACTTGCTTTAACTGAATGGTTAAATCCTGTTTTCCTTTAGCTGTGCTACAAGACACTACTTTTACGTGTAGAAAAGCCGATATTAATCTAGAAGTAATAAATTTCAAGATTCTTTTTAACCACAGTTGAAGTCCATAAGTAGGCAGGTTTCAGACATTAAGAGTATTGTGAATTAAAATTGCAAAGGGGGGTCAATGTTCCTGTGAACTACCTAACTAATACCATTATTTTGCAGACTGTTGCTGACATAAAATGCATTGCTTAACGGTATTCTTATTTCCAAACTCTTCAAGTTTCTGGGGAGAAGGTATCTTTAAAATGTCTTTTTAGCATATAGGGGTTTTGACAAGGTTTATTATCCTTATTGGTCTGACAGATCCAAAAGAAAAAGATTAGATTTTGAGAGATACTTTTTAAACGTATTTTTGTTCTCAAGTGTGACTTGTCTTAGAGAGAGGGAGTAAACATTTCTTTTTTCTTTACCTCTTCATAACTCTTATGCCTGTTCTTAATTAGGAGCTAGTGTGTATGCTCACTTTTTTAGGATAAAGTTACAAAAATCAATAAAATACCTAAGAAAGTGTTCTACTTGGTATCAACAGGTAGATTTCAGTGCAGTTCTGATTATTCTGCTATCTGATTTATGGGTAGTTTACTCTGTAGTTATAACAGTAATCTAAAGCTTTCACTCCCCAGTAAAACCCTAGAGGGTGAACCACAGTACAGATTCTTCGATTTCCTGTGGCATATGCTGACCTTGCAGACTTGTCCAGGTGCAGCTGAGTCCACTTGTATTTCTGAATTTATAGACATATGTGTGTGTCTGTAAAGTCCATCACCTGTTGAGGAGGTTTTATAAGGATACTTTGAGGCATGAGTAGCAGTTCCTTTTTTATTTATATTCAGTGATAGCCACTGGATACACCATGGTTTGGAAAATTAAGCTTTTATAAATTAAAAAAAAAAAAGACCAAAAAAAACCTGTCAATTTTTGACGTAGGCTTTCTGTTCTAAAGAATTGGGTGTATTTTGGGTTTGGAAATCAATGCTGAAGGTCAAAGAAACAAGGTAGCGTGTTGTGGGTGTTGCATCTTTTCCATCATGGGATTTATGTGAGAATTCCTTCTGCACGTGGTGATCATTTACTGTAAGATTCTGATAGTACTATTAAAATATTAATGCAGCGGGATCCAAAAGATACACACTGCTGAAAAAATACATAAGGCCATCCAACTGTTCTGGCATACGAGCTGCTACTTAAATTTCAGACTGCTCTTTAAAGCACAACCAGATGAATCTCTACTGGACTTCCAGGGGACCTGGCAGAGGTAGTGGGTGTGTAACCTGTTGAGGCTCAAGTCAAGCAGTGCAAAGAAGTTCATTTTCTTGAGCCGTGTTGTGAGCCATCCGTATCTATTGTATTACTGGGTAGTCTTCTGAGATTAATAAGTTAAGTTACACATAACTTTGTACACGGTCTTTCTAACTGGAAATTTTTGGTAGTTCTGAAGCAAAAAATTTGTCACAAACCACATCCAAATCACTTGACTTTTGTTTTAACCTGGACAGAACTCCTTGTAGTCATGTCTCTGCTTTGTTTAGTCCTTGGGGTGTCTGCTCAGAGGTGGGAAAGAGTACAAAGTTAATTCAGAATTGGACTGAGACAACCATTAGTAGAAACTTCTCCCTGAATACAAATTTAGTACAAGCTTACAGCCAGGATGTGAATGAAATTGCGGGTACTCTTAACTTACCTTAACCTTTTGAATGTTGCAGCTGTAGTGTGTTAAGATGTGATGCAGTTAACTAATAAGTTGTGGCATCTATTAAATCTTGAAATGCAAACTTGAACAAAATATTAAAGTAATTTTTACTTCAGTCTGTTTAGTTTCTCATGATCTCTACCATACAGATCCAAGAGATCCATTTTAATTCAAATTACGCCTGTCATAATACTCTTAAAGTAAAAATTTAATGCTTCTACTTTATTTGTTCTAACATATGCCTGTCTTACTTCTTCATTTGTTGCTTCTCATAGATTTGATTTTTGCCTGTCTCATTAATGCTGTGACTTGCTTGTGACTTTCCCTTTCAAGACAGACTTGTCTTCATGTTTAAAAATAATATCTACTGAGTAAATTCTATTGCCTCAAAATTGGTACCAGTGGATGTGCCTTTTTTGTGCAATGTTCCATGACATTTTTTTTAAAAAAAATCTCTTTCATGCTGCAGTGTTTTTCAATATGAAAAAGTTCGGTTGTGTGTGTTTTTACTATTTACAGCCCTTTAAAATAGGGAGGGATAGGCTCTTAGGACTACTAAAAGACCTGTCTGCAGCTGGCACTGAGCCTGACTTGTCTGGCAGCCAGAAGGGTTGGACTGTAGTCTCCAGAGCTAGCAAATCATTCCTTAGGGCTGGCATTGCTTCTTGGATGGACTGTGTTAGACATGCTAGTTGTTTGGAAATCTGCAAAGCAATTATTCTGACTCTCTCAGTGCAGAAGGTGTACGTTTCT
The DNA here is from genome assembly GCA_003993805.1 of Himantopus leucocephalus. Classification (NCBI taxonomy): domain Eukaryota; kingdom Metazoa; phylum Chordata; class Aves; order Charadriiformes; family Recurvirostridae; genus Himantopus; species Himantopus leucocephalus. The sequence goes on along the minus strand of RSEF01000004.1, from coordinate 45,751,797 downwards.
GCCATATGTTATTTCAACTCACAACTTTTCCTAATAATTTGCTGCTTGGAAAATTGCTTTCAATACTGACTACACAGGAGTTTATAGTTTATGAATAGTTTAAAAATTGTATTTAAGTGCTCAAAAAAAAAAAATCAGTCAAGCTGTTCAACTGTTTAAAGGCCCAGTTATAAATCACTTGTTTGGGGAGAATGAGGGAGATAGAATTCTTATGTCTTTTTGCAATTATAAGTCTGCAAAACTGTATAGCTATATTTTACCCCCTTACATTCTAGGCTGTAATTACATTTTGCTCATATTAAAAGAGCATTCTTTCTTTAGCAAAATAAAAGGTTAATCATTAAAATTTCATTTGCTCTTTTATAGTGCTACATTTCTAGTACCTGGTAGGGAATTACTAATCTAGTACTGAGAGTGAAAAATGAGGTTCCATGGTGATTTATTTGATAATAATGTCTAGATTTTAAGTTTTTACACTGCAGTTTATTAATATTGCTCAAAAATGTGACAAAAATACAGTGTGTGGTGTTTCTTGTTTTGGTTTGATTTTAATTGTGCTATCATTGGTAGCTGTTGCTTTTCAAGGGTTTGCCATTGTTCTGCCAAAAATATTTTAGTAGGTCTCCTTTGCTGTATGCAGAGAAGGACCTAGGTAAGCGTCTACATTTTGATCATTTACACGTATTTGCTCAGGGCTTTAAACCATATTTTTAGGTGTGTAAACTTACTTTGACAATGTGAGATTCAGGAAACCTACGTCCTTCCCTTACAGAGCTAACAATGTACTTAATTCTGAAAGACAAATGAGATGGTAGTTAAATCTTAACTGATATGCGCCTGTCTTTTCAATGTGGGTGAAATGATATTTAAGCGTAATTGGGTGCACTCTGTCTTTTTGCTTCATTATATTTGCTTCATTCATGCTTTACTTTATTTTGTGATTGAGGAATTATATTTTTTCCACAGATAAAACTCTCTGGAAAACCTGTTTCCAATATGTAAATCTGATTCTTCTCTATCTTTTAAAGCCTAGAAACATTTAATCTTTTAGAATTGCATTTCCTGAGAAGGAATATTTGGGTGTAAAAGCAATGATTGCATTTTCCGATCTGTAACAGGTATAAAACCAGTGAAACATACAACCTTCTGTGGTAGTGATAGGTACGTGCATGAAATTTACTGAATATAGCTGATGTCTGAAATGTCCTAGCAATAGAATTGTATCACTGCAAATTTGTAACTAAATGTTATAGACCATTGCCTCCCTGATGACAAATTGAGAACTGTTGCTGATCTACTGTGCTTTAATTAGAGTGAAGTAGGGAGATGATAAAGTCAAAACTAAGATTCGCTCTCAAAACTAATCAGTTATAGCTCTCCTCAGGTTTGGGGCTTTTTTATAGCCTAAATTTTCATAGTTTTGAAAACTAAACCTTACGTTTTTCTGCCAAAAATGTGAAATCACACTGGATATTGTAAATCTTAGGCAAAGATGTTTGTAGCATCAGGTCTAGGATACTCTATCAGGTGGTAGCAGAAACCTTTGAGAGAATTGATTTTTAAAGCATGAATGCCGATTCTCTGAAACAGAAGATGGGACATGTTACAACAATTTCCTAGTTGCACTGATACTTTGGTTTAGCAAAGGTAACATAGTTCCACTCTTTTTTTGTCTTCTGTTTTGATCTGCTCACTGCTGTTCCTTACTTTACAGAATGAAAAGGTGTGATGTGAGATTCTTAAATCTTAATCACTGCGTCCCGACAGTTCATAGAAGTGCAAAGCATAGGAAAGCAGAATCTGGCAAACAGCTGGCACGTTCTGTTATATTTATGGGGTTTTGTAAGATTGTCTGCCAGAAATGACCATGCTCAAAAAAGATGCTCAGTTAGAAGTCTTTGAACACACTTCTTGCAGAAACAAAGTGATTGTTGATACTTTCTTTTACAGAAAGTAGAATACTTTGCTATACAAGTTGGCCACAATAAAATGTTTTTGAGACATCTCACAGAAGAAGAAAAGGAGTTTAATTTGAGAGCTGCTTGAGACTTAAGACCAAAAGCTTAGGAAGAAGAATTGCCATTAAATGTTTTTTATAGTTTAAATTAACAAACTTTATTTAGCATTGGAGAAATTACCTTTGTGTTGTCGATAACTTTTAGAATAAGGCTGATCCTGCTGGTTCTGCTTCATAATGACAGACTTTTAATTTGAACAGAGAATCTCAAATGAAAAGCAAACATGTCTTTTTGCAGACTTATTTTCTCCTGTAGTGGCTCCTTGCCTGATCTTAGGTCTTGGTTTGCAGCTATTCATAAACGTGGCATTCTTTCCAAGGTGTATGTTTATGCTGTCTGGGCCATCTTGTGATGGCTATCTGCTCTTTGGTAAAGATCAGTAGGATTGGCTTTGCTGTAGAAATACTTGGGGTTGGAGTGAAGCAGCTGTGCAATGAAGAATACTGCCTAGGTGTGGTGAGCTGTGAAAGTTTACCCTTTTATTGTGGAGGAGTTAGTGTACATGAGGGAGAGGAAGAGAGGAGAAGCAGGCAGTCATGATTTTTGTTTCATTTTACATCATTTGAGACAAAATTTGGCAACTTTTTGTCTCGACATATGCCCAGAGTGACCAACTGAAATGTGCATGGCATTTGGTTGTGTTGCATTAAGACCCGTGGGGAAAAAATGAGAACAAGAAATAAGACGCCTGTCTTCTAGGAGAGCAGCCTAAATCTTTACTGAATTGAAAATGCTGAAACAAAGCTGCATCACTGTCATAGATGTACTTGATGCATAAGTGGAGAACACGTTGATCTGTAGGCAGTAAGTCTTACTAAGTAGTCCGCGGGTTAGATCTTGTAATCTCAGTAATCTTACTTTGTGTGTTGACATTAACAAAACATCGCAACAAAAAAAGTGAGAACTTTGAAATGCTGGGCTTTTTTAAACCTCCAGCTGGAAAGAAGGAATGCTTAGAGCTAATTATTTTAGGTTTTGGGAATCAGTTGGCTTCCAATCTCTGGTTGTTTTTTTTTGGTTAAATGATTGCTTTTCCAATAGTGAAAAGTAATTGGTTCCATGTTCGGACTATGGATAGATTCCAAACCAATTTTTAGAGTTTAAGTTTTAAATCTTGTCTTAATTTTAGGGGGGGGTTGGCTTTTTCTTGCTTTTAAGCAGAGAGTATTAATATTGAAGAGTAAGCTAGAAGGGTTATGTTTTTAGCATCTTGGTGTATTCACTTTTTGATCTGGATATATTTTAAGGTCTACGCCTTATCACGTCTATCACCAATAGGAGTTGGTTCTTTGGAGTTTTTTTGGTGCGGGGTGGGATGGTGTCAAGGTAATAGAGGGCAAAGGAAATAGGGGTAAGGTTAAAAAATACCAAAAATAATTGACTGTAACCTTTGATTGTTGCAATGCTAATGTTTTTAAGTGTGTTGTGTTTTATAATAAAGGGTGGATCTTAACTTTTTTTTTTAATGTGCCGTTTTTAGGTACAGTTTTATCACTCTGCTGTGTAGGTTCCTGTGCCTGTGTAGCAGTTCATTTCAGCCTGTTGGCTCTTTATATTAGTATCGGAAATACCTATTCCTTTGTGTTATTGTTAGAATACTAGGTTTACAGAAATTTATTTGACAAGTGGGAAAATGTCTACCCATTGTAATCATGTAACTTTATTTCCAGATCTTCAGTTCATTAGCCAACTTGGCTAAAACCTATAAAATGTACCAATTCTATTCACTTTGAAGTTTTAGTAGCATTTCTGTTGTTGTTGGCAAAGTTTCCACTGTTAGTATTGTGTTCCCCTGAGAGAATATGTAGCTTGCAAGAAATCTTACTGGTATGCAGACAGTAATACCCCAGGCTTTGTATTATGCTGGGTTGTACCATAATAGTTTCATGTCTATTTCCCTTTGACATCTAAATCAGTAACTTATTGAAATCACTATTTTCCTTTTTAACCACTTCTGTTTTCAGGCTGCACATGAAAACTATTATATTCTTTTTAGCAGAGATTAATTTGACTATTAAGATTACTTTAGTTGTCCTGGAGAGATGACTTACTGCTCTTTTCTCGATGAAATTTTTATTTCTTTTAAAAGAAAGATCTGTTGTGGATGAGTGGAAGGTGTGATGGCAGTGATGTTCTTGTATCCTTAAGCGAAACAGTGTGTGTAAAACAGACTTTGATTGTATTAGATTGCAAAGAAGGCAAGGCGTTGGCCCATTCATCAGTTTTGCAGGATGAACATACCCCATGTGTCATCTGACTACAGTATCTCTCTCTGGCTTTGTGAATTTTACTTTGAAAACTTTTAATTACACAATTCCTGATTCGTTGTCTTTTGCCTTTTATTCTTTTTCTTTCCCCCCGCCCTGAAGATACATAGTTGTGGAGAGTTAAGTTCTTTATAATAGAAGATTAGATATCAAATGTAAGTTGATACTGAGAGTGCAGCAAAGGTAATATGTTGACACTGGCATGAGCGTAGTTGTATCTGTTCACCTTTCAGTTATTTCTAAACCTGTTTTGTCTTGAGTGTGGCTTTTGTTGCAAATCCCAACACAGAATATTCATACATTGAAAACAGATTTAGGTCATAGTGTCAGAATAATCTTGCAATAAAATGGGAAGTTTTCTGCCAATTTGATACAAGAAAAGACATTTTGGGGCTCTGATAAAGTTGAGGAGCTGGTGCGTGGATCTGGAGTGCTGTTTTGTTACCGGCTCTTCCCTTTGCAGTTGATGGGCAAATTCACAGGAATTACATCACCGTTGCTTGTGAAGATCTGCAACGCTTCTTTTATTTCCACCTATAATCAGTTTTCTTTCTTGATTTACAGATGAGGCAGCTGTTAGTACAGATTCTTTCTTCATCTAGATACTGAGTGGGAGGGTAAAAGCACTATCTGCAGCTGATACCAGTGACTGTAACTGTATCTCGTCATGCTGTTGCTACTTTTTGAGCTTTTATGGTTAGACACAACTGTTGCAGAGAAGGAAATAGACCAAATTTGGTAGCTTTCAAGAAACAAGGGCTGTACGCAAGGCATAGCTAGTTTCTAGAACATTAGAAAAACCCAATAAAAGGAGTTGAACATCCTGAAAGAAGGTTAGACGGCATTTATTTTTGTTCTTGCCTTTACTGGTCTTCTGTGTTTCTTGCTTCTTTAATTGGGTGCCTGGCCTTCCATTTGAGTGGGAACCAAATAAGGCAGTTGAAATGAGTGCTAAATTAACTTTGAAGGTGTAAACCTACAATAAAAATTGTATTAATCCAAGATGAGTGAAAATACTGATGAATCCTGCTTAAAAGGAAAATAACAGTAAATTCTTAATGTATGCACAGCCACAATGTATGAAGTATTCAATATATTCTGAATAAATTTATTAGAAAAGTTTGGAAATTTTTGTAGGATGTTTCTGTTTTCTTAGTCTCAATAAAATTTTGCGTACAGTTAAAAAATTTTTCAGCTAAAACCAGGATACAGTGTTCTCCTGTCCAACCTTTTCCCTTTTATTCCCTTTTTTGTCCACTTTATCCAGACCTTTCTTTCTGAGAAGGTGGATTTTTTTCTGTTTCATGAAGGAAGAACATGTTTTCTGCAGCTGGGAAGTAGCTTTTCTTCCAAAATACATGAAAGCAGCTGTCAAACATCAGATTCCACTTAATGTTGCTTTTTTTTTGGGCTTTGCATTAGGAGGTGGGAGCCCAGCTTATTCATTTAGCAAATTTTCTTATTCAGCAACTGATTTTAGAATTGCTTCATGTGGTAAGAGATGGTAGCGTTATTACATTAAGAAGTCATTAATTTTAGACTGTCTGTTGTTTGTCTAGGTTTTTAGCCCGTTTCCTGGTAAAGATGGCAGCCAACAATGCAGTGCTGAACAGACTGGAGCAGAAGGGTGCAGAGGCTGATCAAGTTATTGAATACCTCAAGCAACAAGTTGCTCTGCTCAAGGAGAAAGCTAGTAAGTCATTATCTATCTTATGATAAGCTTGTTAACCAGATGGTTAACATTAAATGCTTATAAGAAAAAATGAGAACATGGACAACTTCATTGGTGCTGTCAGCCTTTTAAGTGTGTTTCAAGTTCTCCAAGATAAAGCTTGTAATAGTAGCACCGTTTCAATGTCTTGCGGTTTGTGGTTTTTTTTGGAAGCTGCTTATTCTGGAATAGAAAGGGCATGAATGAGGAAGGATTATGGACACAGATTATGGAAATTTGATAGTGTATGATTCCGTTTGGGGGGAGAGAGTCAGGAAGAATGAGACTGTGCATTTGCCTGAATGTGTTACTGCTTTTTCACCTCTATGAGGTTCTCTCAAGAGTATCATACCTTCAACTTTAATATTTTGTACATAGCAGTATCAGTGAATTAAGGTGCTCCATATTGCAAACATGTTCAAGCTTTTTCTAATAGGTTTCTTGGACTTTTTTCTTGTGAGCCTATTTAGGGGACTGAGAAGCAAGTATATTGAGCGGCAACTTGTGTAAATAAGTATTGTAAAAACTGGCTATTTCAACAAAAAAGGACTCCAAAATATTACTGATAATATGCTCCTTTAAAATTTCCACTTTTTTGATGTTTGGCTCGCCATATTTCACATTCTCTGATGAATGCTAATTATTGAAACGTCGTTTTTAATATAGTGTCAACTCTAGTCTTGCAGGCATCTCTTCGAGAAGAGAAGAAGCTCCGTGTGGAAAATGCTAAATTGAAGAAAGAAATTGAAGGGCTAAAACAGGAGCTGATTCAGGCAGAAATTCGAAATGGAGGTGGGGAAAAAAAAAAAACTGTCCTCATACAACATAGATCTAGTTAGCACAAAATATGATCAAAACTATCTTAACTCTTCTTGATTTTTATCTTTCTCTATGTGACTCTATGGCATTTCTTACAAATTCTGGATTTTCTTAGGTTCCTTCCATGCCTATGACAAGTTGCTTAATTCCAACACTTTAGTAAGCTGCAAGCCTGACAGGTACAAATGCCAGATCTTAATCAGATGTGCAACTGGTTCTTTGTATGTTTTTGTACAGTGCCTTTCATAATAAGCCCTGAATTTGACCAATGACAGTGACTCCTTATAATACCTTAGAAATTGCTGAATGCCTAACACTTCTTGATACTCTGAGTATTTAACCTAGCATGACTGAAAAATCCCTGTGGAAAATCAAGCCATAGTTCAAAGTACAGATGGGCAGTGACTTATTAGAAAATCTGGGGTAATGTAAAATTAGAAACAATGTGTTTTGAATTTTTGATTCCATGCTTTAGTAAGACCAGCCTTTCATTGCGCTGTTTTTCCTTCTTTGCACTCCTCTGTGTAGCTTTCTTCGGCTTGCACAATCATTATATAAATTCACATTAAAAAAGAAAGGAGAAAAAAACAAAACTAAAGTGTTTCAGATCCAGTGTGTCTTCTTTAAAATTATTTCCAAAGAAAGCCTCTTCTGCCGTCGACAGCTGTTACTATTTTTACCCACACTGTCAGTATTGTAAATTGGGTGAGATGGTATCCAGTGTAGCTGGATGCTAGCATTCAACCATACTGAATGTTTTACTGGTAAACCAACACATTCAATCTTCAAAAAGACTAGCATTTTATAAATGCAGAGAATTCTTTTTCTCCTTTGGTTATGAATAAAGCCCTTTCATGTACTAAAGCAAACCATTAGTTTATATTTCTCCATTATCTGTGACTCTGCAGCAGTTCTTGACTCTGCAGCAGTTCTTGACAGTTATAGGATATTTCATAGAATCTCTGTTATGCTTGAGAGGGAAATCTCAAGGTATATGACTTTCTCCAAGACGGGAAAGGACTAGTAAATTAATATTTGGCTTCACATGCATCGTCCTTTATTTAGCTAGTTTATCTAAAAGGTAGTAGGACTAAATTCAGATCTTTTCTTTTGAAGTGAGTTAGTGTATGCATAGTTTTGACAGTATTAAGTAATTGAGCACAGAAACTAGGTGGACACAGAACATCAAAAATACCGCTTCAGATATTTTTTCGAAAAACTGAGAAACAAAAAGTCTTCCCACAACTAGCAAGCAAAACAGCCAGCAAGCAGTTGTTGGTACAACAAATCTCAGATTAAAATTATTTTTTAAAATTGTTTATAAGAACGTAATTTGTGCAAATCGCTTTAGTGTTGAAGAGAGCTGGTATCAACAAACACAGTGCAGTTCTTCAGGAAGGTTAATAAATGTCTCAAGTGTAAAAAGAAGTATGTGTATGGAATGGGGAACTGTATAATGGTGACACTAGGAGGATTTGTCAAACAGTTACTAATCATAGAATAGCACAGCTTTAAAGGGACCTTGAAAGATCATCTGGCCTAACCTTGGGAAAGGGAGCCTAGATGATATTGTCTAACTGCTGATGGTGCTTAGCCAGTACAATGATTTGGTAAAAAGCCTTAATGAGAGTCTTCAGAAGAGCAGAATGTAGAAGGGAGGTGATTCTTATGCTATGATCTGGTAAGATTGATACTGAGATGATGTCCAGAACTCTGTATCAACATTTTAAAAAGAAGTATGAAGGTAATGTGAAGAATTTAAGGAAGGGAAATGAGGAATCAACAAATCATTTTAGGCTTGCAGGTAATTTCTCAGAATGTGATTATTCAGGCTCAGTTTCTTTAGTTAATCAGAAAAAAGAGTTGAGGAACGATGTGACTACAATATAGAAATGATTTTATGCATCCAAAATTCTGAAATAGTCTCCAGTATGACAAGAGCTAGTAGCTAGAAACCGAAACTAGACAAACGCATATGAGAGGTCAGGAGTTAGTAGCAAAGATAACTAAATGTTGAAATAAACTGCAAAAAGAGGTCTTGTTTGCTTGTACGTTTTATTGCATTTAGCACTTTTTCCCATTTAAAAAATGTGTACTCAAAGACATTGTTCTTAACTGATCAAAATAATTATATATAGATTGAGTTCTGATATGTGTTTTGCAATGTTGTGCTTCACTACTCAGCAGTTGTGGTTTAGGTATTTTAAGCAAAAATGTCAGTTCTCTCTACTATTTAATTTATGTTGGAAACTTAAAGTGTCACAGTGCTCGAAGTTCTGGTACCCCTTCTGACTTTTGTGGTTTTGATTTTAGTGAAACAGATTGCAATTCCTCCTGGTACAACCGTTTCTACAGCTTCGTTTTCAGATGATATGCCACAAACTACAGCAGTCGCATCATCTCCTAGTTCCAAAGATCAAGTTAAAGATGAAGATGAAGAAAAGAAAAAGAAGGAAAAAGTAGAAAAAAAAGGTACTTCAGTTTTCTTAGCTGTGATTGGCAGTTAAGACATTTAATTTATGCAAGTGCTTTTACATCATTTTCGGCACAGAAAAAAACAGTTCTTACAGCCACAATAGGAAGAGTCATGTGCTAGCTCTTAAAATCTTGGAAGTAGTTAGAGCTAACGAAGGCCATCAAGTAAGCTACAGACTCCTACTTAAATGGGATACATACCAAATTTCTTTTAATGTGATTGAACTCCCTTATTTAAAAAAAAAAAAAAAAAAAAAAA
>RSEF01000004.1:45606314-45741584 GCA_003993805.1 Himantopus leucocephalus | reverse complement strand
TGTCCATGGCAGGGGGGTTGGAACTAGGTGATCTTTAAGGTCTCATCCAACCTAAACTGTCTATGATAATACTAAAGGAAGAGTGCTAAATTGCAGTTTTCTGCATCTTGTAAGTATACTGCTTTTTTTTTTTTTCCTGGAAAATTCTTACAGACAGTGAAGTTCGATCAGAATTGATAGATACATCCATGTGAACGCTGGTGAAATTGTGTGGCTAGGAGGAAGTACTGGGTAAAGGATGTAGGCAGATAGCATAATCTGGTTTTGACAATGGGGAGGAACCGTAGAAGAAGGATATGTAAGTTTCCCAACACCTTTCCTCCTGTTTTTCTTGTTTAGCTGTCTGTATTGACTTCTGTTTAACAAACTCTCTTTAACAGAAGAAAAGACGTGTCTGTTAAACTTGCACAGAAGTACAGGTGTCTTATCTTGTATCTTAAACTCGTGTTTTATAATCATTCTCTTTTGCAAATTATTATTAATTTGCTATGAATTGATTTGTACAGCTTTTCAGAGTTTGCATATTATGCTAACAGGCTATTTCTGTGGAGTTCAACATCTATTGTAGGTATTTAACAATCAAAGTAACCAATATGTAAAATTTGGGTTTTAGTCTTGAAATTGGTGAAATTATGGAATACCTCAAATCCTTTTGCTTTCAGTCACTGATCTCATCTGTTTCCTCTCTGGTTGTTCCCGTATTCTTAGTTCCACTTCTTGCACACTTCATCTGTGAGGCCTCTCTGAATACTGATTGTGAGCTGACTCTGGCACTGGCCAGAGGAGTGCAGTTCTCTCCTTAGCCTGTGGCATTGAAGTGGGTATTTTCTGTGCATCTGTATATATGCTGTGTACAGACATGCTTTGCTGTGTTCTCCTTTCCTTATTTGGTGACAGACTTAATTTCTCTCAAGTGAAATAAATAAGGTACTAGAAGCTGATTTTTTGGCTCCAGACTATTGTAGAGAAATGTCATGAAGTGGAGAACAGTGAGGAATGATACCAAGAATAAAGATGGCAGGTCTTTGAAATGATCTTACGTATTAAATATTGACTGGTTTGATGTTTTTTCAGTTTCTCTTCAATTATTGTATATATGACTGGTTTTATTAATCTAATTGTAAACTAATTACAATTAGATTAATAAAATGCAGTCATAAACACTAGAGCTTTTTATTCATCACATGAACTGAAGTATTTTTGAAGAGCTATTGCTTATGTTAAAAAAATACTGCATTTTTATTAGTGAATGTATTATTTAACTTCAACCCTGTGCTAGAGCAATGATAAATTGATAAATGAATTGCCTGTTGTGTCCACTTTTCCTTTTTAGCTCCCTAAAGAAGGAGTTTAGTTTACGTTAATGTGTAAGCTATCTTGGATGAAAGAGTAACAGAATATGCTTATTTTAAGTAAGCACTTAGACACTTCTTAATCTCTCAGAGATTATAGTTAAATCTTGAATGTCTTTTAAACAGGACAGTCATATACAAACTGGATGTAACTTGCTCTTTTCAAAGGGAATATCTAAATAAGAAGCTGAGTATGGGGAATGTTGTTTCACTGCTGTTTTATACTGTACAGTATGTATGGGTGATGATAAACCCTTGCATTGCCATAGGATAAAGACTTTGCATCAGTGGAACCTTGTAAGCCGTGAGCATTTTCACACAGTAGTATATTTGGGAAGTGAACGTCGTCCTGAAGGGTTGCTTTGCAACTGTAACTGTGCAGTTACAGCGACTTAGCATTGTCCACAGTCAGGAGCTGTTGTTAGGCACTAGTAACGTGATGACTTGTGATTGTGTAGTCTCCCTTTGGTGAAACACCATGGCAAGACTTACTGGTATTTGCTAATTATTAAAACAGTACTATCAGGCTTATTGATGTAGCCTTTGGCAGCGTATATATGTCACTTGCATACATGTTAGCTGCCCTAAAAGTTCAGGATGACTTCACTTTACAAACAAGAAAACACCTCTGTCCTGAGGTGGTAATTACTTATAGTAACAATCTAAATTGGAGTGTGTATGATGATTCTCCACTGGAAGCTAGTAATAGAGGTGCTAACTCTTTACTCTTCATTTTTGTTTTACACTGGATTTACACTTATTTCCAAGATTGTAGCTGGCTTTTCCCGTGCAATAGTCATATACGTTACTTATGCTTTTTTTAACTTTTATTTCATGAACTAAACTTCCTTTAATAGGTGAAAAGAAGGAGAAGAAACAGCAGCCAGCAGCTGGAAGTAGTGATGCAAAACCTGTAGATGTTTCTCGTCTGGATCTTCGTGTTGGCTGCATCATTACTGCCGAAAAGCATCCAGATGCAGACGCTCTGTATGTTGAAAAAGTGGATGTTGGTGAAGCAAGCCCAAGGACTGTTGTCAGCGGTTTAGTGAAACATGTACCTCTGGATCAGGTATTGACAAAATTGTTTACAGATACTTTTTCCTTTTCTAAAGTATCTTAAGACCATCATCTGTTTATAGGATGTGTTTTCATTGCACTAATCATGAAAACAAAAATGAAATGCAAATGGAAGTAATGCTTAACAATATTTGCCAGAAAATGGAGAAGTACCCTTACCCCAAATCAGTTCCTTTCTGCTTGCAGTGATTCTGTCCTGGGATCTTATTCTGACTCCTTTGTGATGCCATTGGTACACACTGGACTCCTAGAAAAAACTGATGTGACTCTCCCTTTAGGTTTCCTAGTATGTAGTAGAGAATCTATAGTAACTTTTTTGCTGTCATCCAAACTTTTCAAACTTTTGCCTTCCAACTCTATAGCCTGTTGAAGTGTTTGGCATGGAGCAAAGCAAAGAGCATGTAAATTTAACTTAGCTGTCAGTGAATAGCTGAAACTACAGGAGAATACAAAATATGTATTTTTACTTCCTTGTCCAGAATAGAGTCTGCCTCTATGCTTTTTTAGTTGATACACTTCTGTGTTTGATATGCATGGTTTATGTATGTCTTGGGAACTATCTGAAACTTCAAGATTGTATTTTCCTTTCACACCTCTTCGAAAGTGTGAGTGGAAGGAAGGAATTGACTGAAGGCTGCTTCTAAATTTAAATGCAAGCTTGGCAATTAAAGCAATGTTGTATAGAGCAACTGCAAAACGGGTCATGAAGGAATTGATCTTAGTGTGAAAAAGCTACATTTTCTCAAATGCCTTTTCAATCCCTATTCACACCCTGTCCCCATGGTAAGACTGCAAATGTAGGAGGCAATTAAAGTTTTGATTGTTGTTTTTATGATGCAAAAAGTTATTGAACTGAAAAAAATGATGGAATACAATAACTATTCTGCACTGATCACCTGATGGTGTCCAATTACTGGATTTGCAGTGGGCAAAAATTCAATTTACTCATTTTTAGCAGTCCGCTCTCAAGAAAGCCTGTAGAAAAAAACATCTTAAGTCTTTCTAAATAAAATTATGAACATGAAGTGTACAGAATGTAGTGGCAGTAACAGGCTTTTCTCCTTAAGCTACTTTCTGTCTGGAAAAAATAATCCAAAGTACTCATTAACAGAGAATTAAGGATCATTCTTGCACATTTCTTTGGGAACAGTTTGTGTGTCTGGTTTTGCTTTTGGCAAGTTTCTATTAGACAGTAAATTCTTAGGGGCAAGCTTCCATCTTTTTGTTTTTTGTAGTGTTCAAACATGTGAAGGCCTGGCATGTGACTACTGCCATATATTTAAATAAAAATGTGTACATCAGATCAAGTACTGTGGACATAATTCATCAAAAATTCAGCAGTTTATGATTAGTGTTTGATGTGGAAATTTAAGAGTGTTTGAGGCTGTAGGACTTTCATCATCTGATTCTACTTTTGGTTAGGAATCACAATATATATGTTCATTAACATTTCAGTATGCAGTGCAAGTTATTTATGGGTGCAAAAAATTTATATGTGGTACAGTGTATTTTTGTGTACCACTCATGGTGGTGAAGCCAAGTCAGAAGTTGCACCCTCAGGTATCATGTATAGATAGATACATGTGTCATCAGTAACAGGGATATGGTACTGAAACATGAGGTAGACCACGTCAATGTTGAGCACTTTCAGCAGCAGCTGAGGATAATGGGAGAACGTTCTTAAATGTCTGCAGGAATTGACAGCTTTTCTGCCACCGCATTTGGCGTTTTGAAGTAGATCTGTTTGTGTTCCTAGCATCTTAGCCCATGGCCAAACAACCAAAACCACTGCAGTCTGCAGTGGACCCACAGCCTACAACCAACCAACCAAAACCTCCCCTATTGGCACACAAAGAAGGGATGGGAGCCAGTAATGCAGAAGAATGGAAGCTTTCAACAGCAAGGACCAGCAGGAGGAAGAGACTTTCCCCAAAGCCACTTGTAGACATGCTTCACCACTCTGCAGACTGAAAAGGAAAGACCAGTAACATCATGAGAGATGCTGGAGCTGAGTAAGGCAGCCTGGTTTGCTCCCCATATAACAACCAGTGCAATGAAGAAAAAGTGACGGGTGATAATAGTACGCGATTCTCTTCTGAAAGGTACAGAGGCAACCATTTGACAACCTGACACACTCTCTAGAGAGGTGTGCTGCTTGCTGGGGGCTCGTATCAGAGATGCCACCAAGAGACTACCAAGCCTCGTACAGGCCAGTGACTATTAACCGCTGCTTCTGTTTCATGTGAGCACCAGTGATACCACCAGGAGCAGTCTGAGGAGTATCAAGAAAGATTACAGAGCTCTGGGAGAGGCAGTAAAGGACTTTGAAGCACAGCTAGTTTTTTCATCAGCCCTCCCAGTCAAAGGGAAGGGGTTTGAAAGGACCAGTCAAATGTGGCAAGTCAACAAATGTTTATAAGACTGGTGCCGCAGCCAGGGGTTCTAAGGCTTGCCAAGCTGGTGAAAAGGGCTTTAAACTAAAGTTGCCAGGGGAGGGGAACCTCAATCCATCCCACTCCTACCAGTTTGATGCCAGTGCCAGCAATAGGTGCCCAGACCCTGGAGAAGGACCACAGGGCAGGAGGAGAGCACCTGGAGTGCAGCACAAGGGAATTCCAGCCAGTAAGTCCACTTGACCTGACTTAAATGACTATGCAAACGCATGTAGCATGGGGAACAAAGGAGGAGTTAGAGACATGCGCATGCCTGCAAGGCTATGACCTTATTGCCATCATGGAGACATGGTAGGATGGCTCCTATGACTGGAGTGTTGGAATGGAAGGATACAGGCTCTTTAGGAAGGACAGGCAGGGGAGATGCGGAGCGGGGTGTTGCTCTCTATGTCAAGGACCAGCTGGAGTGCATGGAGCTCTGCCTGGGGATGGATGAGGAGTGGACAGAGAGCTTATGGGTCAAGATTAAAGGGAGGGAAGGGACAGGTGACATTACAGTGGGGGTCTGCTACAGGCCACCAGACCAGGAAGACCCTGGTCTAGAGTGGATGGGGCCCTCTATAGACAGATACAGGAGTAGCCTCACATTCAGAAGCCCTGGTCCTCATGGGGGACTTCAATCACCTCGATATCTGTTGGAGGGACAACACAGCAGGTGTAAGCAATCCAGGAGGTTCCTGGAATGTGTTGATGATAAATTCCTTCTCCAAGTGATAGAGGAGCCAATGAGGAGAGGTGCTATACTGGACCTTGTTCTCACCACCAAGGAGGGGCTGGTGGGGAATGTCATGCTCAAGGGCAGCCTTTGCTGCAGTGACCATGAAACGGTGGAGTTCAAGATCCTTAGGGCAGCAGGGAGGGCGTACAGCAAGCTCACTACCCCAGACTTCAGGAGAGCAGACTTTGGCCACTTCAGGGATCTGCTTGGTAGAGTACTGTGGGATAAAGCCCTGGAGGGAAGAGGGGCCCAAGAAAGCTGGCTAATATTCAAGGATCATCTACTCCAAGCTCGGGAGTGATGTATCCAAAGGAAAAGGAAGTCAGGCAAAAATGCCAGGAGGCCTGCATGGATGAATGAAGAGCTCCTGGACAATCTCAAACACAAAAGGGAAGCCTACAGAGGATGGAAGCAAGGACAGGTAGCCTGGGAGGAATACGGAGAAGTTGTTGGAGCAGCCAGGGATTGGGTTAGGAAGGTTAAAGCCTTGATAAAATTAAATCTGGCCAGGGACATCAAGGGCAACAAGAAAAGCTTCTACAGTTACTTCAGCGATAAAAAGAAGACTAGGGAAAATGTGAGCCCTCTCCAGAAGGAAAAAGGAGAACTGTTTACCCAAGATATGGACAAGGCTGAGGTACTCAATGACTTTTTTGCCTCAGTCTTCACCAGCAAGTGTTCCAGCCACACTGCCCAAGTCACAGAAGGCAAAGGCAGGGACTGGGAGAATCAAGAACCACCCACTGTAGGAGAAGATCAAGTTCGAGACCATCTAAGGAACCTGAAGGTGCACAAGTCTGTGGGACCTGATGAGATGCATCCGCAAGTCCTGAGGGAAATGGCAGATGAAATTGCTAAGCCACTCTCCATCATATTTGAGAAATCATTGCAGTCCGGTGAAGTTCCTGCTGACTGGAAAAGGGGAAACATAACCCCCATTTTTAAAAAGGGAAAAAAGGAAGACCTGGGGAACTATAGGTGGGTCAGTCTCACTTCTGTGCCCAGCAAGATCATGGAGCAGATCCTCCTGGAAACTCTGCTAAGGCACATGGAAAATAAGGAGGCGATCGGTGACAGCCAACATGCCCTCACTAAAGGCAAATTGTGCCTGACAAATTTGGTGGCCTTCTACAGTGGAGTTACGGCATAGGTGGATAAGGGATGAGCAACTGACGCCATCTATGTGGACTTGTGCAGAGCATTTGACACTGTCCTGCACGTCATCCTTGTCTCTAAATTGGAGAGACATGGATTTGACAGATGGGCCACTCGGTGGGTAAGGAACTGGCTGGATGGCTGCACTCAAAGAGCTGCAGTCAATGGCTTGATGTCCAAGTGATGAGCAGTGATGAGTGGTGTTCCTTATCGGTCAATACTGGGACTGATGCTGTTTAACATCTTTGTTGGTGACATGGACAGTGGGATTGAGTGCAACCTCAGCAGGTTTGCCAATGACACCAAGCTGTGTGGTGCAGTCGACACGCTGGAGGGAAGGGCTGCCATCCAGAGGGACCTGGTCATGCTTGAGAGGTGGACCCATGTGAACCTCATGAAGTTCAACAAGGCGGAGTGCAAGGGCAGAGAATGGATTGAGAGCAGCAGCCCTGAGGAGAGGGACTTGGGTATGTTGGTTGATACGCTCAACATGAGCTGGCAGTGTGCGCCTGCAGCCCAGAAAGCCAACCATATCCTTGGCTGCATCAAAAGAAGTGTGGCCAGCAGGTCAAGGGAGGTGATTCTGCCCTTCTACTCAGCTCTTGTGAGGGCCCACCTGGAGTACTGCGTCTAGCTCTGGAGCCGTCAACATAAGAAGGACTTGTTGGAGGGAGTCAACAGAAAAGCCACGAAGATGATCAGAGGGCTGGAGCAGCTCTCCTATGAAGATAGGCTGAGAGAGTTGGGGTTGTTCAGCCTGGAGAAGAGAAGGCTCTGGGGAGACCTTACAGTAGCCTTCCAGTACTTAGAGTCCTACATGAAAGATGGGGAGGGACTGTTTATCACGGAGTACAGTGATAGGATGGGGGGTAACAGTTTTAAACTGGAAGAGGATAGATCTAGGTAAGATAGGAGGAAGAAGTTCTTTACTCTGAGGGTGGTGCGGCACTGGAAGAGGTTGCCCAGATGGGTTGTGGGTGCCCCATCCCTGGAAGTGTTCAAGGCCTGGTTGGATGGGGCTTTGAGCAACCTGGTCTAGTGGGAGGTGTCCCTGGCCATGGCAGGGGGGTTGGAACTAGATGAACTTTAAGGTCCTTTCCAACCCAAACCGTTCTATAGATCAGTACTTGTCTCAGGCAATTATTCTTGAAATTCAGACAATTCTCATGTGTCACTTTTTTACTGCCTGAAATCCCCTTGAACCTTATAGTTCCTCATGTCAGTGATCAGAAGTGAAGAAAAAGAATGCAGGGCATATATCTTAAAGTTAGCAAGAAGAGAAGAGGCCACCATCAGCCTCCAGAAACACTGTCCTACAACCGTTCTTTATGTGAGGGAGCATTACAGCTGTACCTGTTATGAACTATATAGTCTCATTTTTATAGCAGAAACTTTTTTCTTTCTACTTAGAAATGCTAGCGTTGTCCACCCAGGAATTCGCAGATGGTACTGTAATTAATATTTTTTCTTAAATAGAATGGTAATTGTAGTCTTTGTTCACACTCTTGATCTTCTAATTTTCTTCGTCTAGTCTGCAGAGAAAATACGTTTCTATAAATCATAAAGAACAGTGACTGCAGCATGACTATAAACTTATTGATGCATTCTGTGTAATACAGGACACCGTTCTTAAAGCAAACAAGTTTTATTTCCTCTACTTTCATAGAATTGCACTTCAAGACTGTATTAAATGCTACTGTGTTTCTTTTCAGGTATGAAACAAATAGAAATATCTGTGTAACCAAGCTTGTGATTTGTAAATTATGTTTACTGCCGAACTTAAGATCCCCCCTCCACCCTCTTCTTCGTTCTACAAGCATGTTGGGAAAATGCTTTGTTGCATTCTGAATGTTAAGTAGCAGTGTGTCCAACCATAGAAACTATAACAAGTAACATTTTTGCTAAAACTAAATCAGTTTCTCACTGGTTGAGTTGTCAGTGTTGAAGTTCCTGGATTTTTGAAACAAAAGGATTGGCTCCGTGGGAGGCCAGTGGAGGTTGTTATTGTTTCAAGGAGATAACATTTTAATTTCCTTTGCTTATTCTCAGCTCATTTAGGTATCAAACGTTCCCTGTGATGCCAAAGCCTTAGCAGCTCCGTGTAGACATAGACTTGCTTCTGTTTGTGTCCTTTTAAGTATAGAGATTTGCCCTACTGTTCTTAACCAGAATTTGCTTCACTGGATAATAACACATATGCAGACGGAGACATGCCCTTACTGTCTATCTGTGTCACCTTCAGCTGTTTTTCAGTGACACCCTGTATTTCTGATAGAACTTTTCACATACTGGGAAAGGGAGTCAGGTTTCTTCCCATTTGTTTGGATTTTCTTTTTCTTTCTGCCCAATCTTATCTAGTATGTCAGGAAACTCCCCAATTTATTTTTACAGTTACTTTTGAAAAACTAGATTGTTTCTTTTGTTCCTCTAATTTATGGGGTTACAGAGTGGCCATCAGTAGAATTCCTGGATCTGACTCTTTGACACATTTCAGGGTTTTATTTATCATTTATTGTAAAAAGATATCATAAGAGCAATGCAGACAGAATGATACCCAAACTTCAGATTCCTTGATGGTTCATAAACATTTTTTTAAACACTTATAATGCATCAATACAGAGGGGTTTACTATTGTAATTGAAGCCCTGTTTTCTGGAAACATTACAGTAAGTCCCTTCTATAAAAATTAGCACAACCAGTTAAAAAACAACAAACCAAAAAACTAAAAGCTTTTGCATCATTAGCAAGCATTTATTTACGTCTAGTTTCTTTTTTTCCTCTATACTTAGGGAATTGTCATTTATCTGAAGACAGTTTAAAAATTGAGCCATTTGTAATAAAAATGAAAAACAAAGCCTTGAAATAGCAATGTTCTGGTTTTGGCTGACTGTCTTGGGGTGGGTTTTTGTTTTATAAAAATATTTATTTAACCTTGTGAGTTTTCTTACCATTTATTTGTGGAATCAATACACATATCTTAGTATTAGAGCAATTTTTCAAAAACATTTGAAGATACTTCCTAGTCAAAGTGATGGGATAATGGGTATGTTTGAAATGTTGGTAAATGCTTCTTAATTTCGTAATAGTAATCAACTTCTCATACAGAAATGTCATGCAATATATATGAACATTTGGGCCACTGTGATTGCAAAGGAATGATGTGATGCTAGTTTGGTTTTCTCTCCTGTTAGTTTGATGAAGGTGATGATCTCCATTTCTGTATTAATGCAGTCTAGTTTTGTCAACTGTATAATCTGTAATAAAAAAGCAATGCTCTAAAGTCTAGATTTTTTTCCAGTTAGTCAAAACTAAACTTGAGTACCAAATGCAGAAATACTGTTTCTTTTATTCTGTATATCCATTTGCTAATTGTTATTCAGTGCTAGGTAACGTCTACAACTTGCGTTTTAGAGTCACTGGCGTCTTACAGTCATTTCTTGTGTTTTGAGTGATTTATATCTGTAGTAATAACTTAAGAAATTTTCAGTCAATGGGCTGCCTTGAAACTTGCACAAGACCAACTTTTCATTATAACTGCTTCATTTTGGAGATTTATATTTTTGCTTTTTAAAATGTTCTACTTATATGCAGTCTTTGGAATACTTGATCATATCAGTTTTGTTAAGTATTAAGCCTTCAGTTTTCTTTGAAGTTTAATATTGTAATGCACGAAGACTGAAATCTGGAAATACAGGTAGATATATATATGTGCACTCGGAGTATGGGAATTAAAGCTTCCTTTCTATATGTCTCTTAATGTTCTGAGTTTAATTTTTATTCAGTTTGAAAGTGTGTTTTGTTTTTTAGGCTAAAGTGTGGCAGTTTCCGCTAACAGCATGTTTTCTCTGGTTTACTATTATAAGTTTTATTAAAATAAAAGAACAAAGGAAGAAACCTAGTTTTACTGTTTTGCTCTGACAAATTGAAGTGCATGATATGTACAGCCATTTTCAGTGGTTAAAAAAAAAATTCAAAGCATTTGAGTTAAATAAGATAATTAGCCCACTTGAATCTTAAAATTTATGTAAAACACTGTACGCTTCCAGTACACAGTTTAAAATTTTTATCTTTGAGCCAGTCTAATTTGTAGAGTGGTTTTGTTTTATTATCATTATTATTATTAAATTGAAATTTTTTGGTTAATAGTGCTACATTGAAAGTGGATTGAAGTGGTGATTTAGAATGAGTAAAGATGGAACATGGGTGAAATGCATTGCGTGGTTTTTGGATTTCTGAATTGCATATTTTGTATTTCCACGATAACTGTGTCACAATTTAGCATTTACTCTCTCATTCACTGGCCAACTCTTAAGTGGTTTAAATGTTATTTGGTAGTGGTGTGCAGGTGTTTAAATTGTATATCTATTGCTGTATGCTTCTCTCATCCATGTTAAGGTCTCTTCATTGTAATTCTTTTGTTATAATGAAATTGAGATCCTCAAAAGCATGTGGCATTTAAGTACTTACATCCTTCTGTTTTCCTCCCCCAAGATGCAGAATCGGATGGCAATACTACTCTGTAACTTGAAGCCTGCAAAGATGAGAGGAGTAGTATCGCAAGCAATGGTGATGTGTGCTAGCTCCCCAGAAAAAGTGGAAATTCTGGCTCCCCCACCCGGGGCAGTACCTGGGGATAGAATCACTTTTGAAGGTTTTCCTGGTAAGTAGGTATTTGGGAAATTGGAGAAAATAGGTATGCAGAGGTGTTGATGCAGATAAATAGTATTTTAAAGTTGGTTCCATTTTTTGTTGAAATTTTCTGAATTGGTTATAGTCAAACTTTTTTATTATTAGCACGCTAAGGATTGAAGATACTTAACAACCTGCCAAAAATTGGAAAATACAGGGAAATAACTGTAACTTGAAAAAATACTTTAAGATAAAATTACCCACTTTAAGTCTCAAGCAGTATTTCTGCTCTTGAAATGTATGGACAAATGTATTTGCACTTTGCAAGTTACAATACGCAAATATAAAGCATCTTTTCCAGTGTCTCAGTGTAAGCGATGAAGTAATAAGTTCCTGATTCCAGCCCCTAATGAAAGTGTCAGAACTTGAGGTAGACCTTTTTTTGGAGGAAGGGATGGAGAGGACTGGAGGTGTTGGAAGTCTCCTATTTATGAGAGGAACCCATAATACTCAAAACACCAGGAGTTTTTTGTTTGATTGTCTGGAAGGAAATGACTTTTCGGGTCTTCAAAGAAAGACGTTGGAGTTCTTCCCACTTAATTAAATCAGTAACTCCATATTTTTTCAGAGTATAAAAAGAAAATAATCATTTAAACTTTCTCAAAAGGTGATTTTCATTCATTTTCCCACTTCCTTCACCTCCCACTCATCTACGAAAATGATTAGTTTCTCACCCTGCGTATTGAGAACTGAAATAAGCGTCACAGATGTAGTGTGTTGGTGAATGCTTCCCTCCTGCCTAAATGCCAGTTCACTGTTCTCACAGGCTGAAAGGGATGCGGTCAGATTCAGCTTCTCCCGTTGCTGTCTTTGTTAGCACTGTTATTTTGTCCTCTCTATTATGGCTTTAAGTGTTTTTCATCAGGAGGTACTGGTCCGTTATGATCCCAGTAAGAAAGGCACTCAGACTCTGTAAAGCATCATTTTAAATGCTATTTATTAGAGCTGACACTGAAAAGAGAGAGTGGTGTAAATAATCTTACCTTGCATAGATGATGGGAACCCCGAGTTGGTGCAGCATCAAACAGGCTTCTGATCCACGCGCAGCATGCTGTGCACTCCCTGTCCGTAGAAGAGATTCCCCTCTTTTGGTCATTCAAGCTGTTATATTTTCTTACTCATTTCAACTGTCAAAGAGAAAGGAAGTTTGAATGAGAACTTGATGCTGCACTGTTCCATAAAGGTGAGGACATGCAGGTGGCTCAGTCGCTGGTACCACATGGGAGCTGCTTGCGGGCTCTTCTGTTACAATCAGCTGGCTAGGTTTATCCTGTGCCCCAGGAATTTATGCAGCACAGCACAAGCCCAGACCCACTCGGGTCAACTGTTACGTGGATCAGTGAGTTCTTGATGAACAGTGGTCTTCTGGTCAGGGTCACTGTGTCACTTTATCTTATGAAAAAGTGGTCTAAATCCCAGTATTTCCTATATTGGGTGGAGTTGTACATGTGTGCATTTATCAACAAAGTATTCATCTTCGGGATGAATTTTTGCTCAAAAGCTGGCTTTCACATGTGAGAAAATGGTGTAGCTTTCTGTTTTCTACATAGAAGTATATTGACCTTTTTAAGCTCTTGCACCTCTGACAATTTCTATCTGTACAGCAGTGTTTTTATCTATGAACCTCTTGGCAAGCTCTGTGCTTAAATGTGTCTGCGTGAAATACTTTTCATAAATATATATGTTTGTATATAGATATTTTTATACTTCTCATGATTGAAACTGCTCTAAAAAATACGGATTTTGGTTCGCATATGATAAGGGAAGCAGTGGTCTATCTAGGGGTTTTAGAAACAGGAGGAAAGCTCAGCTTGCTGTGATTTAATGCTCTGATTGAAAATATTTTAAAATAATACTGTGTTTAAGGAAGAAATCAGTCTTGCAGCATTTCTTTCATTTTTAGTTCTCTGTATTAAAAATATATCAAGTTTGCTAGTTGAGATGCAGAACTGGTAAGCTGTACTGAAATCTGAAAGGCTTCAGCAATTGTATTGATGAAATTGTAGGAATACTAACTCATAACTTCTAGTCGTTATCACATATCTGTGAGTAAATAAAATACTACCATAGCTTAAATGTTGGATATGTGACCTCTATTACATGCAAGGATACACTCATATTGCTTTCTGTTGCTGTGGATGCGCAAGAGAGCACATCAAGCTCTAGAGTATACCCTTCTAGTGCATAAGCCCTGCAAAATGATGTGCAAGTCAGCCTGGGCATGTGGCTTTTTTGAGGGGTGGAGGGTCTTTTTTGTTTGTTTTTGTCTAAGACATAACCTTACTCCAAGTTTACATCTCAAGTAACTTCATATACCCGACATTAAAAAATAATGTGAGAGCTGGTAGTGCTATTTTCTGTTAGCCAGCATATCTTTTCTTGCACGTGACTAATGAGGTCAGCTTTCTCAAAATAATTAAACTATTTGACTCTGTGGTTACAGTTGCAAAAAGCTTTTCCTAGAGCAAATCAGTTATAGAAACATTTGTTTTAAAATTATTCCCAGGTATTAAGGCATACAGATATTCTGTTGACATTTTGATTCTTAAAAGACATAGAATAAGCTAAAGGTGGTGTAACAGTTGTGCTAGTTCTAAAGTTATGACCTGCAGCCTGTGATACAAGGTTTTGTATGCTTTATATCAGTTTCCTTCTGACAGGGAGCCAAAGACATGGAGCTCTGATAAGTGCCAAATTAAGGCTTTTACAACCCCTTTGAAAAGTGTATACATGTAGGGCTATAGATTGTAGTCTGAAATATGGCAGCTGTTACCTATTGTTTCATAAATAGCTTCTCAGAAAAATTCTTAGGTATGAGATTAAAGCTAATCATTGACTTTGAAAGTATACCTAATGCTTAAAAGTGCAAACTAGTGTGATGTATCTTCTAGTTACATAACACTTATTTTAAACAATTTTAAGACGTGTCATTTGATTATCTTGAAGTGAGCAGGAAAAAGCAAGAAAAATAGCATTGATGGATGGAGACTTACAAAATCATTCTGACATCTGCTTCTGTAACTTAACTTGTTGCATAATTGTCCTTTGCGTGTTGCCTTTGCAAACTAAGATACTAATATTGTTTGTTGGTAGGTTTTGGTTTGCTTTAGGTTTTTTTGTAAATTTCTTTTAGTTCGAGACTAAGATTGTTGCAACTTACCTTCTTGTCCGAGTGACTAACAACTTCTGGTGTGTTTGGTGTGTCCTGTCATCGTCCGCCCCCCTTTCCCCCCAAAAAATACTAGACCGAATGTCATGTTTAACAAAATTTGGGACCTCTTATTTGGCTTTTTTTATGTAGAGAGTGGGAAGCTCATTAAACCATAGCAAGTTTAAATTTATTTTATTTATAGAAATCCTTCTAAAGAATATTTTCTGGGAAGAAGGAATGCAGTGAGGAGAAGTCACAGGAAAATGCACAGCCTAAAGCTCTGGTTGTATTTAAAATCTGTGCCTATACTAATCTAATACGAGCTCACCACAGATCCCAA
Source organism: Himantopus leucocephalus (assembly GCA_003993805.1). Classification (NCBI taxonomy): domain Eukaryota; kingdom Metazoa; phylum Chordata; class Aves; order Charadriiformes; family Recurvirostridae; genus Himantopus; species Himantopus leucocephalus. The sequence continues at coordinate 45,726,649 of RSEF01000004.1, read as the reverse complement.
GGGAGCTTGATGAAAGATTCCAAAGAAACTTAACATCCAAAGCGTGTTTTTTATAATAAAAGTCAGGTTTTCTTCTTACTGAAAAAATTTACTTGCTTTTTGTATTTGAGGAGGGGGAAGGAAATGCACAATGAATCATTTAGCATTTTGTTTAATGATTTTATTAGTTCGTGTGCATTCATTTTGGTCTAAATCCAAGTCTGTTCATGAACTTGAGCATTGAGCAGGATTTTTATTTTTGTGAAAATGCACAATTAGCTCTAAATGTTTAATTTATTAATGGTATTACTAATTTTTCTTTTCAATATTAAGTGCACTGTTGATGTAAAATAACTCGACTGCATTATTGAATCTTACTCTGGCAAGGCTAGCCTGCTTAACAGAGAAAGCTGGCCTGGTCTGCTTCTCTTACACAGTTACAGATACAGAAGCTACAAAAGTTAGACCTGTGTACAGGCAGAAGTAACTTACTTTTGCAAGCAATGATAACGTGAGTGGATTGAACCATTGAAAACTTTTAAAGGAGAAAAACAGTAAGGCAGCCTGGAATGACAATAATTCATTTAACTGCCTGTTTGTCAGCCAGTCAGGAATATACCAGGGAGAAACGAATTTCAACCAGCTGCTAGAAACACATACATTAAAATCCCTGTAGCCGTAATAGTTTTTCTTCCTGAACATTTGGGGACACTTAGTAGTGGAAGATGAGAGTACTTGACATTCTGCACACTTGGAGAGCTCCTCATTTTCCTTTAGGAACTCCTGGCTCTTCTGAGAGGGTATCAGGGAAGATCTGTTTACTAGGATTTGGTTTTTGATTCTTGCTTGTTCTAGAACTTAAGATTTTAATGGCTTGGGCAAAATGGTGCCCATATGGCACTCCAAGCAAGTAAAAACAGGTATTTATTGATATATCTTGATATATCCCATGAAATAGCATGGGATCCCTTTCAGCGTTTAAATGTGCTCTAATTATATTTAAAGTAAGTCTTGTGGTTTTCTAAATTTGTCCGTCCTGTGTTACACACAGGTCAAGAGCACCCAACAGTGTTATGATTAAATAACTTTTTTAATGAAATCTCTTTTTTAAGAGAATCTGCAATGTATTAGAATTAAGAGATTAAATTTACTTGACTTTTGAACAGAAAATAATTGTACAGTGAATTGGTTGTCTTGCTTTGTCTAGATTGTATCGGCGGGAAGCAGTTTATCAGTATAAATCTTTACAGCAAGAGAGTTTATTTAGCTTAGTTGTTTTCTTCCTATACTTTGTATTTCTTGCCTATTTAGGAAAAATATGACTCTGAAATACTTCACTATTCTATGTCATTTGTTAATAGTATTTCAAAACATTAGTGGACGAAACCTCCATTTTGTGGTCATTAGAGATCCTTAAATAGTCAGATTTGCTAATGTTGTTAGACTGTCAATACCTCTCGGGCATAGGTAGTTTATCATGGCGTACACATAGAAACATGGAACTGAGACTGAGGCCATAATTGCTGAAATACAAGCTGACCTCTAAAGCTTATGCTGTTTTAGGCATCAGAGCTTGTCATCAAATAGTACAAAAAGTAGCACAACAGTGTTGAAACTTGGGGCTAAAATTATATGCCAGTATCCTGATTTTGGACTATTCTTGTCTAAGTTCAATGTTTCTCAACTGTAAGGGCACTTGCCAAATTCACTTAATATTAATTGCTTGTAAAAATTCATTAATTCCTGAACTTAAGATGCTGACAAACCTGTGTCTTGGTGAGTAGTGTATTTCTGTGGTCCACATCTACTTCATTCTTAGGAATCCTTTTGGTCTCTAGTAAATTTTGTAAACCAAAAACTACGAATGGTTTGATTTCTTCCTTTTCACAGTATTAGTGGTCTGTTACTTACAACCTTTTTACCATGAAAGATCAGCATTTTGAGAGAGGCTCTAGAGACATTTCCTGGACATTTCCCTAATTCCAATTAAAGTTTTCATTTTGAAGGTCACAGGTAATGTTTTTGGTTTTTTTTTTTTTTCCCTATAAAGTGTGTGCAGTGATGCTATCTGGGCTGTCACAGATACGTACATGCATAGAACTCTTGCTCTGCCTTCTGTGTTGTGTGCTATTAGATTATTCTTTGTTTTGAAACAGGAGATCCTGAGAAGGAACTTAATCCCAAGAAGAAGATTTGGGAGCAAATCCAACCTGATCTTCATACCAATGACCAATGTGTTGCTACGTACAAAGGAGTTCCATTTGAAGTGAAAGGGAAAGGAGTCTGCAGGGCAGAGACCATGGCAAACAGTGGAATTAAATAAATAAATGATTATTAAAAGCTTTTTCAGATGTTGAAATGGAAAGTGATGCAAGCACAATAAAGAACATGAATATGTTACTCCTGAAATGCACGGTTAATAGTTTTTTTGTTTGACTCCTCTTCTGGAGGTACAGAATGTGTTATGCCTCCAACATTTTCACAATTCACTCATTCACCATGCTTACTGTCCTTGAGGTTAAGTGTTGTCAACAGTCATTAACCACTCAGTGCTCAAGACTTAATTGCCAAGGCTTGTTCATGGTAGAGCTACACGTGGGCAAGCATATTTTCTGGCCAGCTAAAAGGTTTAGAGGATCTATGGAGCAAGAGCATCTCAATAAGGAAAAATTTCTGCCATGTTCCTTGTGTGTTAACTGTTCTTCAAGAGGTGCAGGACTAGTAGTTCGCCAGTGACGACCACAATAATCTTCATTCTTCTAGTCACCTTCAAATAGTTTTTCTCCTCCTCTTCCAAGCAGTTTCCAGATACATTATAAGCCTCTCCACCTTTGTTCTTGGCTGTGTTGTCTCAGTAGTCTGCAGACAATTGTAATGGGAAGATTAAACTATGGCCCTTTATGCCCTAAGATATACAAATGGACATAATTTCATGTCCCACAGTTAAACTGTTACAGTGTCGGTAAGATCAAAGCTGTCACTTTGCTGAAATAGTTCTTCATCTGCTCCACCTAGATACTTCCTTCCAAAGGACAGGTAGGACCAAGAAAGGGTAAATAGCAAATAGATTGCCAGAGCTAGTCAAAACCTACCAAAAAAAAAAAAAAATATGTTTCCAATGCCCAAATAAGTATAAAATGAATTGAGTTTTTGTTTTAATGTATTTTTATGAAATGATATCTTATACAAAAGATGCTTTGGTTTTAACAGAAATAGCTTCTTCAGTTTTTACAATTAGAATTATTCCATAATAATGTAGTACAAGTAGTCATAGTTGCTGTGGTAATAGCCTCAAATTACTTTTAATTCCCGCCTTTTAATAATCTGAAAATAACTATTTTAGATCAATTTACAATAAAGCTTTTAAGTTCCTATTTAGAGATACTTCAGATATTTTGGCATATAATATTTAAGCGGTTACTGTCTAACCACTGAAACAGTAAGCTCTTTTTTTAACCACAGAAATAAAAAAAAATTAGCCACACTGAATTTTGCAGGCTTTGAACTTCATCCAGTAAACTGGGAGAGAAAACAAAATGACAATGATATAAAATTAAAAGGAACAGGCACAAGAGAAGAGATGAACAGATTTCTTTTTTGAATGAGTTTTGTATGTGCCTATAAACTATGCTAATTTTTTGTGCATCTGGGAATAAGCATTAGTAATTAATTCTTTGAAATGTGCCGAATAGCATTAAGCACATGGGAGCTATTTTATCTGCCTTGTAAACTAGATATCCAATAATGTCTTATTAAACAAAGTTATTGAAGTTCAAAATCTCAATTCTAACTAATCCTGAATCAAGGTAAGGAAATACTTTTACAGTAGTTAAATCTTAGCTTCAATACTGGAAAGCTCTGTACAAACTTTGGAATTCAGAGGAACTTCTGAAAACTTGAAGAATTAAACAAAGAGGCTCCCTTACGGTTTAAGTTTGTAGGCATTTTTTAGTTTGGTTTTTTTTTTTTCCAAATCTGTGTTTTGTATGAATTGTAATATACAATCTGGTGTAGCATAGAGTCTCATTTGTGACTACATATGTATTAGGAGTGTGATTTAGGGCACTAGCTTGTTCTGATTTTGTGGTTGAAGCTAGGATTCTGGATGCAGTAGTGTGAGGTACTTTATGAAAGCCAAGTAGTTTGGTAATCTAAAGAGATATTTCCAACTGTGTGTTCAAAGGTATTTGGTATGGATGTGGAATTTTCCAGTTGATGGCTTCTACTCTTTTATTTCTATTAAATGTTACCTACCATAGAAAACAGACAAATGAGCACCTGAAAGCTATATTTATTCCTTGCTGTGTTTAAGCAGAAGCACTTGATAATTATTTTGTCTTATAAAATTCAAGAGCTTTCTTAAGACAATAGCTCTTTCCTCTTTAATTATGCTCTTCTGGTTGTCTAGGAAAATGTATTTATGCTGTACTGAGCTCAAAAGTGACAACAGGGTACTTGAGGCACTGTGCAAGTATGCTTCCTCACTGAATCCAGCCTCTTCTGCCTTGTCTGCATGAGTAAGGAGAACTGCAGTGAAATCCTTCCATGTGGGACCCAGAAGTTCCTGTAATGAAAAACAAATCTGAAATAGTTATCCCTTGTTCCTTTTCCCCACTCCCACCTCATATACTTATGCATTAACAGACCAGTTATATGTTTTCCTGGCAGTAATCCAGTTCGTGCTATCTGAGTTGCTGAAATTTCTGGGGTTTTTCACCTTCCCAAGACATTGACATACACTTTCAGTGGAAATATGTGGTTGTGCAGTACTAGTAGTTCTCTGTTCTCTTACTACAGATGTTAATAGAATTTATCCAGTTAAATAATGTCTATATAAATAAGGAAAAATGATTGTTTAGCTATGTCACACGTTGGTGTACATCAGTAGTTTCCACATACCCATATTTCTACGCTTTTTACAGCTCTTTGAATTTTTTTTTTTAAATCACCAAATTACCTTGTGTTGGAAAAATAAATGATGAATTTCTGTGTAACACCAACTGCAAGCACCTATCTTACCTACGTGCAAAAATTTTTTTTCCCTCAGGAGCTGCAAAATATTTGCTTCAAGTCAGTCATGCTAGAAATTTTCCTTAGCCAGAGAAACTTTATGGTAACTTTCCAGTTATTTTCTCTTGAACAGATACAGCAGTAATGACAGTGCAGGACAGAGCTAAACATCTTTGTCCCAGGTCAGTCAGATTCTCTGTGTGATTTTTGGACCTGTCGCTCTCTGCTTTGATCCTACACAGAGCACAGGAGAGGGAGGTAACCTGACTTTTGCTTGCTTTAAATAGCGTTTCTCTTCAACAAGCTAGATCTCTCATGAAAAAGCATTAACTGTCATTTCTGAGGTGTAATTTTGATAGGGAAATTTCATTCCTTAATTCATTTGTTCCGAGCCCACGTACAAAAGAGAGTAGTTCTTGCTTCTCTCAGGTTCAGTGTGGTAAGTGTAGCTACGGTGGATGGTGTTGGGGTTGAGAACGGTGCATTGCAACTGTTGGGCTGGGATGTGTTCCCCTTTTCAGCTCCACTTCCCTATTTCCATTTTGCAACCAATTCTTCCATAGCTATTGTCACCTGAAGACAAAAGAGTTGCCGTTAGGGCAAAGACTTCTATTTATTTATTTGTTACCTGGATGAACTGAATCGTGTGATCGCTTTCATCCGGACACAGAGGCAAGTCAGCCCTCAGGACCAAGAGAGCTAGATGCAGGCCTTCTTCCCCGAAGTGGTGAGCCAGGGCTGATCTCACGGTGTCTCTCACCTGCTCTTTGCTCAGACCACTGTGAGGGTAGCTTGGGGTGTCCAGTACTTGAACACGGAGAGCTAGCTCACACCCATTTCTTCGTATAATCCCCGAAATGCGGCAGCTGCGTCCGAGGCTGCAGCATGTAGTCACAGAACTTGGGGAGCAATGACTGTTAAAGTCTGAGCTGCCCAGCAGACTGTTCCCAGCAGCGCTTTTGCCGGTCTGAGTTCTTCCAAGGACAACAAGGTTGATGGTCATCTCGTTGCTGTCTGCCATTGTCTATGCTTTTATCCACAAACCTGTCACTAAGTGAAGAACAAATAACATGAGCCATTTCAGATAACTTTAAAAAAAAAAAAAATCCAGGAAAGATTAGAAAATTCAGTGTCTCTTGAGTGTCCTTTCCTGCCTGAAATGTGTTAAGGAGTGTGTGGTGTAGATAAACATTCAGTACAGTGCATATACCTCTGTCTGATCCAAGGACTGATCTTTGCTGTCCTTCCCAGTCTGTTGCTTAGAAATAACAAGACCCCATGGAAGGTGTCACAGGTACAAGAGCGACCTAACAGGCTACCCTCCTACACTGGCAGAAACTGGAGAGCTTGGAAAGAATTGGATCTGAGAAGAGTTTTAGGAACAAGTAAAGCAGATAAGGAGAGGCAACAGAGAAGGGAGGGAAGGGAGGAGCTGGGAAACACCCGTGGAAAACAGCATTGGCATGCAGGGAGAGTAGATTATGAAAAGGAGGAAAACTAGGGAGGAAGAAGAGAATGGTGACAAATACCTCCTGCTGTTATTAAGTGACCATGTTTCAGGAAGTAAACCTTGTTTTTTTTGGGGAAAAAAAAAAAGGATAGTCAGGGAGAAGTAGCTTTTAAAGGAGCACTTTTTCACAGCAGAGAACGGCTTAGAATACGTCTTTCATCAGTTACCACTAAAGTTGAAATAAACAGTAATCCAAAAGGGTTTTCTGATACAGATACAAGAAAGTATGTCTTAATGAAAAAAAGAACGGTTGAAATAGCCGATGCTGCAGGTTCTAACCCCATATGAAATTGAGGCTTTGGAAATGAATACTGTGCAAACCTTTAGACTTACAGCACAGTTAGTGAAAAAGAAAAGCATAGACTGGTGGATGGAGAAGGAAGATTGGTAAGTGTAATTTCCAGTTAGTATAATTGTTCATAAATAAGCCCTCTCATTCTCTTTGAACTTTTCTGCAGTCCTGTATCTGAGGTTTTTGGTGCACATTAATCATCTAACAGGAATACTGGCCAATTAAATAGATTCAGAGGTGTTTCAGATGGAAAACCATATTGGCAAAGTAGTTGTTGATTTTAAGTTATCAGTGACACCTGAACTTCAGAAAGATTATTTTATTTTTTTAAGATACACTCTTTAGGTACTCAGAGAGAGATCGTGGGTAACTTTAGAATGGAATTTCCTGTGATTAATTTATTTAGACTCTTGCATGCGCAGTTCAAGCTTTCTTCCTCATGTTAAATCCGTGCCCAAATCAATTTTTTGAAATAACCTAAGTACAAAGCCAAAGATGCAAGAGCTATTAACATACTAATTTTGTTACAGGCAACACTGAATACTGTACATCATGATCTTCCTTACTGAATTCAAAGTGCATTTTTCAATGATCTATTTCCCTTTTTTTTTTTTATAATACCTTTTAAAAGAGACACCTTATGAAATGGTTGTCATCAGTTATCCGTCAATCTAGATGTGCATTGTGTTCTTTCTCTGTAGCATAATAATATAACATGGCAGTCATGCATTTGCACATTCCTTTTTTTAAATCATGATCAAGGATTTGTTCTTTTTTTTCTGTAAGCAGTCTACACTTAAATACTTAGATTAATTTCATATTATGTCACTTACCTTATTTTCCCTTCAATTCCTCTTTCATTCAGACTTAATTCATAAACCATGTGTGCGGTATAAAAAGAAGTTCATATGTGAACTTTGAAACTAACAGCAGCAATGTACCACACTGACTGTTAAGTACACCTTAATCTGGTTAATTATTACTGATAAATCCTCATTCAATTGGATGTGTTTGGCCAGTAATTGGCACTGTTAAATTTTTACAACTTAGCTGCAGATACAGTTTTTGCAATCACTTTAGTGATTGTATGAAAGCTGATATTTTTAAAAGTTAGTTGAGTTTTACTAGCAGTTAAATGTAAGAGTGATAATGGAGGTACTGGGATTATTTGCGTTGCATGTTCTTGAATGTGTGTCCATATATGCATGTGAAGAGCATATGTACTTTCTCTTATTATTGCAATGAATTAGTAATTGCAATATTTTCAAAGCACAATGTAAACCATATGCAGATGTAAAGCTGTTTGCCTAACAGAGATGGATTAAAATAATCAAAAAATGGGTTAAAATACAGAAATTAGTTGTGAATCAGGAAGAAAACTGAAGGCTTGCACCACTGCCAGTCATATGTGGTAGCTTTTGGCTCAATAGCTTCATACATTTCTCTTGCAAGCATCGTTCTTTGCCATGCTATAGTAGCATTAAAACTAAGGATAAAAGGATTGTCCGGAAAGGACCTGTCACTGGCTTTTTAGACAATTTTTAGACAATATAGGCTGTCTGTGGTGGGAGGAAGAGGAAGGTGCTTTCCAGAGCCCAGTAATGCTGGGGATGTTGTCATCCAAAATGTAACTCTGTGTGGGAGCCTGTAAGTATTGGTTTACCACAGTACCAGGGCTGTTCCTGCCTGCCACAGCAGTGGAGTGAGACTTCAGTTCCTGTAGAAGCCTGTTGTCTTTTGCTGTGGTGCCACAGGCACTGCCAGTGCTTTGGCAGAAGGTAGGACTTAATGGTGCCCTCACAGTCTCCTCGCATAAATTCACATCATTCATCAGGAATGGGTTCATCATTTTTGTTACTGGGCTGTAGATGACTGCGTAATAATTTTGTTGCTGTATGTTTTTAAGACCACATAGACAAGTTGGTTGCTCTCAGACAGCTCCCTGCTCTCCAGCCTGCCTGTTCTGGTCAGAGGTGAGACATTAAATCTTTTCCTGTATCGTATGTGTAGCCAAGGCAACTATTGATAGTTTCCACTGTGAAAAGCCTTGCGGCTCAGTGCTGTGCGCAGCCTTTCTCTCAAGGCATATTTATAGATGAAGTATATAGCAAGTTTCCTTTGTTTGCTAGTGGATACAAACTCAATACTGGATGGGGGGTGACTCGCTTGCAAAGCGGAAGGGTAGGTCAGTCTCATAAAACTATGGATATTGTGAAGACAAAATCCAGATGCTTCCTTGACTTTGGTTAAATTGTCACGGTCTAGCTCCGTACTTTTCATCAGACTGTTCCTATGCACAGTAATGCCTCTCATGACATCGGAGGCAGTATGTGTCCTGTCAGGAGCATCCAACTGAGCCGGCAGCCTGGCAAGGAGATAACTTAAGCTGTGCATGGACAAGGATTTAGACTGCCAAGAAAACTAGAATCCCAGATGCAGGAGAGCAAAATACAGGTTGCCCAGCTGGATGCAGAGCAGGGCTTTTATGCTGGCAAGATGACTGTAAAATTAAGAGCAGTGTAAACGAGGCACTGCTTAAATGATATCTAAAACTTGGCTAAGCAAACTTCCCAACAAAAAAAATGCATTTCTTTCCAGTATTATGAATGTAATACCGTCCGAGTTGGGACACATCTGGAAGGTCTTACAACAGCACGGGCAGATGATTTTAAGAAGTTGTCTTCCTGGGAGGATATGACAGGGAAAAAAATCAAACTGATTTATATGACACTTGCTTAGGCTCCTCATAGTACGTGGAAAGAGTCCTCCCCAAGGTGGCAGTATCAGCCTGCTCCACAGGTACTGTAAAACTCAGCTGGGGTCCCCTTGCTCTGGAGTCCTATGCTGAAATAAAATACTGGGTCAGAAATAAGCTAAAGCATTAGAAAATACAGAATAATTACAGGAGTCTTCCAGCATCTCCTAAAATAAGAAATACAAAAAACATTTATCTCTCCTTTGTCACAAGAAACACTTTTTACTTAATATATAAAATACAGACAGCACCTTAATGAATTTGAACAGCAGTAATGGAAAGGTAGCAGATAAGAAACTGGAAGTGTTATTTACTGCCCCGTGTATGATTTGCTTTCTAATCAAGACCTTTGTTTTCATTTGCTTTTAAGTTAAGTTCGTGACATTTATCATGGGGCTTTGGATATGAGATCTTAAAATCAACTGTCAGAGTATGAATTTGCAAAGAACAAGTACAGAGTACAACAAAATTGTCTTGGATGCTTTTTAGCACTGCTCACTGCCAGTGGGTAAGCTATTTTTTTGTTTTCTATGTTTTTATTTAACTTTTTTTTATATGGCAAAGAGAAAACCAAAACTGAGCCCATTACAAGTTGGCAGGCAGGAAGGCTTCCTGTAACTGATAAAGGAAGCCTTATACTGCTCCTATAGAAATAGCAAGCAAGTCTAGTGAGGAATTGTCAAGAATCTAAGGAAGTAAGGCCCCTAATCTGATTGAAAATAAGCAGCATTTGGGTACCAGCTTCTTTAGTTGTCTTTGAAAAACCAAGGCTAAAATCATTTGCTAGTAACCATTGGATTTGTATATATCTACAGAGTTAACTAGAATTGCAATGCATCTTAGTCACATTGCTGTGTCAGCTGCTGTTCTATTGTAGTCCCTGTGATCACCCAGTTGGTTTGCACGTACCCTAAACAAGCTTTCCATTATGCTTGTTAGAGTATACCAAACAGGCTACATCTTGTACACTGAAATAGCATAGTTTCTCTTTAGGCACATGGCATCTCTTACCATGTGTCATCTTTCAGTTCCCACGCCTTCCCATCCCTTACAGCTTCTTTCCTCATGTGGGCTCTCATTTTAGACCAAGATGATGCCATAATAAGTAATTTAAGATGTGCTTTGATGAATTTCTCTTACTTAGAGAAAACCCAGTGAGGCCATTTTATGGATTGCCACACATGGAGGCAGGCTCTTAGCCTTCCCGAACAACATGAGAAATCCAGGAAGGTATGCACTCCATGTAGTCAGTGTGGCTTCAGTTCTGTTAGATGAGTAATTTCTAAGAAACACCAGGCACATCTCTGCTGAGAGAGAGAGATAGGACAGATCTGGTGATGCTCTGCTCCTTTTGGACTGCATTCACAACAAAAACTTCTGTGCTGATCCTAAAGGAACACACACATAAAATATGCTAATGTTTCCTTAAAACAGATTAAGCAAAGAAAAAAAAAATAATCCAATCCTTAGTATCCTCACTATTTTTGAACAGAAGTAAGCAATTGTCAGAAATCATGTTTCTCTTTGCAGTGTAGTTGGCTGTGTAGGTTATGTGCTACTACATTGACATTGCTAAGGGGGAAGGAGGTGCGGTATACCTGCAAACTAATGCTGGAATTGCACCAGCTTTCAGACAATGTCTGTTTGTACAGTTGTGGAACCACCTCTTCAGGTTCCCATTGGACTTCTTACAGCAGATTATGGGTTCAGGGGGCAAATACTGCTGGGAGAAAGGCAGATCAAGGACCTGCCTTGTATTTAAAAGGAGATTGAGCAGAACTATCAGCACAGTGAGAACATCAGCCAGACTTTTTTTTTTTTTTTCTCTCTCTATTCTCTCACTGAATCACCAAGATCCACAAGATATCCTTTTCCTTCATCCTCTGTAAATAATAGACAACTTCAAATTAGAAACCAGTATCTTTGACGTGCTGATCTGGTAAGTCTGTGCTGTTGAATATTGTGTCTCTTCACTTGGCAGGAATGTTATTCTTCTTAGCACTTTGATTCTCAGTGCACTGAGAACAGAATCACAGAATCTCCTAGGTTGGAAAAGACCTGTAATATCATCTAGTCCAATCATTAACCTAACACTAACAAGCCACAGGAGCAGAGTGTCGTCTTGTTTCCTGTTGGTATGGTTTGGTGTGACATGGCTATTCAAAACGCTACAGGATGCATTGTAAAATAGGGCATCTCACACTTACTGTTACAGGCTACCAGTTTCTTAATTCTCTTATTAACCCCCACCTTCCCTAATTTAATTAATGTTTTTTCCCATGGCACCATATAATTATTTCTTTTAACATGCAAGGAATAATTTTAGTATACCATATTGTGCTATACTGTCTCTTGAGGGGATTACTTAGTGATATTTAGAGTGTCTTCTTTTCATCCATGTTGCAAGATATGTTTTCTCTAGTATGAATGTTGGACATAAGTCACTAGTGCACAGGTTTGGCCGTAGGACTTTGCCACAAGGCTGACATGTTTGTGTCTGTTCATGTGAAATATGCAAAATATCCAAAGAAATAAAAGTGATATTGCAAGTAAGACTATACATATATAAATAACATTNACAACACAAAAAAAAAAAACAACACAAAAACCCAACAACAAAACCCCAAAATCGTAAACTGTTGATTTCAAAGGCATATATTTGGGAAAGAAACAATAATCAGAAAGTGTGAAAATACAGACTTAAGGAAGATTCCTGTTTCCCTTACACGTACTTAGCTGGATGAACTCTGCAGCTGGCCCCACGCATCTTCTGTTGTGACAACATGAGTCAGGGTACCATAGTCATTCACCTTCTTTTGATTAGCCTCAAAATTCATCCACGTGCGTAAAAACAGTTTGCCCCTGGGGCAAAATTCTTGTGAATGGAGAACATATCTGGGAGCTCAGAAAACCCCTATCTGGCTGCTATTTCTGTAATACTCATTCCCTTATTCTGAGAAGCTGCACAATTTCTCAGTTTCCTCATCTAAATAGTATGGGGAGTATTCACCTCATTTGAAGCTGTGCAGTGGGATTGATTTAGCTGAAGGCAACTGATTTCTGTAGGGCAATAACAGCATTGATTGCATTGTATTTTTATCATATTGTAAAATGCTCCATAGGGACCCAAATTACTAACGACATACTTTCCAAAAATATTCCCATGATGCCTGGAAAGGTTATAACCATTATAACACTAATAACCACAGAAGTTGCACTGATACACAGGGCTGGCCAGGTGACACTGGTACTCTTATGCACTCTAATCCTTAAGACATGTTACGTAGAATGTCAAGAATACAGAGCATATATAGTTTCAACTCAAGGATGTGTAAAAATGACACCTTTCTGATCAATAACTTGGATATCCCTGTGTATTCAGGACAAATTTAGTGCTCGGTTCCTTCATTTTCTTATTTACTAGGTTTTGCAGGGTGTTTGTATTTCTATCGATGCAACACATGTTGAGGACTTCTCTTAAAATACCCAATAACTAACAACTTGATATCTTTATATGTAATTCTGGTTGTGAATCTTTCCTGTCTTCTTTCCATATACCTACACTTTAAAGGCAATATGCTCAGTTGCAAAGAGCATTTCTTAAAAATACAAGTTTAATAAAGTGGAATACTAATTGGAAATACTGCACTTCCTTGGTTTTAATAATCATGAGGTAACGGGCACAAACTTGAACATAGGAAGTTCCATCTTAACATGAGGAGGGACTTCTTTCCTTTGAGGGTGGCAGAGCACTGGCACAGGCTGCCCAGAGGGGTTGTGGAGTCTCCCACAGTGGAGACATTCAAAATGCGCCTGGACGCCATCCTGTGCAACCTGCTGTAGGTGACCCTGCTGTGGCAGGGGGGTTGGGCTGGATGATCTCCAGAGGTCCCTTCCAACCCTGACCTTTCTGTGATTTCTGTGGTAGCTTGTGGACATCAAGCCTGAACAGATGGTTTTTATGTTTTAAAACATTCCAAACAAGCTGAATCTGAGGAATCTTCCAATATATTTCATGATGTCAAGCCATTGAATGTGTAATGTCAGAACTGTGCTGTAAAAGTTGTCTTACAAGCCAGTGTGGCTTGCTTTGGCAAAGCAATTATTTGGAAAAGTGGAATTGCTGTAGGTGGTTTATTAAAATTCTGAAAAGCGCATATAAGGAAAGGGCGTAAAGTATATGGTTACAAAGCTGGTGTGTGGTTTGGGACTGTGAGCCCCAGACTTGGTAGTTAACCTCAATGCTTTAACTTTCCAATATCAACTGTCACAAAATACTGTGAAGTTGGATCTCTTTGAATCGGTGTCCTTTCTGCATGAGGTGACAAAAGGGGCAAAAATCTCCGCCTGCCTTACACAGTGGAAAGGATTTAAGAAATCGGAACGCTTCCTCTCTTCAATGCTGTGTGTGTTGTAGCATCTGTCATGGGCTGCATTCGGGAATATGGTACCTCTATAAATTGTGGAGTGTGTCTAGGATCTTTCAGGGCTTGAAGTGTGATAGACTATTATTTTATTCAGTGGCTGGAAATCTGCCTGTTGTTGATGCAAAATACAGAGCTGCATCACCGCTTGCCCTCCAGAAATTAAAATTTTGAAGGTATAGACAAGAAAAATGAAAGTCTGTACAAACACTGCAGACCTGAAGCCTAGTCCCAGTGAGCACTGACATAATTAGGAGCAATGGAAGTCACACTTGAGCTTCAGATACAGCAGAGGGCTGAGAATTTGCAGGTTGATTAGATTTTTCCCTGGGTTCCTCCACAGTTGTTACGTCACTGCTTGGCAGACTTTGTTAGCCGCACACAGAGGAAGTCTTCTGCCAAGTATCTTCAGATATTAGCAGCCCCAGGTCTAGCACTCCACAGGGCACACAGGAAACGTGAACCCAGTTCCTTCTGGTGTCATACACCTTACCTGGTTAAGTCACCAAAACTTAAAGGCTGGAAATGTTAAGGGTATTAAGGATACACTAAGAAACAAAGAGAAACCACAAGGCAGTTTTCAGAAGTCAGTTTACATTGTTTATTGGCTTTTGGATTTTTTCCTTGATGTCTGCAAACCAGTTTGCCACTACAAATTCAATGAATACACTGCTTCTTCAGGTCCTCAAAGTCTCGATGAGGAGGCCTCCCCCCTCCACCTGCCTCTCTCCCCATCTAGGCTTTGCTTGTTTCCTTCTCCATGTGATTGTCTATCCAGCCAGGAAGAGCTGGCTATAACTTCCATCCATCCGATTCCTTAGTTGACAGCAGCCTCTGTGCCTCAAAGAAAGTTTTTTGGATTGGGTTTTTTTTTCCCCCTCCTCTTTTAGACATCTGGCATCCTGGAAAAAGTTGTTTCTTGCCAGTGCTTCCAGTTCTGATGGATGCAAGCCTGGGTTCCCTGTACAGAGAGGGATAACGGGTGTCAGAAGGAAAGGCTGATGATTATGTGGCCTCACTAACCCACTGTCAAGTTCATGGACTCTGATAAAGTAAGTTAAAGTATTGTGTCCCCTTCATGGAGTCAACTATGGGTTTTATCCAAATAGTTAAGTCCCTCATGTATTTTACAATACAGTGCACTAAACCATGAGATGAGCGGTATCACGCTGTGAATAACTTCTGTGGGAGAGATGAGAGTATTCCATCTGTAGCGCAATGCAAATGCAACACTGCTGGTGGAAATTCAGCTATAAATTATTGTCATGCAACGTTCAATAGCCCTTTTCTCAGAACGGAGGTGTACAAGGGACAGCCATATAGCAGAGAACAAATGCTGACTCCCAGTAAGTTAACAAAGTTTTCTGTCTCCCAGTTAAGTGAACCAGCAGGAATAATACCAGGCTTCAAGTGAAGTTTAGTTTTGAATCGCAAAAAATAAACTTATGTAGTGAGTTTATGTTTTTACATTAGCTCACCTGTAGGTCAAACAGTGCTTGCCTATTGTCATCAGCTAAGATTTTGCAGTCATTGATGGGCCACAAAGAACAAAAGAGTACTAATTTTTTCAGTCTACACCCACAACCCTTTCTTTAGAAATGGTATTTGTCTCAAATGAGAGAACAGATTTTTTTTTAATTTTTTTTTTAAAAATGGAAACTACTGCGGGAACAAAAACTTTCGTCTGTCAGCATTTCCGTAACCTCACAAGACCCAATTTTGATGTCTTAATTTATAATCTTGGAGTAAAGAGAAAACATGTTTTTGTTTTTCCTGTTTCAGATTTGAATAACTGGATGATTATATATAAGCTTACTGCATTTGTGCTGAAGATGTGCTGTTTTTAACATCTGTCAGAGAGCTGCATCTTAAATTTCTTTCCCGTGATCATCTTTTGGTGTTATTTTCTGGCAAGTTTGGGACTATAAACTGTTCTTGAGAATTCCTGTTCTAGCAAAAGGGTAAATCCATCCTCTTGTTAGCATGTATACAATTAGCATCCAGTGGCTAAATTATCAGTTTCCTTAGAAGAGACTAACTAGTGACAAAATTCAACAGTTAGTTGAGTTTTGGTGCTTCTTAAGGGGGCTCTGAAGGCCTGTAGTGAAGCACTATGGAACTGATGTTAAATAGGTTGCTACAGAGAGACAGACTTAAACAGATGGTAGAGGAGAGATCTTCCTTTTAAGTAGAAGTCTGTGCATAGTGATTTGGTACGTCTTTGATACCATTCCTTAAGCTGTTGGGATATAAAATAGGTTGTCTGCTGGTAGCACGTGAGAGAGTTCACTGGAGGTTGGGGGACTGCGATAAAGACTTCAGTCATTCTGTACGAGCTCTAAGCGCAGCATTTGTGCTGTATACTCTCTGTCCTTCAAACACGTAACTTCACTGTAGGAATAAATAAAATAGACGCTTTCTCAAAAATGCTAAGTAGCAGCTTCTTAAAGCTGCAATTCTTAACCTACCATGAGCACCAGTGTTCCATGGGCAGCGCGTGGAGCTGACAGGCCCTGAAAATGGATATGTCAGAAACGGCAGACATTACCAGAACACGCTGAGAAAGCATGAGAAATCATAATATGGAAGGAGTTTACAAAAAAAAGAGTCTGCTCTAGTAGATGGGAGATTCGGTGTATGAAATATGCACTATATCGTACTGACTAGCACTGCATCCTTCAATATTCGTCCACAAAATTTGGTGTGCTCTCTCACTCCCTGTGATAATCACTGTTATGGAAGACTCATCTTGTGGACCCTGGCAGCTGAAAAGAGAAGAGGAGTTATGCAGATGACTTCACACTGTTTAGAATTTCTGCATTTGGGGAATATTACGGAATTGCTAACAAATTAGTCTTTTTTAATTGTAGTGGCATGTATGCATTTCCTGTCCCAACATGTCCATGCTTATTCATAGCACACCAAAAGAGTCACAGATTTTTTTTTTTTTGCCTTTGAATACAAACAGTATGAAGAAAGGTTATTTTCTAGACATCAAAGAGAATGAACTCAAAATGACCAATTCAAACACAGAAAACTGAACAGAAATCTAAATATTGGCCTGGTTTATGCCATTTCATGATGACAAGACCAGCTATTAAAGAAAACAAAGAGAGGAAAAAAGAAAGGGAAGGGGGAATTTGCCTACAGTTTGTATTTAATCATGGACAAAAAGTTGGTAGAAATATTGTAATTTGGACTGTAATGTGGTGAAAATAGCCTTTTTGGACCTTAGTACAAGGATGATGTGGTAATTCAGACTGTAATTTGAATAAGACATATTGGGTACTTAGTCACTCACGTGCAAGGGCAGACTTCTTATTTTTAGTGTTTCACCTTTCAGATTTCTTGAATATGAAGGTACCTAACCTTACTAAAACAAAAATTTAGACATTGGAGTTGCTTAACTGCAGCTATGTCTACAGTGAAACACGGCAAACCAACAGTTTCGGATAAGAAGTTAAACATATCAAAGGAAACTGGGGGATTGTACAGGCAGAGGGCAATTTCTTACATGGAATATTACCAAGGAATACCAACCACATGAGCATGCTTCTGCTATTCCTCCTGCTCCAATACTGGGTTTACACAGTGTAAAATGAAACAAAAACCAAAAACACACACGCAAAAAAAGGGGATCAGGGGGAACAGGACCCTGCCCAAACTAAACGGGAAAAGTACAGACGTATGTCGTCCTTTTGTATGAGGGGGTGCTGCATGTCGGCAGGCCCAGCAGAAAAGGACAAAGTGTTGCAGTAGTGAGGAAAAGGCACAACAAAATAGGGTGAAGGTATGAACTGACAGACGATTTAGACTGGGTGATGCAGGAGAAGGACTCTGGGTTGTTCGTTGGCTGCAGGAGTCTAACCTGAGTCCAAAGAATATATAAGTGTGAGGAAATGAACTTGGTGAAACAAATAGTAAGATTCTCTAACTTTGCTTAGTGTAAATTAAAATGACCGTGCTTTTTTTTTTTNTTTTTTTTTTTTTTTTTTTGGAAGCCTTAGAAAACCTGTGTGCCTATTTGTATCTCATATCAGGAATGTAAATTCAGACTATCTGCAAGATTAGGAGAAGGTAATGTGCAGATGCTGGTGGGTCTTTTTAAAAATGAACATTGGTCTTGGGACAAAAAACAGCTGGAACTTCTCAGGCTTAGGACAAGGCTGTCACAGAGGGATGCTCTGAGTAGGCTGCTCCTTCATTGTGTTGCCCCCTAAGTAATGTCTCTAATTTCCAAAAGTCCTCAGCATCCAAGAATCCTCATTTGAGTCAGTAGGAAGGGACAAATGTTGCAGTTTTGAATTAGAATTATAAATTTAAGTGCTTAAATGTGGATGTAACAAAGAAACTTTTTGTCCCCTTAAAAAAACAAAAAAGGTGAAAGAGACAAAAAAGATAACAGATAACAGTTCAGGGGTGGTCTCTGGGCTTTGGAAACTGGCTGCAGCTCCAGCAAATCCTGCGTCATTACTGTTGGAAGGTTTTGCAGGAGTGTGTTTCAGAAGGGAAACTTGCTTTGAGTGAAAGGCCATATGTTTACAGGAAACTTGATTCAACTTCCACTGGCATAGATAGGAATTTTAGCACTGAATTTGTCAGCTTCTCCTCCGAATCATACAGTTTTTGTCCTTTTCCCCTGCATTCAGTTTTTCTTTCCTTTGGCAAGGTCCCAAATATGAAGAGCATCCACTGGCTACCAAACTGTGCCCCTGTCCAGCTCTTTCCTGCCTTTGTCAGCTTCTTTTTCAGTTCACCTTGAACCTTGTAGACTCTCTAGTCTGCAGTGTTTCGGATTCACCAACTGAAAAGAGCGTAGTAAGTTTCAAGCATAAAATTGTGACTGTGACAGTAGCTGAAGAATACTGAACAGGCTTTAATGCACAGAGTTATGAACAAAAACAGGATGGAGGACTTGTGTGCAGGCACTGTTAAGCTTATTGAGAAAAAAGCAAGTACGTTGCTCTTGCATTGAGCCACTAGAACATGACAAGGGTAAAATGTCGTTAAGATTAGTTCTATTTCCATGCATAACAGTAACTCATGACTCTTGCAAATACGGCAGATCAAATTCCTTTCTGCTGCACCCCAGAATAACTCTGTTGGGTTCATTCGCTGTAGCTACAACAGTGCTCTTTTGGTTGGGTATGCTTATAAATCATTTGAGTAATGCTGGTTAAAACTGAAATAACATTGATGTAAGCGAGACCTTTCACTTCAAATTGAGATGGCAAAATATGTTTGGCCTCTTGAGAGGAAATGACAATGAGCTATGGCATACTGAAGGAAAGCTGAGCATTGTAACTCTTGGGATCTCATCGAGAAACTCTTTGTAAGGCCATGGCCTCTCACTTCATATTTTCAAGTGGCCAAACTGACTTTAATTCTGTTCAAAAGGAGGACACTCAGACTTCTATTTTTTCTGCAAGTTTGCGTTCTCATTTCTCTCACTTTCACAAAGAACGTTACCTCAGAAACATTAAATGGGAAACATGTGCTTCAGGGCTAAAGACATTGCTGCTTTGTAAGGTCAGCTCCAAAGTCTCAACATAAAGGCTTTGTTAATCTAAAGTGAAATAAAAGCAGCTGTCATAAAGCATGTGATATATAAACTCTCATTTAAAGTTGTATTATATTCCTCTTATTATTTTTAATAGTCCGAATTGAGAGAGAGAAAAATATTTATTGAAAGGATGAAAAGCAGCACTTTCCTAAACTTCTCAAGAAAGGGGAGACAAGTATTTTGCCCCTGATGAAAAGACACTATTTTTGAGTGCCTCTCGCCCCTCCCCAGTACGTATTTCTCTTAGGTCATATATTCTGTCTACAACAGAACAAGGAGCGTTGGTATTCTGTAACTGAGAATAGCAGACAAGATAGATAAATTTCACAGCTTTTTCAAGACAATGAAAGAACGTTTTTCCTCTTTCTTATTAAGTTTTCATTCCATCACTCTCAGTCAGGGATTTAATATTTGTTGGTAGTCCCAAGGAAAGGAATTCTCCCATGTTCCTACTTTATTTATCTGAGAGTTGCAGTCAACGTTAAACAAAATCAAGCATTGCTGTTCATGTCATGAGACCTCTGTGTTGATGATGTTTCTCTCGCTGGAAATTTAAATGGCTTCTGTCTTCTACTGGCCCCTCCAGTCCCTACCTTGTATCTCATTAAGACTAATGCAATTTATGAGGTTGAGTTACTCCATGCTAAAAATGATCATTTGGTCTTTGCTGGAACAACTTTACGTGTTGCACCTTGAGGCCGAAAGGAAATGGTTCACATCGCAGAAGCTTCGTGTTGGGTGTGCAATGGGGAAAGGTGCTGGCCTTGCTGGGCTGCTTGACAGACAGTTCCAGATACGTATTCTTACCTGCCAGGACAGGGGGTCAGCAGTTGCTAGATATGAACAGTTATCCTGATGGTTTTCATTTTGGGATTGTATCTATACAGCTTTTAAGATGCATGATGTTTTAGTTATGCGTAGGTATCAAGAGAAAAGTTGCTGCTTTTTTAAAAGCCATGGGTCACAGTGCGTGTGTGATTCTCCTCTCTAAAGATTCTTTCACAAAGGCATGTATTAAAAGCAGGACACTCAGACATAACTTGGAGGCCAAACTATTTCATCAAGAAACTAAAAACTTCTTGACAATGGTAAACTGTGAAACTGAAAACTAAAACTGCGTGCAAGTGTTGGGTATGAACTTTTTCTGAGACTATAATGATTATTTAGCTATATCAAATTACATGATGGAAAAATGTACAAATATGTGAGGACTTTATAAGATGTTGGTTTGGAAATGTGCCTTTTAAGGTATCTCAGTAAGAAAAGAAATAACTGAAGAAGCCTTAAACTACATTTTCTTCAACGACTTGCTGGTCCTCATCAAAGCTGTTACCTTGGCAACCAGAAAACTTGGAGTATCTGTAGGGAAGTTTGTTTGTTTGCTTTCTTAAAATATATATAAATTTCTCTTATGTATCATGGGTATTTATTTTTCTCATCTTGGTTGATTTCTTTCAGATAATTTAGTTTTGATACAGCTATCTAGTCTTTGATAGCTTAGTCAACAATAACAACTAGTGACAATTTTAGCACTCTACAGAGAAAAATAAGAATAAATATGGTATTCGTAGAAAACTAAACTAGCAGTTCTACGATTTGTAAGCAGCACCGTGCTTTCTCTGTTTCAGCTGTCTTTCCATTTTTCTAACTTAAAAATTAATTTTTAGGTTTATCTTATTTACTATCTGTTTAATGTATTTCATATTTTCCCTCCCCACCCTCAGGAAACCTTTCTGCATTCATTGTAGATCTTTTTAACGGAGTGTAATTTTACAACAGTAGAAAAAGCCTTCATTTTCAGTGTACTATTATAGCTATTCTTTATAGAGCCTATATCCATTTCATAACATACATCTTGAGATACTTGTTTTGGTGAACTTTAACTGGAAGATCCTCAAATCTCTTTTATAACTCTTTTGTTTTTCTTTTTGCTTTTCTTTTTTTAGGAAATCACAGTTTCTCTTTTTACAGTTCTTCAAGAAATCAGAAACCTTATTAAAAACTGTCAAAATGGAAAAAACATGTTCTGTGAAGCCAGAATATCTGTCTAAGTGTTTTTATGGTCCGTTCTTCCTTTTACACAAGATCAAAGCATCAAGGGATGAGAAAATAGGGTGAGAAAAGTCAATTCAAGCTTGCAGAAATCATGCTCAGGCCAAATATTTATCCAGTGATTCATCAAAAACGTTGCAAAATGCAGTACTGGATTTTTAATGATCGCAGGTTTCACTGCCAGTTCTTGTAGGACATCCTGTTCTGGTGCAGTGCTTTTTAAAAAAAAAAATAAAAGTCAAGTAAATGCATTAGGTTGAACTATAATTTGGGGACAACTGGAAGTCACTAATGGGATGGACATATTTCATTATGAAGCAGTGGTTTTTAAAAGAATGCAAATACTTACATTGGTGGTGGTAGAAGACTCGCATTTAGTTTGATGGTAGAAAAATTTCTTGTACTTGAACAGGTTCCTGTTTCTGCTCCTAGAATAAAAGGATTCCTCAAGAGCGAGGCAAGTTCAGAAAAGAAGTGGTACAGGCATGACAACAGTCATCTCCCACATTTCAGTTTTGCTGACAGAAATGGTGAAATTTCAGAATTTCAAACCATGAGGTGGTGAGCAACAGGTTACTTGTAAAAGGACACTGATGTAGTTTATGGGTATCCTTGACGTGTGCAACAAAAAGATACACAGGAGAAGCAAACAGACCCTGATCACTGTTGGCAAATTAGACATTGGTTGAGCAGGACACAGTGATAGTAGAAAACAATAGGAAAAAACCCAAGGTAAAGCAGAAGGGTGTGAGTCAATATCAAAGAAGCTGAAGGACAAAATAATTGTGAATGCGAGTCAAGGTCTGTATAACAATTTATCAAGTACAATTGAAAGGTGTCTCTGTGAATTCTACTATTTTACTGAACTTTAACATGTAGAAACCACTAATACAGGAGGGTTTGTTCCAACAATTTTTTCCTATTGGGGACTGATGTATTCTAGCTGCTGCCCTTGTTCCTCTGTAGGTGGCTATATTTCAGATACAGACCTGTTCCTTTTATATACAGAATGACTCTACAAGAGGAGCTCAGTCTATGGAGAAGAAGAGGGGCCTTGAGAGGCTTCAGCTCCTGAGGCACTTTCCTGAGTGCCTTTCCATGGTGCTCTGCTTAAAAATAAAGCCTGTCCAAACACCACTGTTTTTCAGCCTAACTACAGGTACCTTCCATCATGTTTCCTATTGTATCACATATCAAAATCTTATTTTTTAAAGAAGTAGAAACAACAGAACACAGGTACAGCCATATAACCTATATAGTAATGATATAAGCATCTAGATAGTGCGAGAAGTAGATGCTAAGAGGTAACTTCAGAAACTCATTTTGTTGTTTGAGGGAGCAGAACTGCTACTGAAGATAAGTTTTGCTAACAAAGCATAGGACGCCTGCTATTCAAACTGCGTTTTGCGTGTCTGTATCCACAGCTCACTCTACAATTTATTTTAAAAGCAGTCCATGACCTTTTTTTCATATGGTAGTCTTAAAAGTGAGAATACATAGTTCAGTGCAATGGACCGTAGTGTACAACCACATATAACCACAAAGGTTATATACTAATGAAGGTATAAAATAGAGAACAAACTTGGAATGAAATGCTTGGGGAAACTTTGGCTCTCGTACTACACAGAAAAAGGCAAGCAGAATTGTCTCTTGTGAAACATGAAGGAAATTATGTAACTGAAATTTTAAACATACAAGTTTCTTGGCTTCTCCTCCTTCCAGGATTACTGAGGTAATGAGGGATTCTACTCGTACTTTTCAAAATGTTATTAATGACATTCCTGATTGCCAATGGAAATATCTCTGCCGACTCCTGATAGACTGTATTCATTTCTTTTGGAGCTCTAAAACACTGACTATTCCCAATCGTCTTAAAGATGCCCCTTCTCAGTCACGCCAGGAGACAACTTCCAGCAAAAAATTCTGCGAGCTTAACACAGTGTACACACTTGTGTTTGTGTAAGCAATAAGAAGTGCCCGGTCTCTCTAACATGACGAGAACTGCAGAGAAATGGGCACGTGCTGCTCCATGGCATTCACCCCCTCCTGTAGTGCTGCTGCTTTGGCAGTGTTTTCACACTCATCGCAGAGCAGCAATGAGTATTATAGCTAATGTGGTATCTTCACCCTGTTGCTAAAAGCATCAATGCCAACAAAACATGCATTTTAAGGAAACGTCAAATTCTTACTTTACCATAGTTTTTCCACATCAGAAAGCATGGAAAAGTGTAAGGGAAGTGGCTCAGGCTAAGTTGGATAGGAATTAGAGTGCAGGAAGAAGGGGCCTAATTAGCTTTGCTCTCTTGGGCTAATCCTTAAGAACAAACAGTGGAGAGACAATAGAAAAGATTTGAGAGAGAAGGGACCCTGATTCCTACAAGGACAACTATAACCTTGTTGCCATTTTTTACTTTAGATCATGCACCCAGAGGATTCAAGGAAAGGCTGGAGAGCTTTAGAGCTCTGGGAGGAAAGCCCCCCTCTATTCACTTTTAAAATAAATGGTTTTATTAATATTCAAATAAAACGGTAGAAAGAAAATATGTGGTTTGTTTTGAGACACGCAGAGGGGCGTTTGTTACAGCTGTAAAACGTTGTTGAGATGATGCTGTTATCTTTCTGAACCAGCAAAAATGTGGCTGAGTGGTGATTTGGGCTTTGCTTCCTACCACCTGTGCTACACAGGTGATGGCATCCAGAGGGGTGCACCTGTGAGCTGCTGGCGGCCATGGGAAGGCTTTGCTCCCTTATTTGAGGACGTGTGTTGGGGAGCGTAGGTCTGCTCTGTGTGGGATTTTTGACCTGGTAGAGAGATGGGTTTAGGTTTGCATGATGAATAGTGATTTATTCCTCAAGCTCTACAGTTCGCTGAGGTAAGTTATATGTGCTGGGTGGCTTTAAGTTATACACCCATTTTGGTATGTGCGCTGTCAGATAACTTTCCCAATACGGTTAAATGCCTCTCCTTGAGTCTTAGTAACCCAGAGATGAATGCAGTCCTGGAGGTACTGAGTGGAGAGGGCTTTGTGGTCACAAGTATATGCAGCTCTGCAGTGTTTTGTATCTGCTGATATGCAGGGGAGAGAATGCTGGTGATGCTGTGGCTGAGTTGTTTAGAGGAAAGTAGTTATGTCTGCCACTGTAGTCCTTATTAGTCTCAGTCTGTCATGGGCATCTGGGGAGATGGAGGTGATGGAGCTCAAAACCAGAAAGGAACTTGTTACGGGTGTATGTGGAGGTTAGTGCTCTTCAAGAAGTTCCTCCTCTGTTCATGCCGATCTTAAAATGCCATGTATGAATGGGAAATGGTTAAAATACTGTATTTTTTAACTCCTATATTCAGTTAACTTTGAATTTATGCAAATAGGTCAGCCCCATAAGCAGTTTTATTTCTTTGTTCATCCTCACAAGGAAGAATTTCTACAAGTTTAAAAGAAAAAGAGAAGTTTGTATGGAAAACTTTAGGTTGGAGTGAATTAGTCCAACTATTGAAACGGTCTTTATTCTGGATGAAATTGCTCCAGCTTGAAGACCAGTGCCTGACACTGGTGTAAGGCACAGGTGTGCTGGTGATTAGAGTATGGACTTGAAGCGTGGTTCTGGTGCCTCAGTGGATCACACTAACTATAGGAGGCAGAGAGTCAGCTGGTACTGGTTAGCCATCAAGACATATGCCTCCAGCTGGCTTGCTGCCTGGCACACGCCTGTGCCGTAACAAGAGACACGCAGGACTTATGAGTACATTAGGAGACAATTTGACACAGAACCGAGCAGGCAGCGCAGAAGATGAAACAGGGAGTTTTAAAGGTAGGCGTAGAGTAAATTACCAAAGCATTTCTCTTTTCCATGTGTTTAATTTGAGTTCTGACTTCATAATAAGTGATCCCATGTGGTACTTCCTTAAAGTAATACTTACCTATTGTAATCCTTTAAACATTCTGAGATGCCTGAAGTATGAAGTCATTTTAATCTGTTACCTGGAATGTACTAATCACACTCAACAAATTTTTGAACTGCTATTAAATATCGGAGTGTCATTTTCCCTCCTCATTCTGCTCCCCCCAACCAGCCAGGGGTGGAGATATTACCGTTTCTGCAGCAACCCTGGTGTAAATACAGCTGCATCGCGTATAACTGAGTTAGTGGTGAATGGTGGTTGAATAGAATGTTTTAGCTGAATGTGTATGTTTGGACAATATAAATCGGAGCGAGTAACTTTCTCCTCAGTTCAGCTGGTAGTTTTTAGAGAAAGCATTACTACAAGGGGGGCAACTTCTTTATCTTTTTTTCTTATCCTTTTTTTTTTTTCTTCCCCTTCCATCAAATGTATGATAAACATAATGACTGTTGCTTTTTACCAGACAACTTGTATAGCCCTGGCTTGACTCTTGATAAATGTCTTGAAATCTCACTGACATGGTTGTACTCATTTTGGTGATGTGAAACAAAAGAAACAATGTTCCATGCTTGTAGGTCTCTTTGCAAGGAATAGCACTAAGAATCTGAGGAATGCAAGAGTTTTCCAATAAAAACATCATAGTGATTGCCTTAAATGAGTGAATACATGTAATCTTTCAGATATGCTGGCGTCGATTGTTTTTTTTTAAGATCAACTGACTTGGCTAGTGTGGTAGGTGCTATTCTTTAGAAACATACCTAATGATAATACAGAGATCTTGTCTGATCTCAAAGCAAGGTAGGGCCAAGTGAGGCTCAATCTTGGACGTGAAACCTCCTGCGACACAATAGTTTACAGGTTTTTTTATTTTGGGAGATGCTGCACTGCTAGAAGTGGTCTCTGTAATTACCATTGTGATCCTGGCAATCTGGTGACACCAATAAAAATTAGGTTGGAAGGGACCTTAAGAGGTTGCCCAACAGTGAATTCAGAGCCAGGCTATGGTTCCATAGTTAAGGAAGCATAATCATTTCCCTAGAAAATTGGTGATGCTCTGGATGGTGCAACTCCATATGCTGTTAGCCTTCGTTGTTGCCAGGTTGTATAGGTCACTAAAGTTTAACTTGCTGGCCACCAGGACCCCAGAGTCTTTGCAGCAGAGCTGCTAGCCACTCAGTCAATTCCCACTTCAGCCCTGTACAGCTTTTTCCTTGTAAGAGGAGAACTAAGTTGCTTGAGAGACAGAAGTCCTGCTCTTATTCCCCCAGCTAACTGTGGTTTCTTTTAATAGTCTACTATCTTCTTCCTGTTGTAATTGGCTGTAAAAGGTTGCTGCTGCATACTGGTTAGAAAGTTGCCAGGTTCCACCACCAAAAGGAGAGCTTTTTAGGTCAGAAGCTATGGCTGTATAGCCTAGACCTGAGAAAATGTGAAGAAAATCCAGATAATCTTGGGGAATGCTCTGAAGCTTTCTAAATTGAAGGACACTAGAGAAGTGCAATGCATAGGTGCAAGATCCAGTTTGCTGGTGTCTCCGGTACTACTTTCAGTAGTACCAACGTATTTCTCAGAAATTTTCCATGTACAGCTCTTGATCAGGAGTAACCCTGCCAAAACAGTGTCACACAGTGAGGTGTTTGTACTTATTTAGAAGCTTTTTACCCTACCATTTGGTTTTATGTTTCTATTTTACCCTAATTTTCCTAAGACTTGGTGTTAGGGGATTCTCTGTATCTTAGCTGATACAGTTCAAGTTTTCATTTGAATACAGCATGACTCGCCAAATCTGACCATGAAAGGAGACGTGCTTGTACTGAGTACTAAATAAATAAGGGCTTGATTAATCTGATTACAAACCTAGACTCAGAACACAGGTTAATAGTGACATACTAGTTATTCTATATACTAATATATATGTAATGCTATACTATATACTATGAACTATTCTATGTATGTAGAATACTGTACTATGAACTTCACACTTCGTGTTGTGACAGAGTACGTGTGATCCCCACCCAGTCAAGCGGAAATGTCATTAAAACCCAGACATTAATTTCTTTGTTTGTTATATGCATCCAGTGATGTTGTAATTATGGAAATTAACTGTTTTGGTATTTTTTTTTCTTCCACTTTGTTTTTGAATCATACAAAAACTATGCCATTTTCTGTTCCTGTTTCTTTCAGGGATATCTTTAGTGCAAATTCTATTGCTTGATTAGCTCTTGATGCTGAGGGACAGGTGTAAGCTAATTGTCCAGTGCTATTAATTTAATAAAATGTGGGACTTAAATATCTTTCTCTGACAAGTTTCCAGAAATTAATTTTTTCTTCATGTGTTTTTTCAAGCAACAAATGAGAGGTGATACTAAAAAAAAACAGTACTGATCTAGGAGGGAAAATGTGAAGAATGAGAAACTACAGCCCTCAACAATGACAAAGTAATTAAATATTTTAATTCATCCATGAGATCCCTATGAATATTCATGTAGATGTTGTAGGAAATTCAACCTCAAGAACCAGGAGGCTTCTTGGCTTTCACTTTTTGTGCATGACTGCAAAGAAAGATTTCGTAAAGTCTATAGTTCTCTTGCAGTATGGCTCCAGGAAGAAGTGACTGGACAAAACCTTGTTTGTTGGTTTTTCCTCTTCTAGGGAAGTCCACTTGAAACCGCATAAGGCTCTTTTGGAAGTGTGTGAAAGAATCTTTTTAGGTAATAGTCATATTTAACATGTCTTTCCGTTACTTCATCTACCTGTTAGGGTTGATATCAATGTGACTGTTGGATCTTTGCCCCTTATTTACCACATGCCATCTAAATTCAGTCCTTAAAAGCTTGCTGGATCCCACACGTGCCTGAGATACACATAGTCCTGCTTCCTTCCTCCCCATCACCCCACTTTGCTGGTAGTGCAGCTCTCTTGTGCTGGGACCCCTGGTGCCTTATGCGACTGCTGGTAGCCTCCAGCCAGTGTCTATGGGGCCAGCAGAGCGGACCAAGGACTGTTCTCTGGTTCTCAGCAATGACAAGGCGCTTGCACCTAGTTAGGAAAACAGCTGTCTTTTGAAAGCATATTTGTTCTTGGTTTGCCCTAATGTGACTGTGCTTCCCTTCACGCTTCTATCAAGATCCAACAAGTTTAAGCCTACATTTAAGCAACTCTTTCTTGTTTAGTGTCACTGAGTTCACAATTACCATGGATCAATAGGGCCCAATTATGACAAGTCACTTGTCATTCTGCCAGCAATAAAGAACAGATGAAGGAAAAAGTCCTTTGAAAATATGAACCTGAACTCAAACTTCAAGACAAAGAATCCCTGGTTGTTTGGTTTTTGTCACTTGTTTGTTTTTCTTTTTTAAGGAACTCTACTTTTTCACTCTATTTCTGGAAGTGAGTTCACTATTTGTACGTGCCTGAGACTGGCCTTACTCTTGGTACAAGTTTTGGATTGTCAGCATGCAAGTGGTGAAGCAATTTTCTAAACCTGTAGCAGTGAGCGGTCTATGCATTCTTCTGCCTGTGAATTGGTGCTTGATCGTATTCAATTTCAATGAAACAAGAATCAAAGTTGCAAGAACGCATTTTTTTCTGTTGGGCACTCTTTTTTTTGTAGCATTGAGGACAGCTTATGAGTTTTAGTCTTCAGTTTGTGCCACTGAAGCAGTGTCTCCTTCAGTTTTTGAATTGGNGTGAAATGACCCTTCATACCAGCCAGCTGTTGAAAAAAAAAAAAACCAACACAAACCCTCTGGCAATACACATGATAAGTATGCAAAACTGACACCCTCAAGGACTCTTTCAATTGAAAAGTAAAAAGTATCACAAAATTGGCTCCTTTCAAGGCTTCAGAGAAGGCACAGGTATGATAAAATCATAGGCCCTGTAATTTCCTGGTTCTCAAGTATTTATTAAAGTGGATTTATCAAAGGTAATCCTTGACTGCAAGTCCTCTCTTCATGTGTATCTAGTACTAACTTCCAAAAACTGTTCTTCCTCTTTTCTTTTTCCTTCCAACCCCAAGTTTTACTCTAGATGCTTTTGACTTGGCGAGACACATCAAACAATCCTACTGCTGGCACCTATGGAAGAAGGGATGGTTTAGATCACTGGTTAAACACTTACAAGCAAAATCACCTTCTATTGGTATTGGGGGCTTCGTCACAGTAAAACAAACAATGTATTCTGATTTTATTTTTTTTAATGAACGAGACAGCTGTACATATACTTCATGGTTAGGATACAAGCTGAAGGATACTCTTATCAGTAGAGAACATATTCCTTCTGAATCTCCACAAAGAACGTGCTGCTAGATTATAGCTTTTGCTGCCTTTGTCCCTGACAAAGTAAATATTTGCACGTTACAACACATTGAATTACTGTTTATTGACATGATTTATAAATTGGGATTTAGGGTGACTTACAGCCTTTTTAAAATGGTTTTATGAGAGAGAAGAGAATGCATTTTTTTAAGAGAATGCATTTCTTCTGCACCTTTTCAGTACTAGGTGCTTTGTACGGCAGGGTAGTTGTTGGAAATTGTTGCTGCTGTTACTAACTTAGATACACAGTAGTAGAGTAGCTCAAATCAGGGATAGTTGTCTATGAGCTATATGCTAGTGCTTGGTTCATGCAAGTACTTATTTGTACTTGGTTGGTTCATGTGGTTCCTGGCTCCATGAATAGTTCAAAGAACTTCAGTGGCTCTCTAAATTGGTCTAAAGAATGCTGGAAAGATATGTCAAAATCTGATGTTAACAGGATTGTCTTTGTTCTCTATTTGACATTGTTTTTTAGTTGTTGTGTAGCTATCCAAATAGATAGGTTGGTGTTTAGAGAGTGGAAAAAAAATAATTGGAAAAGTTAGCATGACTTCAGTATTTAGGAAAGCTGGAGTTCGAACATTTGTCCCAACTCTGCAAAGACTCTTCTGTATTCCAGTCGACTGTACGGTAGCCTTTTCTTTATGCTCTTCTGTCTTTTAGAGTAACAAATCTATTAGATTTTTTTCATTTCTAACTATACACAGGCGAATTTTGAGGAAATCTGCCTAGTTATTAAAAACAAAAGTTCGTAGGAGGGGAGAAGAAAACAAAAAGAAGAAAACAAAACGCCAAAACCCAAAAAAACCAAACACCTTCTCCTCCCCCCAGCTTTTGTCCTTCTGAAATGTCCATGCCTTTGTTTGTATTACATAATTAAAACAGTATGTTGGCTTTTTATAGGAAACTAGGAAAGCAATCAATGCATAATACGATAAATTGCTTTAGGACATGTTGAGAAATTCCCTAAGAATGGGCGAGGTACAATGTTACTCTTGGAAAGCAAACAAAAGATCTGTCCCCTCTTGTTACAGAGAACCAAAGAAGTCAGTTGCCGAATAAGGGAGAGCTAGGATTGTTGTGAATTCTGGTTTCACTAAAGAGCAGGGGTTCATACAGCTGGGAAGCGGAGCAGGACTGTGATAGCCTCCAGAAAGCAATGTGACACTGAGCGTTATAGAGCTGATACTGCCATTAACAAGAGCCATAGGAGGCGGACTGTGATTTTTCTGCTGGCTAGACTGGCTCCAAAGTGCTTTGGTTTTTAATATGTGGTAGATTAATGTTTTTTGAAGAGAGTATTGTCTGGTTGTTTTGACAACATGGAAGGAGAGTGACAAGAATCCTCCAATTGAGTGGGTTGTAGGGACCAACAGTGAACCTTGAAGAGAGCTTGGTGTTGGCCATAATGCATGAGGGTATCTTGGAGCTGTGTACAGAGTCCTGGAAACACTTCTGAATGCCTGGTTCCTTGGGGAACAGAAAGACAGAGAAGACAAGATAATATTGAGAAAAAAGAAATATTAACTGTACTTACATTTTGCCTTGATTTCTTGGAAAGTCCTGTCAGAGAAAAATGCATCAGCAGAAGTGTTAGCTGATCTGAATGGATGTGTGGGTAATAGTTCCATCAACTTCATCTCTGTATAAAGACCACAAATTATATTTGTTTAATAGTAATCCAGAGGGAAAAAAAAAATACCCAAACCCATGCACAGTTCTTCCTTTTCTATTTTATTTGCGGAATCATTAAACCGGCCAAACCCCACCCCTGGTAACTTACATGCATCCAGTTCCTGAAAGTGGAGTTCCTGAAAAGTTTAATATAATTGCAAGAAAAAGAGGCTTGTCATTCTTAAATTTGATGAGCAATTAGGTCGATAAAAGTCTGGCCATTGTTGCATCCTTTCTTTTAATTCACTGAGTTTTAAATGTAAAATGAGCCTTTAAGTTATGCTAGATGCAGTATAAAATTGTCTTACCAATATGGCTGCTGACCTGAAATATCTTAAGTAACTGCATGTATATTTTTAAAGCAATGGAAGAGTGTTGTGAATCTTCCCTTCTGGGGGAAGCTTGTCTGTAAACTTTTTCTGGTAACTCTGGTGTACAATGATGAACATAATTAATTCAATTTTTATCAGAATAAAAAAATGCTCTTCAGTTTCATTTTAATTGTTAAGTAAATGAGATGGGTTTAACTGGTGTTTGTTGGTTTAGCAATGAGTGAAAGCGGGATCAGTCAATGAGCTACACTTAGTGGAGCAAACTGATCAGGGAAGTTGCGGGTGGTAGAAAGCAGCATCCCATACAGCTGGTGGTTATTTAGAGTGTATTTTTTACAGCTAGGTTGAAGTAGGAATCAGTTTGCCAGCCCACAGCATAAGTACAGATATGGCTTTGTATTTTAATGTCTCTTTCATCTGAAAATGTCAAAAGAACAAATGGATGAGATCTCCCAGTACCGTTGCTTGTATGGCAGTGTTATGAGCTGCAGTGGAAGAGTGAGTTACTGCTCGATCTACCTGAAAGCCAGAGGAGTGTTGCGTTGCTATATGATAGGAATAAATCCTGAGCTTCCACTAAATTCTTGGTTATTGCTACTAGCAAACTCTTCATGTCATTGCATGTGAGCTGGACAAAACCTTGCTTCTGACAATAGTGAGATCAAAATCAGAACAGTCAAAGCTTCAGTGCTGATTAACCCTGTTAATTTGCATAGACTGTGTGTCTATGCCACAGGTGTGCTTTCTTGATGGATTTAGTGTCTTCATGGAATAGATCTGCTCCATTAGAAAGAAAGGAAATGCAACAGATTTTGAAGTATCCAAGCTGCTATTGAGTAGCTACTAGAAGAAAAGGATAGCAGCCTGTGAGGGAGAGATGTTTGGAGTTACTGTAGAAATAGAGGCAATGAACAACACTATTTTGGCAAACTGATCAAGTAGGAGCACATAGATGAACTCTGCTGTTAATACCAGGTCTCTGGGGCCTCTCATCTTCCTCTGATGCTAAGACAAGCTGATTAGTTAGGAAAATCAATGCAATTTATAGTGCAATTGAAAGCAACTTGATGTCAGCTTAAACGTTAACGATCAAAAAAATTAACGTTATAATTGGGAATAATATTTTTTCTTTATGCTGATAGCAAGACGGGCTTAAAAATTAATACAGAATTTAACAGTGGTGGGCGGACAGCTTTAACCAAAGGTCTTTCTTGGGCTGTTCAATGGTATGACCTAAAGATCTGCTTTAGCAGCGTATGACCTGTAAGCGAAAAAAGTTGAAGTAGTAACCTAAATGGTGAGGTGTTACCAATTCTGAAAATTACTCTTAACTCTATTGGCCTACCTACTCATATCCAAGTTTCACAAGAAATGTATGTCACAAGTAATGTTAATAAAGGCAAATGCAGCCACNATGTGAGAGAGCTTGTCAAATTAAAAAAAAAAAAAAAAAAAACCCAAACCAAACAAAAAACCCCACCCCGAAAAATGCATTTTAATTTCCAAAAGCATGAAATATTTCATATTGCTTGGGAGAAGAAAAAGCAAGATGCCAGCTGATTCCAAAAAGACTGTCACAAAGACTTGAGGTTTAGTGAATACACTGGGTGTTTTCAGCAATGTCTTTGAGGTTCACCCACTAACAGTACTTCTGAAAAATGTCTTTAAAGTCTGCATCTTATTCTTTTGATGGATTACCAGAATCTCAGGCTCATGCCTGAATTTAGTGCAATATAAACTGCAGCTAAGGCAGAGAAGGAGGAAATGAGAAGAGAATGCCTGAAGAAACTTTGAATGTCCTTGCTTTGATGTATTTCACAATCTTAGCGTGACTTCATAGCTGACAGTATACATATATACAAGACTCGGAGAGCCAACACAGCATGACAGCCTAAACCAGAAGTATGTATTATATATCAAGAGAAAAGTGAACTGAAGGTGTCAGGAGTAACTGCAAAGTTCAAGCAAAGTTGTTATGAAAGTGCTGACTGTGGCTCCATAGTTATGAATTGACTTGCTTTTTATTTCTGAAGAAGGTACTAAGGCCCTGTGACATCTAGAAAGAATTAGAACACTTTCATTCTCAGATTAAATAAAGGTTATGTTGCTTTTATGTATAGTGGCCGTATCTACCTGGGTGTTCCTGCGCCTTCTGAAATAACATGTTTTACATTGTTACATGTTAAATAACACGTTTGGCAGACTTGGGAGATTTATTACTTTCATGTATGAACGTTTATATGCACCTTGTAATTAGATCTAAGACTAACTGGACACCTTGTGATACAAACATGCTATAAACAAATTGTTAGACACCCTAAATATTACAGGGAGAAGAGCAGCCAGCTGTAATGTATCTTGCTATGCGAAAAAGTGAAATTGCTATGAAATGAAATGTTAAAAAAATGCTTTACTACTACTTCAAGAGCTTCTTTCAGGCATATGTTGCTGTGACGGGTGCCTCAACCAATATTTTGCTAGCAAAGTTAAACACCAGTGGGCAGGAGTAATGAACTTTGAATTTATTACATAGCCACCTAGTCTCGGGATGACTGTGGACACTTGAGCATCAGAGACCATTTGCTGTCACTGGTAAACCTGGGGTAGTCAGGAAAGGTGCTTAGAAAGATCTTGCAACTTGCCTGAAGGGGGAAGCACAGACAAATGCTTTACTGTTGCTTTAATGCTTACTGCCCCCGAGTTCAGCAGATCTTTGAGTGTTCAGGGCTTCTAAGATTGAGCTGTTTTAATAGCAACCCTGGCATATCATGGAGATTTTGCTTTTCATCTGTACTTAGATCTGATTGCTTCAGTGACAAAAATGTTGGTGTTTTAACCACTTTTTACAAAATGCTGGCAAACACTAGAGAACTGACATTCCTAAGATGGCAAGAAGCAGCTTTTTGACTGTCTATCAGTGGCAATTGTTACAAAATCTGCTGTCTCATTTTTGTGCAATGGGATAAATTCTGGGAACAACTTTGGAAGTGGAATTAGAAGAAAAGCAGTAATTGGACTTGCAGAATTCTCCATTGGTGTATAATGTGGATGACTGTTTTTTTCCTTCTGTTTTCACATCAAGTTGACCAGTAGAAAATAAAACTTTATTTGACAATATTAGAAATCTGATCAGGGATTCCTCTACCTTCTTTTTCACCTTCCTACGTGTGTTTGTGTATGCGCAAATGGGTGTTTGCAACCTAACCACTAAGTAGAGTGCAACCTTTTAATGGTAAAGGCCTGTCCTGATGACTTCAGTGGATGCATCTATTATACTGAAAGACAAAGGACCAAGATCTCTGCTGGTTTTACTTTACGGACTATAGTTCTGTTTCATCTGTAGACAATTTGGCTTCAGGAGGGAATGCACAGTCCTATTACAGTACAGTGATCAGCACAAAGGATGAGATGTAATCTCAGAGGCAGGTCTGCTATTGCACTGTAAAGTTGGAATCCTGTTTTGTTGAAAGATTAAGATGCTCTTACAGCAGTACTTACAGTTTGATTTCCAGCTTCTCAGCCAAGTATCTGTTGTCAAAAGCATTCATGACTAAGGTAAAAGAATGAAGGATTTTGCCAAACAAATAGTAAAAAATGAAAGACTATCCATGTTCGTTGTTGTTCCAGATGAAGATTATATTAGAGACATGTTTAGTTAGCGTGGTTAAACTTAGCTTTGGTATTTTATTTTCTTTTTATTTAAAGTGTATTTGCATTTATAATAGAGGGTTTTTTTAATTAGCTGGTCACATACTATGTTCATTGTGTGTATGATCATTTGAGACAAGTATATATAACACTTTGAACACAGCTTCCAGTCCCCTTGCTTCAAGGTACTCTAATTCATTATGATCCAGTATATTTATACTGATAGTGGGAGAGATACAGAGAGGTGCAAAGATGAGCAAAGAGCTTTTCTCTCCAAGTTAAATTTTATGCATACTTCTAAATTTATAGAAAAAATAAGGTGGAATAGTGTTAAGGTAAAAGTGTAGTCAGCTGTACGAAGGCTGAAGCCTAATATGCGAGCATGGGCAAGCAGAGTAGAGACTAGGCCTCAGCCAAAGAGGAATTTCTCCTTTTCTCAGAGGAAGGAGGCATTGTTACCTAAAACATAGGTGTTCTGCTTATTTAAAAGTCATTAGGAATGCACTAAGCCTGTAGTTTAAGACTACTGACTTGCCAATTGAAAATCCAGCTTTGTGCACAGTGACAAATACAAGAAGTGAACCGTTTTGGTGGAGAATAGTAGCTGTACTATTCCAACAAAACATCAGAACACAGCTCCCTCTTACTTGCTTCCAAAACACATCCTAACTCATTCTTCACCTGCACAAAGTCCTCAAGCTCTATTAGGTTTAGGGAATTGTGTATGACGAGCAAGCAGTGCTGAGGTTTTTCAGGGAGGACATGAGGCGATTCTGTGGCATTATAAGCTCTTGCTCCTCTTTTCCCAGGTTACTTTGTCAAACTGGCAAGCTTCACATCTATGGGCAATGCAGAATTTCTTTCCTGTGCATTTCACAAGTTCATTGAAAAGATTATGATGGTAAGTTTGTGGTTACATGTAATAGGAGAACTTGTCATCCAAAGCAGCCTTTGCTGGAACTGAGTGAGGCATGTCTTCCTCCTTTCTGCTGTTGCCTATACCTCTATAGGTCTTAAAATGCAATTGTTTTGATAATAGAAACTGCTGGGTAACTAACATCTGAGAACAAAGTAAAGCATTTAATTGATCTGACATGGACTTAAGAGTACATCTAAAACTGGGTCCAGCAACCCAATTTTCACTAAAGAATCTCTGGATTCCTTCATTGTCTTGATAGTGTTCATTCTTGCAACTGATTTCTCATAAATTACCATACAATCCTTCCTAAAACAGTACTAAAAAACAGGGGCCAATTTGTCGTTCTTCTAACATTTTGCATGTGCAATGCTACTTCAGGATTTCCAAACTGATGCAACATCCTTTGACAAATAAAATGCAGTCTTGATAAATGAGCAGCAAATCAAAACAACCACCCTTCCATTTGAACATCCTCTGTTAACTCATTGACACTGATGTAAAATATTTCACTGACCCACTCAATATGAGTAAACGGAATGTGCTCAAATGAGAGGAAATAATTTTGGAGAAAAGTCCACAAGGAACTCATAAGTAAGTGTTGAATTATCTGACATGCAGATATGTGATGACTATAAAATAATGACAGAAGAGATTAATGAAACAGACGGTTGTGTTATGAATTAATTAAATGTCTAGAGCGGTGGGGGAAGATGGTTTGCATGTACTCAGAGAACCGTGCCAAATGTAGTTTACACATGTCTCTGTGGAGACCAAAGGGCTGAGCTGATTTTGGGGCGCCCTGATGGCTCCATTGTGATATGCGTCAGATCTGGAGAGGCTGTTGAGTGGACGATCTTGGTGTGAAATGGTATACTTCCTTCAAAGCACTGGTAGCTGTGAATGACATGGTGGCAGAGACGGTGTGCAGTGACGTATCTACCAGAGAAGGCAGTGATGTGAAAAGTCAGTTTGGAAAGAGTGGGTATTTTAACCTCTCTGGAAAGTTTGCGGTAAAACTGAGAGTTAAAATACTCTGCAAACTTGCATCCCTGTATTACTATTAGGTTCCCAGCTGTCACCGTAACTGGACCACTCTGTGTACTTGAAATATCTTGTATTGTTTCGTATGGCTGTTTTGTATATATGCCCTTGGTTCATACTGTGCTCCTGATGAAACAACCTTGGGTTTTGTTTTTTTTCTTGACATCCCTCCTCCCCCCATGCTCCTACCGTCTGATATCTTAATCCTATGCTCTTTCTTTATCAAAATGTAAAACCTCTGGTGGCAGAAAACATGCTGAAAATTTGAATGGGGCATTGTCTCGCCCCACATGCAATATTTGGCAGCCTCAGAGTGACTGTAGTCACAGCTGCTTTCAAACCTGCTTGCTGTCAGAGGATCTCCCACAGGCCCTGTGAAAGCCAACATAAAGACCAGAGCAGGAGCAATAAACTTCTGTCTTCCATGGTTGTAGACATCCCAAAGCCTACTCAAAGGTGTGCTTAAACTGTAGCCAAAATCATCACTTTTCAGTTGGAGTTGCAGAGGTGGGGAAAAAAACTTTCCCTTGATATTGTTAATGGATAAGTGTTGAAGAAATCTACAGTGTAGTGATTTACTTACTTGGTTTAGCATCTTTCTTCAAAATTCTTGTGCTGGGGAAATATTGATTACAGCTAAGACCCTTTTTCAGTGCGTCCAACTAAAGAACTTTTTGGGAGACCACAGATTTCTGTCTGTAGATGTTGGGCCCCCTATTCCCATCCTTGTACTTGCAAAACTATCAGTGCTGTCACCCTATAGTAATTCACCCCACAGGAATGTCACTAACAGACTCGCGGATAAGTAGGGCTCTTCCAACATATTGCAACCGTAAACCAAACCAGTCACTCTTTCTGAATAAATTGTAATGTTCAGTCTGGGTCTTGAGAAACCCACACAAATGTTCCTCTTTTTTTTTTTTTATGGGGCTAGTTTTAAAGTTGTTTTCTATAAATAAATAAATAAAAAACCCTGATGAAAAGGGATATCTTTCTTTGCAAGTGGTTTAATCCCACGGCTAGAGAGGATGTAATCCAGATGACTCTCTCAGGGGGTAGGAAGGACTTTTGCCTATATTGCTGAAAGATCCACCAGGCATCTTTCCTAGCTGGGAGAGTATGTATTACTGTATCACTATTAGTTTTACCTCTATCTTCCACCCCCAACCCCCCTTTCTTAAACCTTTTGAGAAACAAAAAGGAGCAAGGGTTCAAGTGAAGACCTTAAAAGGAACTCATTAGTTTTAAAAGGTAGCTTTGCAAGCTTTTGGTAAAGCAGTTAACTGAAACTTGACATTATGCAGCTTATTTTCATTTAGTAATGTAATGATGTGGTGATAGAGTATTGCCATATTACAAAAATGTATCTTTAGCAAGAATTCCAAAAGTCTTGATTTGAAGAAATAAAAGTTGTCCAAACTTAACATCTAATAATAAAGACTTGGAATAGCTGAACTCATCTCTTCATGTGATGTTACTTTTTTTTTTTTTAAACTAGTATTTGCTCCAGCTTTTATATTTTTGGCTTTATTTGTTCTACACATTATTCTAGAGGTTGGGGGGTGCTTGTGGCTTGAAAAAATTGTACCAGGTGTTGCATCTTTCAAAAATTCACATTTTCTGAATCCCTTTTGTGGCTGCATGAGTTGTTTAAAACATGATTAACATCAGACCTTCTGATCACAAATCACAGTTTCCTCATCAGGTGTTTCTTTGCTTACGTTTTATTTAGTCATCATTCAGTATTGCCATATATTAGTAACACTGTGGAAATGTACCCTACCAAATAAACTTTTTTGAAACATAGACTTTAGATTATTTGAGAAAAATGTGAATGAATACATAACTAATTCTGATTGCTTCCCAAGTCCTCGGCTTCACAACATCTTCACAGTTTAAAAAAAAAAACCAACCAAACAAAAAAAACTTCCATCATCATTCAGTTAAAAGGGAATAACTTCTTTTTGCTCCCTGTGGCGCTGTACAACTGGAAGGATTCTCCTGTGCTAGCTACCTGCTGGCATAACAGCTGACACGCCGACAGTCATAACAGCGGAGCCTGATCCAGCGTCTCTTTCTGAAAACAACTACTCTTTCTAGATGTTCTCTGTGCAGCTGTTGTCACTGCACTTCAAATCATTGGGGTTTACTTCGTTCATCTTCATTGCAGTGTGTATTTACTTTCTTACGTTATGTAGCATTCTTTCCTCTGAGCTAATCTGTTGATTAGCAATTCATAAAAGTAGCATTCAGATGAATGAATGTTCATAATCTGGTCCTCTGTGAATTCAGAGGTAAGATTAGCACGGATGCATACATCAAGCCCATCTCTCTACAGCTAGGCATTATCTGAAGTACAGTAAACAAAAATACAGCTTTTGAGTTCTTCTCGGCAGAGGTCAAATAGAGTAGCTGGAAGAGCACAGGCAAATATCTGATTTCATTCTGGCATTAACTTGCAATGGCTCATGGACTATTTTAGGAACCTTCTTTGCATTGTTGGGGCTGAGTTTCAAATACTGCTGCAAAGTCATGAGTGCTCTTGGCAGGCAGAAAAATTCCCCCAAATTAGACATGAAATTAGACTAGTATAAATAGTGTTACAACAATAAGGTTAATCAGGTAAGAGAATCATTTGTGGGAAAGGATCGTTAAAATGTCCATGCCAGAGATGTTCCTGGACTCCACATAGTGTAGACGATGCTTCACTGAAAAGGAAAGAATGGGAAAGTCTGTTCTTCCTCAGCAAACGTAACACAAAGCACTGCTGCTTTTGTGCTTGTACATTCTTTTTCATTTAGCAGCAAACTTCTTGGTGAAGATCAGAAAACTCTTTAAATAACCACTTCCTGGTATGTCCTTGAGTTGCTGATAGCTCAAAGGAGAAGCTTTTTTTAAGCGTGAGTATTCTGTTCTTGATCATGGCTTGTGTGGGACTGTTTGTGGCTGATTAGTATGTATAAAGTGTAAGTAAAAATCTTAATGATTTGTGTATGTACAAAACTATGACCAAATGCCTTTTTCTGCTGTCAAAAGTTGTCACACAGAGGTGCTTAGAAATGGCCGCTTGACTTAGAAATAGACATTGGATCTCTTTAGTCTGATAGTCTGTCTTTGTTTGCAACTAATAACAGACTAAGAGGGAGATGCACAAAATTCTAGTGTATTTTAAAGTAGGACAGTTTCCAATTCCTGTAATAACTGTAAGTCCATTTCTCAAAACCTATTCTAAATATATGGTGTTATTTCAAGATGTGATACTGGTATTTTGCACAAGGATGTGTCACCATTTTATAAGGAAAAATGAAACCAACTTGTCTTAAGGACCAGAACTTCATGGGTTAAAAACAGTGGGAATTGAATGTGTAAGTGAGAAACTGCTGGCAGCACTTCAGTTGAAGCGTTACAGCAATGAGTTGATAATTTTTTCAGCTTTTACCTATGGTTTTTCACCTCTGGATAAACAGCTGAGGAAGAACTGTACCTGTAGCATCCACAGCCACTCCTGAATGTGTCTGGTTATGGCTGCACGGTTTCTTTCTTGATGAAATTATCCTTTTACAGTGCTAAAAGTATGTCTAAACTGCAGATCTTTGGAGTGCCTTCAAACTACCGTGCTACAGTTGGCTGATTTTAAGTCCGTTTGGGGTAGAATGAGGCATGGTACCATCTCTCCTCCCTCCTTTGCATCAAAAGGAGTCCAGGCACATGGGCCAGACTTGAGGTGTACAAAGTATGTCCAGATTTAGCCTAAGTCAGGAAAAAAAAAAAATCCAGAGCCTTTCCATGAAATGCTATTGATGTCATCAATAACAAAATAAAAAAAAAAAGTTGCATTGATCTTTTAGTGATTCAGAAAATAAATGTCAGTTTCTAACCGGTATTCCTGTTGCTAGCTTGTTAGTCCCTGACTACTATTGCACATCAATGTTAGGACCTTCAAAATAGCCTAGCAAAATTGGTTCTTCCTTGCTTGTTGGTCAGGTAGTAGAAGATTAGAAAGGGACGTTTCCTTTAAAGAAAAATTTGTTGGCTACTGGTTGTCCTACAGAGGCTCCAACAGTACATCTGGCAGTGAAGCAGGGAGAGGCTACGATAAAATTAGGGAGTCCTAAAATAAGAGATAGAAGTTAATGATTTAAGAATCTTTTTTTTTCATTATAATTCTTCAGCTTCTTGTTTAGTCATTTTGTGCTTCAACTGTAAAACAGGAACATAGTAGTGATAGGGATTTATGTTCTCTGTTAATGTGAGCTGCGGTTAAAACCTCACAAGAGTTGAAGGACAGATAAAGGAAAACCAAACAAACCAGGAGCTCGTTAGTTTTCACGACACAGTGGGTCACAGTAGTACCCCAAATAGGACAGAGGAGAAGAAAATGGAAAACCAGGACTACCTTCAGCAGACTGAGTGTGGGGAGGGTAGAAAGCTACAGGTAAAATTGTATTTGATTGTTTTATACTAAATTTGTACATTGGCCAGCAATCCCTGATACAAATTCTTCACACTGGAAAAATGTTTCTCAGGGGAATCTATCTTATTACTTTTTTTTTCTATTTTGATGAAAAAAGTAATGATATGAAGTGGAAAATGTCAAGTAAAATTAATCTAAATATTGGCCTCATGTAACACAATAGAAAACACATTGTACTGTGTGGTGGTGTTATTCACTGAAGACCTTATGTACAGGTGTGCCAAACTGTCAGGACATTTTTATATCACTGATCGATTTTCCTCTGCTAGAAAATGCTGCAGTCCCTAGAGCTTGTTCTCCCCTCGGGCCATGACCTAGAAACGTTTTTAAATACTTGCTGCACAAGACCCGCCACTCCTTTCCTTTTCATACCTATATACAGTCCCAAATGGGGATATTTTCCATCTGTGTAGTGTGGCCCTATTGCTGCAGTGCCTAAGCATTTCACCTGGACAATTTCTGGTTTCTCAAAGGCAATAGTGTGGAAGTGAGGGACAGACGCTGCGGTGTGACAATGGCCATCTAAACATAGATACAGTTCGCTTTCGTTGCGTGTCTACAGCAAGCCTGTTCTGTGTGTGTGTCCTGTCCCCAACGGATGGAAGTACAGCAGGAACCGGAGCACCATTTCTGAGCAGGTAATGGAAGTCTGCAGCTGGAGTATGCTGCCCAGGCTCCCTGAGGGTGTCCCCTGGGGACCTCACTAGCAGAGAGTTGTGCATCAGTGGTAAGGCTAAGATGCTATTGTTGTACTCCAAAACTGGGAGTTTCTCATTTCATTAACTGGAAAGTAGAAAGCACACATGCTGATGGGCTTAGATGCTTCCAAGTTAAGCAACAAGTCTAATGAAAATTTGATGCTAAATTTGTTACCAAGTTTGATTTTTAGATTTTTGGAATCCCCTTGGTAATGTAATCCAAGATACGCTGGAAACCCTTGTGAGAGGAAGAAATCAAACCCATATTTGCAAGTCTTGGCTAGTTTCCTAAATGCTAGAATGTCCTCCCTCTTGGAGTCTATTTTTCTGAAATGGAGCAGTCCTGATTATGTGCTGTTTGGATGACAGTTTGAGAAGTTTGTAAGAGGGGTGAAGGATGACCTACTTGCATCTTAATTTTTTTTCTGCATTCTTAGTGAAGATGTTCCAGTTTAGTAGTTGATTTTAATTTAATCACACGTTGTCTAAAAGCTCTTTGTACCACAGATACTTGATTTCTACTTGGAAAAGAGCTATCTCTTTAAGTAGAATGTGTTTATATTTAAACAGTTGTGACTGATGTGTCCAGTGCTGCTACTCAGTTAATGCTGTTTATATACACTTTCCATTGTTTTGAAGAGCTATATTGTCTCAGATCATCTTAAATTCTCACTTAAGAATCATTTGGACTTTCACTCTGATGTATACCAATCTTATTTCTGAAACTTAAAACTTAATCACATCTATACACACACATATTAATTGGGTTCAATGTTGAAGATGGATTTTAAGAACTAAAAATAACATTGTGGCCACAGCGTTTGATTCTTTCAGGGTTAGAAGGATATGTAGTGCCTGTCAGCGATGTTCTCTGAGGTATCTTTGTTTCAAGGTCCCTGCATTCGTTCATAAATAAACATCTCATTGCACATTTATTTATGTCTGTAGACTTTGATTGTCTCCCACTGGTGAGAATAGCTGGCTTACCTTCAATACATGACAAGCAGTCAATTTAAATACAATTCAAATTTGCTTCTGTTTCTCTTAGCTAATGAGTAGCAAGTGATTTGCCAGCCCTAATTATGGTCTTAATGTGTTTCCAAGAGGCACAGAGAGAATAAATGCCATTAAATTCTACAGTGCCTTAAAGCAGTTTGGTGTAACTGTGTTTAAAGAAAGCAAAATGCAGCCTCTCTTTGTTACATGCAGTCAGTAGTGG
The DNA here is from genome assembly GCA_003993805.1 of Himantopus leucocephalus. Taxonomy (NCBI): domain Eukaryota; kingdom Metazoa; phylum Chordata; class Aves; order Charadriiformes; family Recurvirostridae; genus Himantopus; species Himantopus leucocephalus. Next base: position 45,682,842 of record RSEF01000004.1, on the reverse strand, counting down.
CAGCTGAGGGTTTTTTTGTACGACAAAAAGCAGGCAAACTAAATGTCAGATTAGAAATGTCCTGCAGAAACCCAAAGAACCAGTTTATTTCTATTTGGTAAGTTTTTTACAAACTCTTCTCTTCAGAAATGTATATGTCAGCTGTCTGGTGGCATGTGATGTTCAAGGTTATGCAGTCAACTGAGGCAGCTGTATAGAAAGTAGAGTAAAAAACTGAGGTTCTTTGTTGCATATGCTCTAATTGAGTTGTCTTGGGTCGTTGCCTTTTTAGTTGGTTGGGGTTTTTGGTTTGTTGGAGTTTTTTTTAATGCACTGATGTGAAATTTCATCAACTGACAATCCCATCACCTGCAACTTAGTTACCTGGCAGGTGAAAAATAGCCTGTGTAAGTATAGTAAATCCTTTCAGAGGGTACAACTGACTTGAAATAAGCTGTTAGAGAGGATTGTTGTATGGGCTGTTGCATACAAAAAATCTCTTTTCCTCTTTTTATCTCTTCTTTTATTGAAAACGTATTATAAGCACTGAGTTTGAGCTTTCCTTGAAAGCTTTAAAAAAACCTTATGTTCATATAGAGCAACTTATGCTTTCCTTATGTAGCTCCTGGTGCCAGAGGAATTTATAAAGTGCTTTTAGTGACTTTAAAGCCTACGAAGTGTAGGATAATCCCTCCCTGTCTTTAACACAGTCCAGTATCCCTTCATCATCTGTCCTAGTGAGACGGCTCCTTATTGTCATAATGTCTTTTCTACTGTGGATATATTCAGGCTTGTAGATAGATTGAGGCTTGTTCTGACAAATATATCTTATATTTCATCTTACCCTTCCCTCTAGAAGGCTGAAATCATAAGGATTTGTAGGATCTTTCTGAGGCGTACCTGGTAGTACCAATGCAATAAAGCCATTTGAGTGTACACACCTGTACGTGAATTCTCCTCACTTCTCTCTCAGTTTTGTCATACCAGTTTACAGGCTTTTCAAATGTGTCATCTGCTGACATGAGGCCTTATAGCAGTCTTCCAGTACCTAAAAGGGGCCTACAAGAAAGCTGGAGAGAGACTTACAAGCACATGTAGTGATAGGCAATGGCTTTAAACTGAAAGAGGGTAGATTTAGATTAGATATTAGGAAGAAATTCTTCACTATGAGGGTGGTGAGGTGGAACTGGAACAGGTTGCCTAGGGAAGCAGTGGAGGCCTCATCCCTGGAGGTGTTTAAGGCCAGGTTGGATGGGGCTTTGAGCAACCTGGTCTAGTGGGAGGTGTCCCTGCCCATGGCAGGGGGGTTGGAACTAGATGATCTTTAAGGTCGCTTCCAACCCAAGCTATTCTATGTATAGCACAGAAGTACCAAGTGTACTATGCTTCTTTGAGCCAAGAGCAGACTCCATCACCCCCATCTTCCACAGGTGATTTTTGCTGCTAGTTCACATGTCATTTTGGTTTGCCATTTGCTTCTCTGTCTTACTCTTAATACTTCAAATATCTCTAGAAAGCCTCATAACTGTATTTTTCAGTGCTATAGTGTGAAAGACCAGAAAAGAAGCTAATGATAGAGTAGAGCCACACTTGAAGCTCTGTCTCCATNGAAGCTCTGTCTCCATCATCTTAAAAAAAAAAAAAAACAACCAAAAAAAAACCCCCAAAAAACCCAAAACCAAAACAAAAGCTGGAGTTGCACAGAAAGTGTTTAGGAACCTAAATTAAGTCACCTAAAAGAAGTTTTGTGAAATCCTATTCCCAATCTTGTAGGGGTTTCTCTTGCCCTATTGTTACATGTTTCTCTCCAAGTTTCACTGACTGAAAGTAAAGCAGGTGAGTTAAAATCCTGGTCCAGCAAACCACATAATACTATAAAGTGCTTCTCTGGATTGGGACGTGACCCTTTAACTCCACTGAAAGTTTGATACTTAGCCACCATTTGAGGATCGTGATGTGAGTGACCTGTCTGAAGATGGGGTTGCTATAGCACCAGGATCAGAAGTTGGGAGACTCTGGTTCACCCTTATCTGTCAACAGTAAATGATAACATCTCTCCCCTCACTTAAACTGAATGATGGTTGTGTCTTTTTCACTCCTTATGGAAAACCCATTTCACGCTTTGTCTTACCTTGTATTCCAGACAATGGCTGGGGAAAGACTTCAGAGTGGAAAATGCAGGAAAATTGGACTCTGATACTGATCTGAACCGAAACAGTCAGGAAATACCATATTCTAAGCTTAGTGGGCGCCGACAATTTTTTTTTTTTGAGATCCTTAGTCCTTAATATGACCCATATTAAAAAAATATCCTGTTAAATTCATCAGCTGTTCCCCACATGGTCTGAAAACACTTTCCAAAAAGGTATCTATGAATGTAACCTTTTTTGTTGTTGTTGTTGTTTGAGCAGTTTATTTAGTGTTTTCTTACTTTTACATGTCTCAAAGTTGGATGTTTATCTGGAAAGAAAAAAATCTTTAATAGCAGGTGGTATTCCCAGGCTCAAAAAACATCTCTTAATTTGAAGCTGTATTCAGTGATGTAAAATAGAAGGATATTTACTACTGTAAGATTTAGGGAATGGAACGTTTTCCTCTTGGAACTTTAAACATAAACTGTAATGTTACATTTTGAACAAATGAAGTTTCTGTGATAATTTGGAAGTATTGTGTTCTCCTTTTGTCATGTTCAACACTGAGGAAAAAAAAATCCAGTTTCTGAAAGTAAAATCTAGTTTTCTTTTAATAAATGGTTGTATTTCTTTTCTGGCTCAGAAAATCTTTAGGCAACAGATCCATTTCAATGGAGTTGCCTCCAGTTTACAAAGAAAGTACTGAGTCACGGCCAAACATGTTATGTGATTGCTTTTCTTACAGCTGTCAAAGGCTAAAATTGGGAACAAAGCACAAATCTCCTGACTCTTGTGTCTCACTAAACCACCTTACTACTGTGTCGTCTATAGCATCTTCTCTAGCACCTTCTTTTTCACTGAGCAGGGACATTAACCTTTACCTGATATTCTGTTCGGGTGGTCCTTTTACATATGGCAGAGAGATAAACAATGTGAAAGTTTAGCTGGTTCAAGGAACTATATTATATTACAGTGCTTGGTTAGTTTAACTTTGGCACACGATCGAATACAAGGGATAATTATATTCTGGAGTTATTCAATATTTGAACAGCTTGGAAAGAACAATCTTCAGGGAGGTGGAGGGCTCAGTTTGATTATAGAGCTGCCTTATTTATGCCTTATGGGACTACATTGTTTGCTGGCTTCTCTGTTTGATTCAAGGTGCAAAAGAAATAAAATACTGACATAAAGATTTGAGTTAGAGTAGCTGAACACCAATAAGAGTATTTTGTTGAACAGTGGATTTGATGAGTAGTGTCTAGCCATGTCCACAGCAGAAGTCATGGTCTCACTGTTTCACATCATGGAGCTTCCTTATGAACATGTGTAAGAAGAGGAGTGAAAGACTCAATGCTAGTTTTATACTGAAAAAGCCAAATAAGTGTTCATTCTGGGTGTATTGCCTGCCACCCTAGGGTAGCTTACCATTTCAGTTCCTACTTTCTACTTATGAGAACAGTTTGCTGTAGGTCTTAGCTACGTGGCCCTTAATCCATCACTAGGAATTTATGGGCAGCATTTGACCCATCAAACATATTTGAAAATTAATGGGTATCTAAATCATCCAGGCAGCTCTGAAATCCCCACTCTTAGTGTTTCTGCACTATTTGTTATCTTAGTTGTGATAAAATGCTGTAGTAATGAGTGCATAAGACAGATATCCATCATTATTTGTCTTTCACTTTGCCTACCTAAAGTACGTTCCTCCGTTTCTGGAACCGTGTTTAATACGTGGTACTGTTCACTCCGCTTTCCCAAGTTCTCTGAGGTAATGCTATAAAACAACACGTTGTCTTTTAAGAGGCCAAGGCGGATGACTGTTCAAGGGACATCTGAACCACATGATCTGTCCTGCAATGAACATCTGTTTCAAGATTCCCAGCATGCTGGGAATGATTAATGAGTGTTTTTAAACGTATTTCACTTTATGAGTATCTGACTGGCACTGAATGGCTGTCACCTTGCGTTTAAAATATCTCACAGCATTTACTCCTGAGCTCTGAAGTATTTGCCTTGTTTTTTCTATCTATCTTCTAGCAGCGTAGTAACTTGAATACATAAATGCAGAGCATACAGCATTGTTTTCCCCCTTGGGACTTCTGAATGCAAACTTCCTGTGAATGTGTAGGCTTGAAGGGAATCATTAAGTATGGAAAGTGAATATCCAAAAAGGTCTGATGTTATTGAGAATCAGGAGAAAAATATTTGATCAGCATTTGCCTGGGGATCCAGGTTCCTGAGAAAACAGAGAGGTTTCTTGACTTGATTGAGGGTAAATGAGAAATTTCCCACCACCTGAACAAGTCAACTCTGTGTAACTATTGAATGCTTTTGACATGAGTAAGGGTCTCATTGGGGGCGGGTTTGCATGGTGCTGTTGTGCAATCTGAAGGGCCATGGATGAGGCGAGTGAGACGGCAGGAAGGTCTGGGTAAATGTTAATTTTCTTTTTAGCTAGAACCTCTGTGGCTAACTCTAGAGTAACACTCGTCCTCATCACGAAAGGTTTTGAACAGCAGCCACAAATAGAATTCCCTGTCCAGGGAGAACTACTCTGAAGGGTGGGAGTCTGTGAGAGTGCCTTGAGGAAGAGGAGGGGAGCAGGACCGTGAGGAAGGGAGAAAAATCAGCTACTTTATTATTCTCATAGCACTGTATAAGATCCACCTGGTTTTATGTGACATGTTTGTTTTGTAGACATTGGTGAAACCTGGGAATGCAGAATGGAAAAAATACAAGGGTTTGTTCAGCACCTTGCTGAAACCATTTGCAGCTTAACTGGCAGGCAGACAAGGCATTTAAGATCGTTGATTGCTCTTACCACCTGGACATTCAGACAATAGCTTTTCTCATACTGTTGTTCTGAGGAGGTATGATAGGGAAAAGCTTTAGTTCTGCGTTAACTGTAATTTGGCTATATTATATAATTAATAATATATATAATAATATATATAATTTGGTTAATCTATCTGGTCCAGTTTGCAACTCTTCTGCAGATTTCTTAATTTTAGGAGAAAGAACTAGCTTTTAAATGCTTTCAAGGATGGAATCCATGTTCCTGCCATTCTCAGACCTAGTTTTGCTGTAACACTAGTGTGTGTGTGTGTATAAGTGGCCTTAGCCTGCTCAGAATAGAGATGTGTGAGGTCAGTTGATATGGCCCATTGCGTTCTTCCAATTGCTGAGAATTAAACACATGGGACTAGGCAGTAGATGGACCCCTTTCCTAAATCCAAGGGCCAAGTCCCGTCACTGACACAGTGAGGACAACCCCTTTCCTCCCAGGTGATTCTTTTTTCTTTACACAGTGGATCCTTTTCCACTGCAAGAGGCCTTTCTGCGCTGCATGAATAGCATCAAGACTGAGCCATCAAAATCAGCTTAAAACCCTTAAGCCCAAGATGTCACATCTGCTTTACAGAAATTACAACAGGAAAACAACATGACTTAAAAAAAAAATCATTTCAAAATAAACATTGTAAAAACTTAGTGGAAAAACATCTGCAGTTTTCGGACCATTACAGCAGTTGTCAGGAAGGTCATAAAGAATTTTTGCATTTTTTTCTTTGAATTTGTTATTGTTGCCTTCTATTTCTAAATAGCATCATTTCCCACCAAGAAAGACTTAATTTATGCTGATGTCAGCAGCAGAATGTAGCTGTTAGGCAAGGTATACAGAGTGTCTGAAATACTGGGAAGAATGTTTGTGATAATTAGAACAGTGCAATAAATGTGAAAGGCAAAGTTTACAAGGGTTTGTTCTTGTAAATTGTCTTAGAGGATGGAGATGCCTTAAAAAAAAAAAAAAAACAAAAAAAGAAAAAAGAACTTTCCAAGCTGCTAGAACAGTGAACGGAAGAAGCAATGATGCCTTTTTACATGCAAATAAAAACCAGCAAGCATAGTCACATTTTGGATCAGAAAAAAAGTGTTACAAATATGGCTGCATTAGAAAGGGCAGTGTCATGTAAGGAGGTATTGTGCCCCTATTTTATTGCACAGGTATTGGAAACAAGGTAGCTAAAGCTGCATGGGGGTGGGAGAGTTGTCTGTGTGAGCTAATCACATCAAGAAGCAGAGTTGACCTGATCCCACAGAATTTAGCTGGAAGTGCTCTCCCTAAGCTACTTTTGAACTGGCTTGCAAAAGCTAATGAGGTGTCTTACCAAACTGCACTTTCCTGGAGAAATGAAGGCAACAGCAATGCTAAGCAAGATCACCCGAGTGCTGACACCAGAGCACTCACACTGTTAAATGTCAGAGTGGTCACTGGCAAGACTTCTGTCCTGCAGAACTTCCAAAATGCTTTATTTCTTTATGAACCGTTTGCCACCTCTGCGGACGTGATTGAATAGCTAATAGCGTCACTGTTGGAACAGAAGTGTTTGCTGTCTCCTTCTTCCGTAGATGCAGAAAGGGAAAGATTTAGGAAAGCCAGGGTCCATAGAGAAGTCTAAACCAGAATAGTAAAACATAAGCCACTCTTGGTAGGTTTTTGTGTACATTAGCACTTGAATAAAAAGTGCTGTTACTGCCGGAGTTGAGTCAGTCATTAAAAGACAGTGGCTTAAATCAAGTCTTTAAACTTCTGGTGTAACTGAATGCAACCCTGCCCCTGATTAAGCAAATCTGTCTCTTTAGTTGTGATGTCCTGAAGTTCTTGGGGTAACTTCTTATGAAAACACAAAACTTGTCTGCTTTCCAGTGCCCAATGTCACATATGGCTTTCTGTAGCTGACAGAAGGCAGATGCTGTTGTACTTAGACTACAAAACTAAACAAGAATTGATTGCAGTGTGAAGAATCAGTGTAAGTTTTGCTTAGGGCTAGGTTATGAGAGTCCTCTTTGGGATTAGCTCAAGGCTCTTCCTCAGACTTCACATGGCAAGTGGGAGGCCTGTAACAAATCTGGGAGGATGTGCTATGGTTATTTTACAGCTGCAAAAAAAGAGCTGAACCATCAAACAAGCAAGATGTCTGATGCTAGTGTTATATTCTATTATCCTGTAATCAGCCTGCACCCACTGATGCAAAGCTCTGAATAACTCAGCATGTGCAGAACTTGTTCAACGCGCACCTGAGAAGTGCCCTTAAATTCAAGAGCAAATGGACTTATTAGGCCTGCCCAGAGTTACCCATGTCATGCGAATGCACCCTGCAAATAGTTTGCAGTAGTCAACTTACATACCAAGTAATGTAAAATAATGGGAAAAGATGATAGCTCAGTCTTGATAATGCTGCATAGACACAAAGAACTTTCTCAGATACTTGTAGTGGGGCCAAATTCAAGCAATTTCTACCAGCTATTTCTTGGTTGAGGTGCTTCATTTCTCCATGTGTGGGCAGGGTCGAGTCTGTATTCTGCTACTTAAAATAGTTATTTAAAAGTAATTCAGATTAATATCTATTTAAAATAAAAGTGTGTACATGCATGGATTTCTTTGGTGGACAGAGAGTATTTTATTCATTGTTCTTTTTTCAGGAACGTGCTTTAACCATTTTCCCCCTCCAATTTTATATATCTGAACCTATTGTTAAGCTTGAGATAAGGTGGGAAACTGGCGAACCACATTTAAAATGGTGAATTAGAAATGCTTCTAGCCATGCTTAATGAGCACCTGTCTCCTTTTCCCTTCAGTTAGGGCTCAAAGTAGCCCCTTGCTGTATGTTGAAGCAGGTCACCTGTGGCACCTGTGAATGCAGCCCCAGTGGCCTAGGGGCAGAAAAGCTGCATCATTGCAGGACAGGATGTGAAAGAATCGCCAGTATTGCTTGGTGCTAATGGGAAACTCTGGGGCATTTCACGTGAGCTGACAAATAGCCTTTATACAGTGACAAACTGTCCACTGAGAGCCTGGGCAAGATGAGCTGGGTTTGGCACACCAGCAGAAGTCTCCCTAGAGGTCCTTTTCTACCTGTAGCACCACTAATTTCTGAGGCAAGAGAGCAAGATGATACGTGTGCATGTATGCGTGAGAGCTGTGTATAAACTGATTGTGGATGCTCCGTGTACAGGGACAGACTAAGAACTGGCTTGTTTGAAGAGTCAGGCAGGAAGGCTGGGCCTAGTTTTATTCCTGCTGAAGCTGGGAGAAAGAAGCCATTGAGAGAGAGTTGAAAGGGGAACCAGGGAGCAAGAGAAAAGGAGAATGGAGACATATTCAAAAGCATGTATTCATATCGTATGTGTATCTTGGATTGCTGAGAACATTATTGCTTCCACTTAGTTGAACCAGTGTTTACTGGTTGACAGTGAAACATTTGTCAGTGCCTCAGATATCAAACCCATTACTGTGGTGTGCATAATGACATAAACCAGCTAATGTTGCTGCTGTGACTGCAAAGACCTAACGGCCAAACTAATGAACTCAAGCATGCATGTGCAATGTCAGCAAAGCAACCGATCTCTTTCCCAAAATGGTCTAGAACTTAAATCCTGTGAAGAAAGCACAGAACTCGCACTGAGTTGGTCTAGTTTTAAGGAAATTCTAACACATTTACCAAAATCTTCTTATTTTGTTTATCTTGATGCTGATGATCACACCCCTGCTTAAAGCAAGGACAATATTATGGATGAAATTTAATGGCAACCCCAAATGAAATAAAATATTATTTCTGTGGTAAGTCAGAATATGTCGATGAGATGTGGTTGATCTAATTTACAATGAGTCTTCTCGTTTTGTTAACAGGCTTTTTGCCTCATACCAAAAGTGCCCCATTCAGTCTCCCCAGATCTACTCCCATGCTCTTTTTCCATATTTTTATATCCAAAGTTTGGATGGTGTAGAAGTTGGGAATGGGCCTCTGCCAAATTCTCTTCCCCTCTTTCTCTTTTTTTATCCTCTCTGTCTCTCTTTCGTGCTATTTCCCAGACTGATAGTGCAATCCACAGTCAGTAGTAGCTTGTAATGTTTTCCCTTTCTGTGGTTTGGAAGTTCCCCTCGAAGGGATGTTCTGGACAAACCACGGTCAAGGAGGAATCTGCAAAGAGTGCAGATTAAGCAGAGTGTATGCTTATGGAGGTAGCAGATGTAGCAAGCTATAGTGCAGGTGACCTTTGCATCTAGTGAACCATCTGAAGTTGCAGGATGGAACTCCTGGTCTCTTTAGGGAGAGTCAAATATGCCCTCAGAGAGAGAAAAATCACAGGAACACTCTACAAGTCAAAACTGGTGGAGTTTCCAACCTGCTGTCTGTGAGTTATTCCAAATGGAATGCAAATTCATATAAGATTGCAATTGTTCGGATTTTTTTCACACGCAGTTATTCCTGGTCCTTCATACTACAGATGAAGCTGAGCCATCTGAGAGTATCTACTTAAAGTGAATGCGTTCATGAATTTGAAAAAAATGTACTGGGAACTAATACAGCTGCTCAATGTTTCCACAGTTTGGCTTCTTAAATAAATAAAACTTAAAAAAAGATAATCTAACATCTATTTTATAGTATGGGGTTAATATACCAGGAATAGCATTGGAAGGTTAGCCTTGAGTAACAAAACTGTCTGAGATTCCACATTATGTCTTGGGAAAGTTATTTTCCTGTACTCTTGGTGTAGGGAAATGCTAATATCTTAAGGTGCTCTTGTGGGAATGGTGACTCTTTAATTATGTTCTCTATTCAAGGCCTATAGTTGGATCTAGCTTGCAGTAGGTGCTCAGAAAAATGTCAATGGGTCCTGTTGAACTAGTGAGTTCTTCTTGAGATATAGGTTATTGAAACCATAAATAACATACTGGCAATAAACTCTACGGTTAGGGAGTCGTGATTGTCTGGTTGGGTCTCAGTGCATGAACAGGTCAGCAGAAACAACTTCAAATCCTTCGTTGCCTTGCGAATCTTGTCGTTCATCTCTGGCTGTAGAGTAGTTTCCACATCTGCACTTCTGCAGCACGTTGTGCCAAGTCCTGTGCACTCTGCTCATGTGAGTCATCACACTGACCTCAGCTGGATGGCTCCTGTGAGTAAAATGAACACAATTTGGCCCACTGCCAACACAAAAACTAATAGCTAGTCACTGTATCTGGAGTTCAGTTTCCTTGGTATTTCAAGGTACCTTATTCCAGCTGCCAAACATGGAGTATCTGTAAACCCATGTATGTTGTAACATGAAGGCCAACAAGCAGGCAGTCCTGAGAACCGTTGTACCACGATGGTTATCCCAGAAAATGTTCCATGTTACGCAAAGGCCAAAGATTCCATGACTTCTGTTGTGGGCTCTCTTTCAAAATATGTTTTTTATTTCAAGAAGACTATGTTTCCTAAGAAAGCTTTTAGTGACATGTTTATTCATGTTGGTCAAATGAAAGTCACGTGGCGCACCTCCCTTTCTGCTGTGGTGAGCCACACAGTGTTTGATATAATCCCACTATCTTGTGTGAAGAAAAAAAAAACAAACAAAAAAAAACAACCAACCAACCAGCTGAATATCAGATGTGCCTGGCTTGCATGTCAGTGAAACAGAAGGCACATTACACAAGTCACCACACTTTGCAAACTCTATTTTTATTTTGAAACAACCCTCCCTTCAACTTTTTCCACTCTCTTTTCCTAGGCACAGAGTGAATCTAGGGCTTTTTCCTGAGGTAATTGTATGAAAAGAAGACATAGGCACGATGAAAGACACCTGAATACCCTGGCTTTTCATGGGGTTTCCCATGTTTCTTGGATTAGGTGTACTGGCTGTTTACTGATTTTATGCTCTGGAGAATTATATGAATGTGATTTCTGTACGGGACTGTTCAACTGTTAAGTTTTCTCCAATATGGGAAAGTCAAAACTCAAGTGAAATGCCATAGTTCCAAATAAGTATTTGAAAAATCAACATATTTATTTGCCTTTAAAAATAAGTATCAGACCTAAAGTTATCCACTGCTTCTAAAAATAGAGAATTTGAAGACCTTCACATTAGCACAGGTAATGACTTGGTAGGGTTATCCAGATTTGCACCGGGAAAATAAGATCCTTTTAGTTTGTGTGCAAATACATACATAGCTGGTATAGACATCAAGTAGGCACATCTAATAAGCTAATGAAGAAAACTGATCGGACAAGATGGACTGTGATGTGCTATGCAACTGGGTAACTGCTGAGCTAATACCATGTTTATCAGCTTGGTCTGTTACTGCCTGTTTTGTGTTATTCTTTTAATGTGCATATTTAACTAACTTAGCTAATTCTCCATAAAGTTAGACATTCAGGTATCCCATTCATAGTGGCTGAAGAGAAGTTCTGAGAGCAGCCAAGTGGCACTGACATGAAAATAAGTATTGGGTTAGTAAAACTGACCAGTGAATGTGAAACAAGAGTAACCCAAAACAGTGGCTAGTCCGCATGACTGAAGTGTAGAGTTGAGAGGGGCTTTTTATGAGAACAGGAGAAACATATGTGAGGCATATGAAGCATAAGGTCAGAGGAGGAGTCCATGTATGCAGAAGACACTGATGCGTGTGCTGAAGGGGCAGAGAATGGCCATAGACCCTACCATCTGAATTGCTCCACTCTTGACTGTATTGGAGGAGGGACAAGGCCTGGTTGTGGCTCCAGTGCCCAAAACATGCATTCAGAGAAGGGCCTGTATGACCTCGTCAGGCAGGAGTGACACTTGCAAATGTAGCAGTTTTGGTCATCCCAGAAATCTGCAGCTTCCTCTTAGTTATTTCAAAACAAATTGCCTCATATTTCAAGCTCTGTGCATATACAGGTAAGCCCATTTAGTCTTGGGACATCGTACAATATTTATTTCGGCGCAGAATTTGTTCAATGAGGTTTATTTCTAAAATATCGATTTCAGGCTTAACTTTTAAGATATTACCGCCTTGTCTGCAATTGATATCCAAATCTGAAGCCAGCAGGCGAAAGTGCTTGGCAACTTAGAGTACAGAAGAAAACTACATTTATTTCACCAAGTGCAACAATGAATTGCAGTTGGCAAAGAAAAAAAACTGTGCCATCCTGCTGCTGGAAGCTTCAGAAAAATCAGATACAGACAGAGAAACAGGAGAAGGACCAAAAAACCATATCATGGGAACACAGATATTCTGGTTCTGAATGAAGTCTGTTTTGTTTCCTTCTTCATTACCATGCCTGAAACTCGCAAGTTTTCATGAGAACAAAGAAATTAAGTGAACCTAAATACAGCTGGTTATCCCTCTAGGTACCATTGGATGCATTTCAGTGTAATTTGTTACTAAAAAGTGAAGGATGTTTTGTTTGATAGAAAACAGACAAAAAAAGGGGAATTAACATCATAAGTGAAAGAAACGTGCTCCCTCTTAGCCATGGTATTGGGCTACTGCACTCTGGACGTGACTCTTGCAGTGCATGATGTTCCCTGTTCTGAGTGTGCCCTGGGCAAAGAGCACAGAAAACCACTGCTTCACAAATGTCGCTTCTGGCGAGCAGAGAGCTGGAATTAGACTTTTTTGTACTGTCTTGAAGTGAGCTGTCCTACAACTGACCTTTGAGCCAGTCTTGGTGGGAACCGCTGCCTCCCCAACAGAGGACGGGGTATGAAGAATGGCCAGGTGGCTACTGCTGTTTAAACATGTTTTGTCATCGTGTTATACCTGCTGAAGCCAAAAATCTTAGCTGTTTATGTAAAGTAATTTGAAATCCTGTTTCTTTATGGTATTCTTCCTTGCCCGTCCTCTCAGTCTGTGCAGGCCACAGTAGTTGTACTAGTTAGTACCAGTGCGGTATGCAGCTTTCTTCTTCCATGAGAAGCAGGTGCCGGTACCCTTACAAAGACCTTGTCATTAGTTTATAACTGAGCAGCCATGGGCTTATGCTTTTAGGACTGGTGTGTTTTTTTTGGTTTTTTTTTTTTTTTTCCTCCATTCTCTGCTAGCCCCCATTGCCCCCACTTCTGTATTACTCCTTCACTGGGGTTGGAGGGAGAGGGCACTGTTCTGTTCGTGCCAAACTAAGCTATCGGCTGCTTTTTTCTGTTGAGCTCCGTAGAGGTAGAAGTGAACTGATACAGACTAGCTGTAATATTTGAAGTACAGTACTGAGCACAAAGTTAATTTTAAATGTGAACAGGTCACTTGGTCACAAAGCTAGGACATCTCTTAGTGGTCCTAGTGCTCTAAGGCAGTGCTTGTGCACTTACTAAACAGAGGAAACAAGATGCACTCACAAGAAAAGTTACACAAATAAGAGGAGCTTTACTATTTTTCAAACTGGAAAGCTGCACTGGTGCAAAAATCAAGCGAAAAATTGTTTTATAGTTGGAAATGTATCCAGAGCTGGCTGACCTGGCAGCTGAAGGAAGTCAGAGCTGCTGGTCCAATCTGGTTAATTCTGGAATTTCTTTTCTTTTTTTTTTTAATTTTTTTCTACTTTTTTTTTTATTTTCCCCTCCTCTCTCCTGCACAGTTCATCAATTCCTAATATGAAAACCAAACTATTTCCTTATTTTCATCATTTTGTTTGGAGCTGGATGGGACTTCTCTCTGTGTCCTCAGAATGGTGAGGGCAGAAAGCTCATTTATCAAAGCTCTGCAATGAACAAAGCCAGAGCAGAGCAGCATAGGCATAATTAACAAGGAAAAAATGGAGCTTGTGGCTTGATGTTGATGGATACAGAATGTGCCACAAAGGAAACAAAGCTTTGAGAATGCTTTGAACATAAACCCAGTCTCACGGGATCAACAATCCCATGCCAGAGAGTAAATTCAGGATAAGATGGATAAGCTGCACCTATCATGATGACCAGCAGCTATGCTGCTGCAGCAGTGGAGGATCTAGATACTTCCTGGACATGTTTTGGGGTTGTTTGGGGAGGGAGGAGCAGGTTTACTTATTTATTTTCCCTAGGAAGGCTCCACTTGGATTGAGCGTTTATTACTACTGCTATTTTTATAATGGCAGAAGTGTGTGCCGCAAAGGGATTTGTCCATAGTGAAATGGCATGTATTTGAGCTGTCATCAGCTTCTCTCTGTAGAAGACCCCAAAGACAAGACACGTGTGGTTAGACAGGCTCTGTTTGCATATACAATCACAACCCTACTGTAGCTTGTCATGCAACTGAGTTCAGCGCTATGGGCAGCACGTCAGTCTTCTCACCCCAACACTCCTTAGCAAAAGGAAAACCAAATTCCATTTGACTGCTTCTATCAGGAACAGTTCATAAGGATCCAGGGAAACAAGCTTTTAAAAATGTGTGGTTTTTTCCCCGGAAACTGTTTCTTTTACCATATTCACATTTTTGTTTCCCTGTTGACTTAGAAGTCTTTAATACTCAACTCCTTACAAAAAATGTGTTTGCATATTCCTAACTCTCCAGTCACGTATTGGACTTAACTAGTAGCAGAGTTTCAGTGTGTACAGTGGAAATTATCTTGGATAAATTTCTCTCTTGAATAATAGGTCGGAAACATGAACATGCAGAACAGAGCTAGAGAGCAGGTTGCCAGTCCTGCTTGGGGGCAGTCCTAGCAAGATCAGTGAGGGTTACAATAAAACCTGCTGAGACTCCTGCCTTTTTAAGATTGGTGGCAAGATTTAAAGCAACAGAAAGGAAAGGAAGTGTATCTCAGTGCTGCATCTGTGTGAAATACATCTGAATGGGTTAAACATAGGGCTGTTTCTGAAATGAAAGGTGAGGAACTCAATTACCTGATGCTACCTTATTATTGGTGTCTTATTTTATATGGATAACCTGCCTTGGCCAAGTCAGCAAAACAAATATATGATTTAATGAACCTGTTCACGTCTTGATGGATAAAAACATTTCATTGTAGTGCAAGCTGGCTGAGGGTTGAAGGGTATGTATAGACAATCAGAAATGATTGTGTTACTGTCCCTTTGTGAGTTACTACTACTCAGCAGAGTTTTTTTTCATTGACTGTGTACCTGTTCTTTGGCTAGTGTGATAACAAACCAATGTTAATTAATGGATTCATATTTGTAGTGTCTTAGGCCAACATATTTAATTCTGCAGTTTCAGTGAACTAAAATTGTGCAATTCCGAAGCAGTAGCATGGTATGTAATGGAACTTTTCTTGCTTCTGAGTGCTTATGAAACAAGATAATTTTTCAAGACAAATTACTGGTTACCTGGAAGATAATTTGTTCACGGCGTTGGAAAAAAAAAATCAACTTCTTTAAATATTCCAAGCATTAAAATGTTTGTGTGTTACATTTTTAAGTTTATATGTATGTTTACAGATTACACATGTGGTAGAACTCATCTGTGTTAATACCAAACTTGAATTCTGATTAAATCACTAAAGGGGCCTATGCAGGACTTGCTTATTCATTAAAGTCCAGAAATTTTCATGGTGGCCTTAACGATGTAACTGTGCTCTCTTCCTGCTGTTTTTTCTTAAATGCCTTTAGGCTTTTTATCTCCTGTAAATATTTGTGAAACATAAGCTTGCTTTTAAAAGTATCTATTCTCAGCTAGCTTGCAGTTGCAAATCTGACAGTCTGTTTTCTTTTGCCATGTCTCTTCTTTTCCAATTCCCACCAACAATTTCTTAAAAATTTCATAATGATTTTCCTAGTGTGTTTATTTATGGGTTTTGAGAATCAATGCAAACCATATGTTTCAGTGAGGTTATGTGACAGTATTCTCTTCCTTTATACAAAACCACACAATTTCCAATTTCAGCACATTTCCACAACTAATGCTTTGCTTAAATCTGCATTTTTTCCCCCTCTGTATTCTAATAGTTCTATTATGAGGAATATTTGGAAAATCTAAGTCGCGGGAGTGGAGGGGGGGTGAGAAGAAAAAATAGAAACTATTGTCTGTCTAGTCACAGCTATGGTGCAAGCCATGAAATGTGAACTATTTCATTTTTTCTTTGCGTACTTCTGACCTGGGAAGATGACTGCCTCTGGGGGAAGGAGGTAATTTAACTTACATTTATGTCAACTTTCATTTCTCTGCAAAGAGGCAGCAGATATGCTTCAGATTCTGTGGGATCACATATTTTACTTTGGCGATACGGCATATCCCTGCCATGGGACTTAGGTTAGACCACCAGCTTTCCTTTGCTGTACACCCTTGGCTGGGCGTGAAACCAGACTGTGTAACTTAAAACAAAAGACCTTACCCAGTAAACTGTCCAGTTACCCACTTGGTTTTTACTTTGATTCTTTCATGAATAAAATAGTATAACGAAAGACCTTAGGAAGGGTGAGGACTAGAGGAAAGGTGAGCAGGGTAGAAAAGGTACAGGAGTCACAGGTTGAATTTTCTGTTTTGTAGTCCATATGCAAAGGAAATGGCTAAAAATTGCTTATCTTAAAGGCTGGTGTTCCGTAACTGGAAGCTACTCAGAAGTGTTGCATGCTTAACATGATCCTCAAAGAAATGAATTAGCTGAAATTCCTTAGGGAAATTATGATAATTTCATTACCATTTAGAGGTTTTGGTTTTTTTTTTAAAATCATTAGTTCCTGGAATCAGTAAACCTTGCCAAATTCAAAATACTACAGTCTTCTCAGATGAATTTTTAAATTCGTAGAATTAGTTTTAGTCTTTCTCTTAATGTTCATAGCTTGCTCTTCAATAATTTGAAACTGTGCTGTTGGGTCTTCCCTCACTTAATACATTTTTTTCTAAGCAGGAGGAACTCTGAATTGAGTTTAAGGACTTGAAGCCCCCCCAATAACAAACACATAATTTTCTGCATAAGTACATAACTTACAGATTGTCCTAGCTCTAAAACATGTAAATAAATAGTGTATCTAGAAACACTGTTCTCTCTTCTCAATGAAAGCACTGTTCCTCATCAGGCGAGTCACATTTACTCAACTACTGTGTACTCCTATACGTGTTGCTGCAACCAAACAGTTTCGAGGGCCTGAAGAAAACATTCTGAGCAGTGGTCAATAAACAAGATAGTTATCTTTGTGCTGAAGCCCCAAATTAATTCCTTACTCCAACCATCAAGTTTCTGTTGGGGAAGGGAGGAGGAACCCAGAACAAAAATCCCCAAACATCAGTCCTTTATTGCCTTCCTGTTTCCCTGACAAGTTTTTCATCCGCATGGGAATTAGCATCTCTCTAGGTGAGAAGGCTGTGTTCAGTTTCTGGGCACCGAGTTGGTGCTCACCTACTGCCTTACAGGTGAGGCTGTAACGATGGAGACAGGCTTGATGTGTGTGAAATATCAGATGTGGCCATGTGTTTGGCATATTGCAAGTGAGCTCAGGGTGGAGATAGAAGTGAAGGTATGTCCGTGGTCTTGGAGAATAGCTTGAAAGTGGTTTGCATTTTCCTCCAACTTAAGACCTCCTGTTGGCTCACATGAAATATGGGCAGTTTTTGACTCCAAAGGCAGTTATCACAAAGTGATAAGCCATACCTGAATATCAACACTGACAGATGCGACAGCCCTTTTATGCATAGCTTTCTGTCTTTAACCATTTGGTGGACTGTCACTTCTTTGGAAATAAATAGGTTTCTTATCTCTTGTAGTAGGGTCTTTTTTTTTTTTTAGAGTTATTCAAATAAAAGAATAATCTAATCAGCCTTTAATACATAAATCCCTGGTAATTATTTACTCTTTTCCTTTCATGAGGCATATTGGGTGATTAAGTCAGTAAAATATAGGTGCTGTGAGCACATGGTAATGAGAAGAACAATTCTCCCTGGCAAATGAGTGTCTCCTGACTGTAATCTACAGGCACCTTTGGGCTAGTAGGACTCTAATATTCAGGAGTAGTGGAGCACTCGTGAGTGTATTGATGCCGTATTGTATATCTGATCCCAGAAAACTATGAACTGGGCCATTTGGAACAACAGCAAACCCTAGCTGGGGAAATAAATGTGACTGCTTCACTGTTTTGGCTTTCCATGGCTTTGAACTCTTGAAGGGGCTTTTATTTTTACAGGAAACTCTGTAAGGTGTCCAAATCATCATCAGTGTGCATCTTTATCCTGGGTGTGGGTTTCAGCCTTCCTGAGTGTTATCTGATCTAACGTAACCTTGATGCTATATTGACAGTAGGAGGCTGGGGTGCCCCTGTGGGTTGGTTTGGTGGTGGGTATTTGTTTTTTTTTTTATTCTCCTCTGTGATTTCCTGGGAGTGTCTTGTGTGGTAAATTTCTTAATTGAATTCAGCAAATATGTATAAAATATCTTATTAAAATGCTTCTGGAGACCTATAACTGCCCTCAGGCATAATGCAAACATACAGCTGTATTAGCGATCAGCCAGGAAGCAATAACTTGCTACGTTTGGAATGCACAAATATGCTGAGATCAGGTGTTCAAAGCATTGGCTGTTGTGTACCACTCAAATTTCTGGCTGTACCTGAACAAGCTTGCTCTGTGGGATCATGTTTTTGAAGGCTTACTAGTAACTGCAGGACTGGGACTTCTTGTCTATATTCACAGTGAAGCTTGTGCTCTAAATCATTGTGGGCGTAGCACGGTTCTGTTATTTGGGACAAAAGAGGATTTTATCAGAAACCTCTTCTTTGTACTGGGGAGAAGCTTCTCTCAAAGCTCTTGTAACTTGTCCTAGTGTTTTTTGGTTTCTTTTTTTTCCTGGCTTTTGGTTTGAGTTAATGACTCTTACTCCAGCAATGGTAAGCCAGTATTGCTCTGCATTCCTTCTCTATAGGCAGAGGACTCATAAAAGGTGACTTAAGTTTTCTTTGTGTAACATATAGTCAAGTCATAAAATCCTGTGAAGTTTTGCTTTTAGAGTTGCCGCATGGAGTGATTGGGGTACAGATAAATGTAAGTAGGGTGTTATCTTGGCCTGTAGTCGCTCAGAAAGGACAGAACTGATATATAAATTAATTAGGGCTGAAAATACTGAAATTGGTTGCATTGTGTTTCTTTGCTTATACAATAGTGTAATCAAAAGATCAGATGTTTTGTTAGGTCAGAGCAATGTAGGAAGAGGATATATGAGTGGTGTTTTGCTTTTGTTAGTGTAATAACTGAGTACTTACTGAAGTTAGATTTGATCTGTTTTGATACTATTGTAACCAAGAACAGGAACTGGACTTGTCTTATAATTAATTTTGTAATAAATATAAAGCTGTTAGACCAATAACTATTTGGGCAAAAATGTTTTCTCGTGAAAACAGCCAATGAGATGCTAGATACTGTATTAAACTTGATAGTGTGCAGAGCACATCTAGCTTCACTGGCATTTCAGGTTGTTTTTCTTAAACACTAGATAGGTGCTTTCTAAGCCTAGGAAACAAACGTGGTCATTTTTAAAAAAATTGGTTAACTTTTCATGCTATTGTTATACAATGAAAAGTGTGGAAGCCATAGCAAGAAGAATTTGACATAAAATGATATAGCCTTGCAAAAGTATCAGACATGGGACACTCCTGTTGGTCATTTGATCAACTTACCTTAAATTATTGAGGTCCTAGACCCATTGCAGAGAGGTGAGAACTTCCTCTTTCTCTTCTCCCCAACTCCTGCCAAAAAAAAGGATGTCTTGCTGACATACCACTTGCAGCAGGAGGTCAGAAGTACTCTATGTGTGTAAATCCTTCATATTCATCTATATATGGGGAAATGCAAGGCTGAGGCATAAAAGTTTTTAGTTCTGGCCAAGCACGCACAACACCATTGAAGATTACATATTCAGGTGTGGAATCTGCAATAAAGGGGGAAACAAACGCACAAGTAAAACCACATGAGACCGGGCTGTCTGTGCTTCAAGGCTGGCAGAAACATAACTGCATCAACCAAACAAGGTGCCTTTTAAGTAGTGGGCTGCCATCCAGTTAAAGATGTACGCCTGTTCTACATCAATTGAAATGTCATACTTTTATGGGGTAGAAAATTGTAAGACAATTCCCAACTTAATGACAGAAATGCATCATAGCTGAGAAACAGCATGTTTAAAAAATAATAATAAAAGAGGAGTTCTTTGCTCAATTGCACAACATCAGTCCTTATGTCAGCTCAGGTGGTAGGAAGGTGTTTTAATTTGGTCTTGTTAAGACACCAAACACCTTTCTTGCAATCACTGCTGTAGGCTTATGGATTGGGCACATTACAAGCAAATAACTTGGACAGCTCTATGCCACGTCAATTAGGTGGAAGAAATGGTATGTGCTCTGGAGGAGTTGTTTAAGGGGTGATGGAGGCCCTCCCACTAGGGTGGAGTGGAAGGATTGCAGGACTGGCTGTGCTCCTGTGAGCAGAGTTCATGGTCATCCTGCTGGCCCTGCAGAAATGTTGGCTGGTGAGTGGTACCGTAGACAGCCTTGGTTCTGCCCAAGTGTTCAGTCTCCCATCTTTATTTAACCATACTATTTTAACCCCCTGGAAAAAGATCCATTTAGAAGTTTTTACTTATAATCCACATACTTGATTTGCTTTGAATAAATATTCTTCTATCTGTTTGACCTCTAAAAGAAAACTATTCAGCTACAGCTCATTAGTGTAGCTACAGCATGATAGTGAGTTAATTTTGTAGATGTGTGAGTGTATGTCTACAGCATTAGCTGCACAGCAGGAAAGCAAATGTGTTGTGAAGCTAACTAAAAGGGTTTTTCTTAAATAGACCTGAGTTTTCTCATACAAGAAACAAAAATATGTAAATATCAGCAATCTGTCCTAGTGTGGTGAGGAACTTTCTGAGCCGCATGAAGCAAGATCTCAATATGACCATAAAGGGATATGACTTATATCAAAGAGCCTTCTTGGAGCGTTTCCTCTTGTGAATTGCTCTCCAGATCTAGCAATGTTTCTCGCTGACTGCCTCTTTCATCCCTGCTTGACAATGATGATTGAAGGACTGCAGCTTAACTCAGCAAAAAGGGAATTATCACCCTTGAGCACAGTAAATTTAAAACACGCACCTCATGTATCTTATCCTTTCCATCAATTTTAGATTGGCTTATATTTTGATGAAGCCATGTGTATTTTGAGGAAGCACAAAGATAAATTCCAAGTATGTAGAGAAACTACCGCAAGCAAGCATATGTTTGAATGGAAGGTCCTTGAAGGTGATATTTATATCTGTATTATTTTAGCTTCATAGTCCTTAGTAAAACAAACAAACGGTGATGTGATGGTGATGTAGAATTGGCAATGTTCAGTCTACCTCTGATTGCCAAGCACGGAGACGAATGTAGTGATGTAGAAAGCAGTGATGTCAATAGACGTTTTCTTAATTAAGAAACGAGGAATTAGGCTATGCGGCTTTAATATGTGTCCTCTTTAATTTTAATATTATATTGTTTTCACCTATGATCTAATTACATGACTTTTAAAGAGCAAAAAAATGAATTGAATCTCAAGACAAGTGCTAAGCACAGACTTTCAGAGCCTGGGTATGTACACATCTCGACTCCACTGTTCTCTGGAAACAGGAGGGCATCAGAGGAAACGGCTATGCAATGGACCCTAGGCAGACTGGGTAACCCCCTCAGATGAGACTGTCCTTTTTAATTGGAAATAGTGCTTGTGCTGTTTTGTACTGTTACTGTAAACACAGGAGTCTGTTGAATGGTTTTGTCCATACCTGTTTAAAGTTATGGGACATTGGGTGAAGGGGTGTTTTTGGGGTTCAGGGTGTGGTGTGGTTTTTTGTTTTTTTTTTTTAATATTCTAGGTTGACTTTTGCTCCAGAGTAATTGTGTCTGAGGTTTTCAATTATTGGAAAATATTGGCTCTTTCCAGTCTATTCTATTGAACAAGGCAGATGTGATTCTTGCTTGGTTTTTTGTCCATTAGGAAATAAGGCTCTTGAGACTGGGTTGCGGTGAAGTAGGGATTTTAGGCACGGAGAGCATGAGCTATGTACATTTTTACATACTAATATACCGGCTCTTATATTCTCTCCATGGTTTCCATAAGCAGGGATTTGATAATATCCTGAAGCCTTCTTTCATCATTGTAGAATCATATTTTTTGTTTTCTTCTATGCTTGAAAAATAAGCTTTCCCAGTTATGCTTTTATGGTTAACCTTAGCAGCAGCAAAGCACCCACAAAACCTGACTTTTAAAAGCTATAACTTGAGTGTTGCAGCTGTTCCAGGGTGTGCTGGCCACTCTTTCAACTACAAAAGCTATAGCTGTGAAGTTAACTAAGTTATTTGTGGGATGTACTCAAATATATAGACTGTAACCACCTGTAGCACAGTATGTGGCTAATTGCTCAGAGAAGGAAGTTACAAACCATCATAAGTCATAAAAATCACTTTGCCACAATTCAGACCTCTTTCATTTGACCTTATTTCTCAGATCTGCAATGCCTTGGGCCTTTTGTGTCTCTGTTTAGCCATCAAGATGATAAGAAATTATTGGATTGGGTCATCCAGTTAAGGTAGAGGGCAGTGAGAGCACTGTTGCAGGCTTTCTTTTTCCAGTGGGAAAGAAAAATGAAGTAAAGCAGGTGATACAATGTGGTGTGTATGCACTGCAGAGAGGTCCTTGTTGATAAAAGGTAGCCAATAACAGGTTTCTGAAAAAATATAGTGGAACTGGCTTTTAAAAAAAGATTCACAAGAGCATGCTACAATTTCTTCCCAATGTCACAAGCACGGTTTGTTCATTACTCTGAAATGATGTCAAGACTGGGTAGAAGGGGCACACGCTTTTCCCCTGTGCCTCCCACAGCTGTCTAGATGGAGTTGAAACCCAAATGCCTCGAACTTAATGGTACCTTGAAGTCTAAAGAAAGATGCACCAGTCTGGCAACTCATAAAGAGTCCTGCAGTCCTCAGGGCGAGGAACAGGGTAGCTGCTTTCCACTGACTGCTTCATTTGGATTCCCGAGCTAAGCCTGGGAACCAAATAACCAGTTGAAGCTGTTTTTTATGTCTAACACCTGATATGTATGTCATGCTTTTTCCTCAAGGGTAATGACTGCTTCTTATTTACTGCTTAGGAGTGGATAATTAATTAACAGGGGTGAGAATGTGCATGCTTGACTAGACACTCAAAAATCACATAAGTGATTCCTGGGATTGAATAACATTTTTTTTAGTGTCATAAAGCAGCCTTGAACTGGAAAAGTTCTATTGTCAAAAGTATGTGCTAAAAGTTTTATGTGTGTGCCGTAATTTATTTTTATTACAAATAGTGCTTCTCTTACTCTGTTAAGAAGGATATTGAATGTCTACCAGTAAAATAGAATAAAAACTTTGCCATAGTTATTCATGGCACTTTCTTGCATAGTATTGGTGTTTTTTCACAAGCTGTCTTAGGAACTAGTTTAGCTGCATGGAGGTTGGTACGTGAATAGGTTTTAAGTGCCTTTTGTTTAACTAGCTCTTGTAAGAAGATCTTGGTGAAGCATATTTAGCCAAGTGGACATGGCCATCAGTTTGCAAGGTGATGTTCCCTTTGTACTTACAAAAGATTAAAGATGGCTAAATTTAAAATGTGTGAAATAGAGCATTTATTGTTTACCAGCAGAATAGTCTTTTTAATTTATAAGTAAAATACATTATGACTGAACAGCTTCTTATTTTATTTGGTAGAATGTTTTGGTGACGTTTAACTTGAAAGCTACAGCATAGGAAATAAATGGAGGGTCTTTCTGTGGAGGCAAGGCATATATATCCTGAGCATATTCAGAAGCTACTGATAATTGCTAATTAATATCTAAGGCTCAGGAAGTCATGAGTTTGTGGCTGAAGACTAGAGTTCCACCAGAACGCTGTGAATGTTGGTTTTGGTTAATTAAGCATAGTAAAATGTTGGTTTTAAACCTCATTGTTCTTGCATGATCATGTTTCATTGTTGCACTCTCCAAACATTCTCCAGAGAGCTATATACTGAGAGCTCGTCTGTGACACTTCTCTGGCTGTGTGTTTCCAAACACGCCGCTTGAGCATGCACAAAAAAGCCGGGGCGAGCATGCAGGGCAGTAGGTCAAGCACCGTCAGTCATGGACTTCTGATGCGAGAGTGCTCTCTGGGTTTGGCGGTTCATGTGTCAGGTTCCAAAAGGATCCGTCACAGATGTTGCAATGGTGTTTATGACATAATATTTCTTCCCAACACAGTCAGATCACTGAAAGTGGCCATCAGTAAGTGTATGTGTGGGGAATGCTTGCATGTGTGATTTCATGAGAGAGGCAAGTCAACCATCACATGCTGGAGGAACTTGGCCAAGTAATATACATAAAACTGGACTGTGTCTCAGTGCTATCCCAAGAGGACCTGCATGCAGATGTTAGTGGGGCATTTGCAAAATGAAATCCCATCGAAGAGAACTAAATCAAAGCTGGACTGCTGAGACGTGAAGCTCAAGTTCTTTGTGGCATGGTTTCCTCAAGCAGTTTTTATAAACACTTCCTAAACATTTTATGAGCTATGAAAACACTTGGGGAAACTGTGGAGCCACAGAAAGGTCACATGCTAAGTACATTGCTGGAAAATGTTCAGTAAAGTTTGAGAACCAGCAATTCACTGATGTTATGGACCTCTGACAAACGTCTCTGCATTGCCTTCTGCTTAACTGTTTTTATTAAGTCTTATCTATTGGTATTTATTTCTTCAAATAAAATGTTCCACTCGCTAAACGCTTAGCTTAATTTCACGTTCTTTTAGTTTGACACCATAAATTGTCCTGAATGAGAAGGTGAAAATTGATAGGTTTCTGCCTGTGCCAGTATATGGTCTAGATTATGGAAGTATGGTTTATTAATAAATAAATAAAATTCTTTTTAAAAGTGCTATTTTCTGTATTTGATTTATGTTTGCAATTTCCGTAAATGCCAATAGCTTGCATTGTGATCTCCCACTCTTTAAGTTACTGGAGTTTCTGCTGACTTCCTTTGGGTTGCCTGTGAATATCCTTTGATGTGACTGTGCAGAATTTATTCAGTGTGCCAAAGCCTTCTCCATGCTCAACTTTTGCTAGTTTTCTCTGCTGAACAGGTGTCTTCTAGACATCTCGCTGATGGTCTGTCTGTTTCATTGAACTATGAATGAAGCTGTATTAATATATCTGAGAAGACAGCAGTGCTTGGAGGCTTCCAGCTTGCTCTCTTTCTGCAGTATTGTCTGCACAGGGAACCTTGACAAACCAAGCCAGCTCGCCCAAAGCGTAAACTGAATTCGGTTCTATTTTATATAGCGCACTATACTTTAATAGCGAACCAGCTAAAAGCATGCAAAGCTAAGTACTAAACTGAGACATCAGACAGTGTGCGCATCTGCCCTGTTTTCTTGAAGATAAGGCTTTGAAATGGTGGTAAGTAAACTAAATGATAAATCATCAGATGTTGTCAGTTTCAGGAGCAACGGCTGTTAATTGTACTTTAGGAATGCTTTATATTCATCAACAAAGTTTATAGCATGAAGCTTGTGTGGTTAGCCATCACTTTCTCCTCTAGTTTTTGGCTTTACGGCAGAAGCAGTGAAGTTGGCTGTGGCCTTTCTTCACCTATAAAAGAAGGGGAAAGCTGGAGGAGGGTGAGTAGCTGTCTTTTGGAGTGATGTCAGGGGAGACTTAATCATCTTCAGATCCCCACATAGCTTGGTGACTGCTATGTCAGCCTGTTAGTAATTAGGACGGAGCCCACTTGCCATGCAGGATAGCTTTGGAGTGCCTGCTCCCCACCCCTGAGGAGAGCCAGCGTGGGGCCTGGCTGATGCACAGCTACTCTCCTGGATCTTCCTCTGAAGTTCAGATCACAATAAAGGAAATATTTGGGAAGCGGGGCGGGGGGAGCTCACCCCTGTAACATCTCTGTGAGGCAGAAATGCTGTCAAAGAACTATGTGCAGCTATTCAGGAAGTCATATATTTTAGGCAACTTGGTCTCAATATAGAGCTCAAACAATATTGAAATTGTCAATAAGCGACTTCTGAAAGAGCCATGTCACCCTGGGCAGAAAGATGACTATACAACAAAGACAAACAGGGTAGAGAGACTCAATTCCCTTTAATGCATAAAACCTATCTTTTCCTTTGATTATTCTCAAACATGCATATGTGTAAGAAGGGATATTTGGTCAATATGCTCATAGTTGCCTTGTTCCCTGTATGCTTCCTTTTGTTCATTTTCCAGTTACTGTAGTGCTTGAGACTTTTGCTCACTCAACAAGCAGCAAATGCCACATACTGAAACAAATGCAAGCATATGTATGATATCCCTCTGACTTTCTCCAAGATGTTCAGGCTTTGCCTCAACTCTTGCCTATTGGAGAGACCCATAAATCAAAGGAAATAAGATGCTCAGTGGAACCTTGCTGAGTGGCTGGAAATCTCCAGGTGAATGCACGTGGGACTGAAGCACTTGGGAAACAAATTTTTGAAGCTGTGAGTGTTGAACTGAAATTGAACGTTGAAGGTGAGCACTCACACTTAACTGATGTCAGCATTCAGTATCTCAGTAGCATCAATCCATTCCATATCATCCCTTTTGAGCCATTAGGCACTACAAACACAAACTTTTAAGAGCCTGCCCTACACTTCAGCAAAAGTCAACGGAAGCAAAGGTCCTCAATCTACATTTTCGGTGTGACTACTGGGTATTGATGAAAATACGTGCAGGATTTACAGGGTTCTATAATTCTACCCAAGGAGATTAGGTACCTAATTACTTCTGAAATCAGTGGGGGATTATGTGTGTACATCCTTTAATACTTTTTGAGGATCTGACAAGATGCCTTCCTGTATCCATGGGTATCTTAGTGTCTTTGAAAGTCTTTGAATCAAGTTCTTAAAACTGTAAGGAGTGCCTATAGGAGCTCTCACAAATATTTATGGACTATATCTCTTGCCACAGCCACAGGAGGCGTACAGTTTGAATGCGTTATCACTACTTTTGCAAATATGAGGGGAATTAAGAGAATGAAAAATAAGTGAATCCTGTAGTGTCAGAAACCACCCCTGGCAAGTCTTACTCTTCTCTAGAGTTGAATAAAATTAAAATCATGCACAAGTCTGTGTGTATCTATAAACAGCTTCGCTGCTTGGATCCCACCATGCAGGGAGAGGCAGGAAGCTGGCAAACACGAGAATGATTTAGTGAGGATGCAGTTGTTCACTTTTATAGAGACGGTAAAGGGGAAGACAAGAACTACTGCTTGGACACTTCTCCTCAAATTTAATCTAAATTGAGGCTTGAATGTGCTCCCATTGACGTCAGTGACAGTTTTATCATTGGCTTCCCTGGGAGCAGGACAGTGTCTCCTGTTTACGTGAAGTGTGGAGTTTTTTGTTTCCTCACTATTTATAAGGTTTCTTTGTGGTCCTTACCATAGCAGTCTGAGCACCTACATCAATGTGACTGGAGTGATTCCTGTGCTGTGCCTGTGAGTCAGCTGTGGTGGTCTGCCACTTCAGAGCATGTGAAGAGAGGCACAGAATGTTTGCAATGCTGTCTCCAGTAGATTGCACAGAAGGAGTCTGGCTGGCTCCACTTGCCTTTTTGCAGATTGAAATTGGCAGACTACTGTAGTTATCCTCAGTAGAATTTAAATGTGAAAGCTGAACTTGGAGGTGAGAAGCCCTGAATATTTTCTGCGGTAGACTCTGGACTGTTTGCTTCATTGCTTAGCTGTTGACTTCATTGCTTAAGGAACTCAAAGCTCCTACTCTCTCCCGCAGAACCAGGATTTCTCCCTAAGGATTTAATTCAAAGCCCATTGAAAGAGATTTTTGGTCTGTTCAGTTAAATGTGGGTCCAAAAACCTCAGTTCATTCATCAATTGGTTATGCTGTTTGTGCTAAGGCTGACATTTGCTTCAGCTCTTTTCTAGTGTACATTAAGTTGAAAAGCAGTCCATACTTTGACTTTTCCTTGAGGCATCTACTTAAGGTAACTGAGACCTAGAGGCTTGGATAGGGGAGTGCGAACTGGAAGACCTGGGCTTTGGTTTTAGGTTTTGCTGCTGCTTCTAGACCTTTTGCTGCTTGTTTCAGACCTATAGAGAAGTTAACTTCAGTTTGTTTGTGAACATTGTAAGGTGAGCGTTAACCTTATTTTACACCAAGTCATGTTTTGATGGCATTTCCTTCCTCCCTGTTTTTTTTTGTTGTGATCTCCTCAGTAGGAAAGGGCACTTAGCTTTTTTTCAAGTTCAAACCCTTATAAAGCATTTAGCAAGAGTTGAAAGCCTAATCTCAACTGCCAGAAGCTCTTTCATTGCTAATGGTTGTTGAAGTGTGCATTCATGAGGAGATTCAGACCGCAGAAGGTGATAATAATTTTAGGTGCTTTGCGGAGTTCCAAATCTTAAGAGACTTGAGCCATTGTGTGAATATTTCAGCATTTCCTGGTTTCCGTAAAGTCAACAATGACACAAGGGGCAGTCTTTTTTTGTGATTTATTTATACTTTAACTTCTAGGGGAAAACAGTAATCCACAAACACTTGAAAGCAGCTGGAAAAGATGAAGAAGCTACTCTGAGGTTTGAGGAGTTTGGAGAACAAAGAGGGAGATATCTGAGACTTTGTCTGGTGGCTAGATGAAGAGTCTTTATCCTACTTGCTCGTTTTGGCTGAAAAACCTTGGAAAAGCACTGAGACAAACTCAGTGCTCATTCGATGTGTGCTTGAATAGAGTGCATACATGGCAATGTTTTACAGCTCCTTTGTGTATATCTTGATGTGAAACATTTATGACCTTTATTTACAGCTCCTTGTTATTTGGTGTTCCAGACTTGTAATTCAATTTATCTGAGTCTGAATCGTAAAGTACTAGTCATGACCATTCAGTTCTTCTTGACTGGTTTTTCTTTTGCTAGGAAATATCATTGCTGAATGGTCTTTGCCAAACCCTGGTAGCTGCAAAGAAGCTGCTTGGGTCAGTTGAAGGGTTCCCTGGTATAATCTTGGGGGAAGGGGGGCTGTTGTTGTTTTGTTTGTTTTGCCTGGGAACTAAAAACATTTAAAATTGATACAGCTGATATTCTTAGCTAGCTGGCTTTTTTCTCAGTAAGAAATGGGTGCAGAATGGAGGCCTTATAAACTCATTGCCCTTTTATATGGGCTTTAAATGCTTTACAGTCCACATTGGATAGTAAAAAGTGTTAAGATATCAGGATAGTAAAAAGTAGTACAACAAAATACCCAGTTGCTGTCCAGCCCTTCCATGAAGGAAATATTGTGGCTCTCTATCTGAACTTGAGATTTTCAGCTACTATAGGCTGTCAACACTTACGTGTTTGTAAAAAAAATAAAAAAAAAAATGCAGTGCAAGTGTACGTTATAAATGACTTCAAAGCATCAAACAACAGACACGCCGTCTCTCCCAATACAGTTATTGATTTTACCAGGGAACTCTTTGGTTGATTCCCTTAAGTCATTATTTATTTTTAACCAGAGAACAGCCTCACCTATCCTAATCTTGACTTTTTTCTTAACATGTTGGCCAATTAATCTCTTAATTGAAAAAAGACATTAGACAGAATTCATGTTTTTTACATTAGATGCACGTAATTTATAACATATGCTGAATTCATAACAGTTACAAGTGAACACTTTCAACTCTTAAAAGCATTCGACACTTAAATTAACAGTGTCTCCAATATAATCCTGCCTTACCCACAGTATTAGATGTTTTGCTTACAAAACGCATACTCTGTTTAAGACAGAGACACCATCTGTGGTCCAATCTAGATGGAGTAACTTGTAAAATAAGGAATTAGTTTATTAACATGGACTTTAATTATATGAAAGAAAAAATATCTAGATATTTGTCCATATTCCTGAAGAAAAGGAATTTTCTCCATGTTCTGACACTGTTCTCATAGTTGCTGAAAGATAGAATAGTTCCACCAAAATCAGTAGAACTGCCTCAGTGTAAACTTGGTACAAGACTCGAACTGGACCTTAAGTGTTAAAATTCAGATGTTTCATTTGAAACCAGAAGATACTTTTTACAGGTTATTTATCTAATTCGTGTGTGGTGAGGTAAGGCTCAAGCGCCTTTTTTTGAAGTGAAAACTGTTCTGTGACATAAATGTCAGCTGAGCTGAAACACACTTTTTTGGGTTATTATTCCCAAAATAAATGCCAAAAGATGATGAAATATAGCCTTAAATAAGTTTTCCTCAAGCTTGATAGGACAGCAAACTCTCACTATGAGAATCCCAGGTGAACTGAAATGTTGTCATTGCCATCTGTAGCTGAAGTCTTCACAAGAAACAGTAGAGAGGGAATTCCCCAGCGGAAGGTGGCCGGTTCCTGAAAGTTTATTCAGAAAGATGAGCAGTTAGACAAAATGATGAAAACTTGCAAAGGCACTGGGTACAGATGTTCATGGTGCAGGTTATATATTGATTGTAGTTCTTGTTGCCTACCTTTGAGACTGTTAGTGAAAGCTGGTCTCTTGAAGGCTGTATCTATCACTACAAACACTCAAGGGTAAATCTCACTATAACTAGGAAGGAAATTCTGCAGATGAATGTTTTGGCTGAATGCCTTATGAAGAAGGCATTAGCTGAAATATTAGTCTATAGAACTTCCTCTTCTCAGCTGTGTTCAACCTGTAAAGTCCCTGTTCAGAAAATATCCAACCCACAATTTGCTGAAATGTGACCTGGAGACCTGGTAATTTTTTCTGACTTGGAAGGGGGAAAGCTTTAAAGACTTGAGGAAAATGGAGGATCATATTGACTTGCTTAAGAAAAATTAGTTTTCCACAATGAGGATCAAACTTGGTTTACTTAAAGGAAGCCAGAAGCATTAACAGAAAGAGGCGTTTTAAAAACGTACTGTGAAAGTAACAACTGAAGACTGATCCAGTCATAAGACAGAACCTAGGAATAACAGTCAAATTTACTATTTCTGTGTTTACTTGCTAACTTTGCTGCATTTAACTTTGTTGATAGTTAATGCAAAACCTCAGAAAACAATATGTTACAAAATTTCCAAGAAAATGCTGTGACATTGTAAGATTATTTCTCTTTTATTTTTTCCCCAAGAGTCCAGTTTACTAAATAGCATGTGAATAGAAGAACAGTGATCCTGGGGACTAATGCTTGCTCCCAGCTCTGACAGTGTGCATCATCACCGTCCTTATGGTACGGTTGGGTTTCTGAAAGGTCAGACAAAGAAATTAGAGGAATAAATGATTGCTGGTTAGGTTCAGAGGCTAACTTGCAGGATCATACCATTTCCTTAACAGTAAGAGAAATGATTACCATGGAATGCTTTTCAAAGAAGCCTCCCCTTCTTTGTGTCCGTAACAACATACGCCTCTTCAGTAGCTCCTGTATGGTATTTAATCCAAGCCTCCTCCCCGTTATCTATTAATAGCCTATATTTAAATCCAGTGAATACCAAGCTAATTATTTTACTGCACCCATGGCCCACTCAGTCTGAAGGGCAAAGGGAAAGTGTGTGTGTGTGTGTGGGGNGGTGGGGGGGGGGGGGGGGGGGGCAAGAGAAAAAAATAATGAAAATCCTACCAGGACTGTGGTTACGAGAATGTCTGTAAAGGTCTTAATAACTGCACTGACATAAAGCATTCTCTCTGCACTCACTGCAGGTGCGGTATTCCTGCTCCCCGGAGAAGCCTGTCTTTAAGTCTTTTCTCCTTGAGTCTTTCCACTCAAGTGAGAGGTGGGAGGCACAGATTGAGTGTTTTCCCCTAAGATTCCCCCCCAAAGGTACCAAAAATGTTATGTCTTCAGGTTTGTCAGATGTTTTCCTTGAGCTCTTCCTTAGCAAGTTTACCGTAAGGTAGGACACCTGTTATTACGTAGAATAGCAATATATCAGAAGGTACCCAAAGTGTAATGGAAAGAGGAAGGAAATGAAGGAAGATTTGATCTGTCATCCCGGATAACTGATGGAGCAGTCAGTTGATTTCCCTCTCTAGAAACAGGGCTTTCTATAGGAGAGGGACCATTTGTCCCTATAAACTCTGACCTTCTAAACTTCCTGTACTAGATGAACTTCACCAGTTCTTGGCACTCTCCTGCAGATCTCCTTTTTTCCTGTTTTTTTTTTTTTTTTTCCTTCCCCCACTTTAGTACCAGAAAGTCACAGAACTCTCCTTACTCTAGGAAGGGAGATGGGTGTGGAAGAACTTCTAAAAAGGAGTTAACATACCTTACAAGAATCCAGAGTTCTTATGAAGACTTGTTTATGACAATTCCCCCCCCCCAATTATTCCTTGCATACCACAACAGTACGCACTTTGTGAGAGGATTTTTACAGTGTGCCTTCATGCCTTTTCCCCCCTTAATAGTAACACAGAAGTACAGAAAAACTTTCTCTTGTTTTAGTAAGAGTTCTCGATCTGTTTGCAGAGGCTTGCACTAACAGTGTGAGAAATGAATGGAGAAAATAAGTTAGGACAGATTTCCTGTAACCTTTGGTCACTGCAGACATGAGAAGGGAAAAAGAGGCTTAATCCAGTAAATCACCAGTTTCACACTGGACATTGTCCATCTTTGCAAAAGTTCTGATATTTGGTGATGAGATTAGGTCACTGGGAAGTCTGCCATGGGGAATTTATCCATGATTTCTGTAAACTAGCCATTAACTGCTGCCTTCTAGGAATAGACTTCATACCTTTCATCTATTTTGTTTTGGTTTTTTTTTTTTTCTCTCAGTAAAATATAAATGATTTCACTGTCCACGTGCATGTTTAATCTCTTTCAGTTTTATCGGGCTTTAGACCCCTTTGAAATATGTTAACCTCTGTTTTGAAAGGAGAATATCCTGGGTTCTTGTGCTTTGTGTCCTGAATAACCTGCCTATGAAATGTAGTCCTCAATACCAAGTTAATTGCAATCCTGAATGTCTCCTTAATCTGTCCATAAGTGTAGCAGTGGCAAACTCTCTTGCAGAGAAGGATTCAGGAAAGCCTCGTTCAGAAAGCATGAAACACAATGGGCAACATTTTGGAAGCTGCCTATGGGATTTCATAGGCAGTAACTTATTCTGCATCGTATGTATATGTATATTTTTAAGAAAAATTCCTTGGATGCAATGTACTGGTTTCCTGCACGATTTGTATCAGCGTCTCCAATAGAATATGACTGTGTAGTTAAAAACCTCTCAAGAGGATCGGTCTACTGTAGGAAACCTCGTAGTGATATGAATCTGTTAGTCGTGTTTTTCCTCCCTTGTGGAAGCGGAGCGCAGAGAATAAGAAAGGCATTTTCCTCCCCTCCCCAGTGTGACTGATGCTCATGCTCCTGTTGCCTTTGGCAGCTATCATAAAATACAGAAAGGAAGTACATCTTCGCTACTTCTTCTGCTGCTTGAGCAGCAACCTTTCTTTTTGCTGTCATTTGGCAGGTTACTCTGTAGTCTTGCAGGCTAGAGGATTTTGCTATCCCGTTCTGTGGTATCTAGACTTAGAAAACAAAGTACTTTGAACGTTTCAGCTTAAAATCTTCAGGTCTCTCCAGGTATATGTGTACTAGTTTTTAAAGATGACTGGAAAATAGATGCAAACGCTTATAAAAGTACTTGAGGCAGAGTTGATAGGAACTCCGAATAGACAACAGTTACGTTAAATTGCAGCTGGGATGGATTTCTCACAAGTGTGGAAATATCAGATGAGGATAATCTTTCACTGGACTGTTAATCATTTACTTGCTTTCCTGTGTCATAGACTGCAACACCTCATTTGTTTCAACTCACTTAACTTATCCTTGCCAGGATACACATACTCTGTGTATCTGCTACCCGATACGCATTAGATAGCATTAGGACTTCTTTTGAAAGGTGACAACAAGTGGACAGGTGAGAAGTTAAATAGTTAATGAGTGCTGATGTCCCTGGAAAACAGGGTTGTGAGCATAGCTCACTGTAAGTTTTATCCGGTGGAAGCTGTGCGTGGTCTTCTGAGCTACTTGCATCCCCGGAGGCCGCAGATGCAGGTTCCCCAGCCAGACACACAGTGCAGCAAGGTCAGGCTGCCACGCAGCCAAAACTCCCCCACCGCTCACCCTGGCTCTGCTGCCTGAATTTGTTCTGGCTTTCCCTTTCACAGCTTCAGGCTGATAGGGAGCGAGTGGTTTTAAAACACTGCCAGCCTAGTAATCTGTTTTTCTTCTTTGCTTTCNTTTTTTTCCTGGTATAACAATAGGTCCGCACAGCAGATGAAGCTCAGAAAGCATGTCACGCTGACATTTCAGTGGGTCTCTTCCAGGGCTCCTATGTCTCTACAGCAGGCTGATGACAAGGGTGACAGGGCTTCAGGATGCTGTGATAGAGGCTCCAGGTCTTGCCGACCATCCAAGAATGTGTGCAGCACCACTAGTTTCCAAGCCATTAGAGCCCTGCCCTGAAGCCCATGCTGCCAGTAGTCAGTGCTGCTGCTAGCTAGGTTAAGTTATTACAACAGCAAGTTCTGTAATCATCCTTCTGTTTGTCTCTGTATGGAGTGGAAAATAATATTCAAGAGAGACACAGCATGCTATCCTGTGGTTATGACATTACTTCCTTCCTACCAGTACAATTTCATATCCAAATTTGAGATCCTTCTTCAAAGAGTTGCAGTAGTCTCAGCCAATCCGTAAAATATCTATGAAAGTTTTTTAGCATAGACAGTAACAGAAAGCAGTCAAAAAGATTATCTTCCCATGCTGAAGCAGACATTTTGAATGAATTGATGCCACAATAGCCTAGCCATTTCCAAAAGTAAGTTACAATGGAAAAAAAAACCCAAACCACCAACAAAAAAACTTTGGGTGTTTGCAAAGTGAAGTAAAATTCACAGCTTATGTCCAATTAACCTGTTTGGTTTTGTGTACCTAGATAAAATTTTGTTTTTAAAGAAAAGTAAGGAAGAAGTAACTTCTCTAATATTGCCTGTGATTTTATTGCCAAAATATTCCTACAGTATATGGGCTTTTCTTGTATGACTGACAACCTTGTAAACTATACATACCCTGACTCCTTCAGGCTTTTCATTCTTAAAGTAAATATTAATGCTTTATATTTATATCCTGTTGTGCTAGTGATATAACTTGTATAACATTCCATGCATTTGGAAACATGTTCTGCTTCAATTTCTGCCTTAACAGTGACATTGCTTGCACTTCTGGAGCGGAATAAAAGTTTGTAGTGGGGTTGTGTGTGTGACATTTTGAGTCACAGGGCTGGACCATAGAGTCTTTTGGATATCTTGAAGAAGGATGCAATTCACAGCAAGGCAAGTTAGTCTTTTAAAAACAAAAGCCAGAAAGTTTTTATTCTTGCCTCCGTGGGCTCTCAGCGCTGTTGCAAGTGGTTCATTTCTCTAGCTACTGGAGTCTGTCTGCCACTACTTCCAGGTCTGCACCCTGTGTTGCATCTCAGTCACTTACCTGTTGCACATGCACACCATCGGCAGCTCAGCCCAACTCGTAATAGAAAACGTGGTATGTTGGTTATGTCCTTGCTTGCCTGGCTCCTTGTACTTGCTCACAACAGTTAACATAGGCACCTTGTGCCCTTATTGCTGTTGGTTCAGACTCTTTGTTGCTGTAAAAAAACAAAGAGGAAAAGCAGCTAATAACCCTGTTCCCGAGCCAGGCACCGGCAGATGTTTCTGGGTGATTTCTTTGCTCTCCCTTGGCCAGCGGGGACCTCCAAGGCTGTGTCCTCTTGTTTACTGTGTACACATGCCAGAACGGTGGGAAGTTACATCTTTGTGTCAGGAAGTGTTTGACCACAAACACTCGAGTCTTCAGAAAAGCTGTCGGGAGCGTTGTGTTTTCAGACTCCTGCGCCAGCAGAGTCTTCATATCTGATACTGCTGTATAAACTTTATCAAGGGATAGGGATCTATAGGCTAAAGAACTGCCTATGCTTACTATTGTGCAACCCCAAAATTCAAAAAGGATTCTGCCGCCCCACCCCTCTGCCCCCTCAACAGGGTCTGAAATAAGGCGTTTGCCTAGCAAGGAACATTTAAAGTGACAACTTATTTTTCATTTTTACTGTTGACATGTGGAAGTTTCATTCCAAAGCTTAAAAACACATCATTCTGAAGTTACATAGGTATCCTTTCCAAAAATATCTCTTACTGACATTAATATTCCTACCCGCATTTTTGGAGTCTCAGGATACTTCCATTATTTATTAATTAATGTTGTACTGGGATGTGATGCCTCTTGTCTATCTCCCTGGCTTTCCCTCCTCCCTAAGTTCGTGTAAATCTTGATGTTTTATAACTGGGGAGAATTAAATCTGCTATTGAAATGGGCTTCCATCCATCCCTAGGAGTGCCATAAAATTTTAATGTCTTTGTTATTTAGTGTGCTGTATAAGTCAGGAATAATTTTCTGTTTTTCACAACACCGGACAATTTCTTTAGCTCTGTAGGATCCCTGCTCCCTACAGTGTTCCCATCTCCCGTAAATAAACTGATGCTGTCTTGTGGCTACAAAGCTATTCTTTTGGAGACAGATAGTTTCACAAAGTACACAGTGTGTGTGGTTAATATTCACAGCACATACTTCATTCATAATTTATCATTAACTTATTCATTTTAATTTCTTCCCAGTGGGGTCTGTAACACAACAGTGTTATCCCGTTTCTTTCCCCTACAGCTCTGGCCATCTGGAACAGTCTTGCTGCATGTCTTCACCTCAGCTACACTTTTCCATTTCTTAAAACACGTAAATAAAAATTATCAGATATAGAGTCCTAAAATTAAATACCCAATAAAAATGGCCTAGTTTTCAGAGTTGAAGGCACTCCTGAAGTTATCACTGAAGTCCATAAACCTGCCAGGATGGTCAGTAATCAATGAAGGAGAAAGCTGCATATCTTGTGGCCTGGAGCTTTTAAGCCCTAAAGAAGGCTTAGGTTGATGCTCCTCTGTGTTTAATGTTTGCGTTGGTGTGTTAGCGAGCTTTGAAATGCATCACCCACTCATCCGCCCTTAAAACGTGTTGGTGCACTTTGTGGAGCAGTCTGACAGCATGTGAACTGCATTTCCTTCAGCTGCAACTAAATCAAAAAATACACCCCGACCTGCTAGTGGGCATTCAGCCCGTGGGACCAGACTGCTGGGAGTCAGAAGTAAAAGGTGCTGAATGCCCAACAGTGGGGACACCAACCGCTTCGCTCTATGGATATGTTTCCGCTGTGCTGCACCACTCGTTAATGTATGCTTAGTCTATATTTTTTTTGCTACTAGTTCCTACCTAATGAAGACATTTCAATGTTGTTTTGAATATTGAGGAAAACTTGTAGTAAAAATATTTAACTCCCCCCCCGCCGCGGTCATCTAGCTGAAATAATTCATATTGTGACCAACAGCGTTTAGGTTTAAAGCACTGTAATCTGATTTCTCCTCAATGAAATCTGGTAAAATGACCAGTCTGGTGACAGTGTCTTAAAGCCTTAAGGCTATTTTCCTGTAGAAGCATTAGTCCTCACTTCTGGCAATGGACCTAGAACAAAAAAAGACTCATCAGAAACATGCTATGAAGGATAACCTTATTTTGGCTTTGGCTTAGCAAAGTCTGTGACAAGGTGCTGCACTTCTTCACCATCTGTAAAGCATATCTGGTTATGTAATTATGTGTTTCGCTGGACAGACTCTTCCTTTACACTATTTGATAATTAAATTTAGTTCCTCAAATCTTCCTAGTTACACATGCAGAAATCCTACTGGGAACTGATGCCACCACACCTGCGCTAGTTCAAAACACACCAAAGACTGCTTTCTTTTCCTGCGCAGCTCACCCTGCTTGTGTTTCCTCCCAGCCCTCACGTTGCATAGATGCACTCCAGGTCTTTCCTCCTCAGGTTTGCTGCAGAAAAGGTTTTCATAGACATCATGTTGCTGAAAGTCCTGTAGTGGGACCTGAAGAGGCACAGTCACAGCGCTTCCTCGAGATGAAATAAAAACTCGTTTGGGTGTGTTTGGGAATGCCATTATAATATTGGCCAGGAGATTTCATCCTCTAACTTCTGAAATATACCCTAGGCTCTCCTTCAGTGGCTAGTAACAGTATTCGTAAGTTGTACATAACTACCTTCTTCTTTTCTCCTGCTAGCTGTAATTTTGTCAGTATAGAATCTCTATTTTAGGGCTGGTTTTTGCACATGTGGAACTTTATTGGATGATGATGCACCTGGGGCACACTTTGCAATGTTTCTGTATATTTTGTAAAAATAGAGGCAAAAATAGGGGTTTCTATAAATGGGAAAAAGACTTTTGCTCTCCTATCTAATTGGAAGTAGGAAAAAAGGATTTTTAATTAAAAATTTGGATTGATTATTTTTTCAAGCGTGATGTATTTAAGTACTAAGACACTTGAGGATAAAATACAATGTTGCAAACGTGCAGAAGAAAACTGCAAGGAGTCTATTTGCAAAGGATATTTCAGCCAATGTAGGCACGGTAATGCTTCAGGGATGCCTAGTAATTATGGACCTTGGAGCAGCCGGTATTTTACAAGCATCTTCAATATAAGTTTCATTTCAAAATATTCTCAGTCTAATTGAACGAGTGAAGGAAGTTGTCCCAGGGAGTGACCACGCGCTTCTGTGTGAAGACACCCAAATGATGTCATTTACTCAGTGCAGTTTAACTGGAACAGAACCAGAGCACCTAGGGAGGAAGAGGATGAGAGCAGAGTTATCGAAACTTGGGGAGGACACGTCGTTAAGAAGAAGAACAAGTAAATGGTGTTGATGGTACACAAATAGGGGAGAAAACTGATGGCCTACAAACGCCAAGTTGTAGCCAGAGGAGGTCCTCAGAGACTAGTAAGAGAAGTTGGGCCAGCATAAGGAAGAGCTATACTGGAGTTGCTCTTCTCGGATTTCAGCCTGCTAGTAATGACTGCATGTTTGGTTAGTCTGCAGAGGAAAGCGTGACCCTCTGCAAGTGGGATCAGGGCTTTTTTTAAGAGGGAGAGCTGTGGATGCAGCTGGAAGAGGAAGTGCGATGGTTACCGGCTGCTCATCACATCCTTCCTCCCAGAGGTTTTCATCCTCTCGCAGCTGCCAGCTGAATTGGTCATGTGGATGACCCCACACCTGGTTAAGCAAAAAGGATCTAGGCTAGGTTAATTAGTTTAAATTGTATGTCTTTGGTAACCTGTCTCATGTTGATTGAAAGTAGCTGGAGAACACTCCTACAGGCCCATCAGTGGGAGGTTAACTTCTAGCAGCAGCAGGCTGCAGTGTAGGAGACAGTAACCTCTTCAGGTGCAGTGCTACTAAAAACACCCAAGCAACTAAATGGATCAACAGCTGCATGGGTGTTTATAGGCAAAGCAAAGGAGATGAGTAAGGAAGTTACTAGGGCAGGCAGGACAGCTAAAGAAACTTTTGGGGTGGGGTAAGAAAAGTAGTCGTTAGAGGAGGAAAACAGAAGTTAAAAGTGGGGAAAAATAATCTGTGTTCTATCAGTGTGGGGTTTTGATATGTCCTCTGCAGGGACAGGTCTTGAGCCTGTGAGAATTAGGATGTTGTTGTGGCTTATGGTAGATGTGCATATAAAATACGTTATTTTTTAAACTCAGTATGTTAGTGTTATCTATATTAGCATGTCATTGAAAACACTTAGACACTTATTTGGAAACACGATAGGATTTAGCTTCTGTCATCATCTGAAAACTCAAATTTCAGATCAACTTCTGAACGTTTGACGGTGGTTAGGAGTTACATTAATGTCTACTTGCTCCCTTTGCTAGTTGTGGGAAGCTGTTTCTCATTCTTAGTGGGTCCTGCAAAGCCACCCCCTGTTCAAAAAAGGCAAGTAATGTCGTCAGTCACCTATCTAGTCATGGCCACTCAAGAGTTAATTACCTCTCGAATATAATGAGCTAAAAGAAAGGAGAACCAGCACTGCTTTGCTCCATGTACACACCTTGGTGGGTTTGAATCATTATAGTGCATCGCAGGGGAGATGAGCAGGGAACTGAGTGAGCCTTTTCTTTCCTCTAAAGCTATGAATCTTTTGCAAAGTTTTAATCAATTTCTACTCTGTGTTTTCCCCTCCAAATACCTTATGCACTAATGGGACCTATTGTATTTATTCACATTGGACATTTTTACAAGAAAAGCTATTAAGAGGAAGGACTCAAACAGTCCAATTTACCATGTATCCGGAGGCTTAACCAAAACCATTATTACATGAAAGAATGGAGGAAATTAAGAACAGGGCCTTCAGAATACCAAATGCCAGTACAATTTTTTTTTTCTTAATTTTCTTTCGATCTAATTAATTCTGTCAGGAGTTTGAAAACAATTAGGCACTAAAAAGGAAAAAGGGTAAAATAGTCTTACCTAACTCTTCTGTGCATGTTAAATGCTTCCATGATGCATTGCAGGCATCTTCTGGACTGAAAAAAAATATTAAAAATGGCTAACATGAACTGTAGTGGTGCTTCTGGAAAAATCCTGTCCTCAGTTACTGAAAAGCATGATCAGAGCCTTCTAGATAATAACATAGAGGGCTGTGAAGGTTAAGGAATGATCTGGTTTAGATGATACTACATAGAGGAATATGACCTTAAAAAAGAAATATATGTTTGGGTGATTTTTTTCCAAAGGCAGAAAATTGTGAGAAATGTTTTTAAGAGATCTAGGTTATTCTCTTTTGTAAGATTAATCAAGAGTAAATTAGACTAGATAGAAACGATCATTTACTTGGTAGTGCCATTGTGATTTTCCTCCAGCCTCCATCCCACTTTTTGCAGTCCATGCCTCATACTATCTCAACATCTGCACCTACTTTGATCACAGCGTAAAGATTGTGGACTTAATCTAATTTAGTGATGATTGTAGGGCACTTCTGCATGTGTAATGATGAGAGTTGGTATGACCCAAGAGGCAAAGCCATGCAGTCTGTTTGAATGCCTCTGCTTTTAAGCTTGATGAAGTATGTGAAAAATCTTGTTTCCGGCAACGTTTTAATTACTTCATGGAAATCTATCTCTTTATATGAAATTCCAGCTGGATATTGAAAAGCAGAAGAGCCTGGAACCTGCCAGCACAGTCATGACTGCGAAGTTAAGAGGCAGTGACTTTAAATTTGTGTGTAACCCTGTGCTTATTCCTTTACTGCAAGAGCAACTGAGTATTTCCATCAAGACGTATGTGTCCCTCTTCTAAACAAGCCACGGTGACCTCTGATGTGACAGAATGCTTCCTATAGCAAGCCTTTTCTGCTACTGTTTTCTGGAGTGCTTGTGTGAGGTTCTCTTATGTGGCCTTTGCGGCAAAAGGAAACGTCAAAAGTATTAACGTTCACCTGCCAACAGAACTTCTCTTTTCCTCTCTGCATTAACTAAGTATCTCGAGTACACTTTACACAAATATGACACTTTATTTTTTTGCTGCTTAGAAGCTCTGGTTCTTTTGTCTTTGGCTGTTAATTTTCATGTATTATTTTTTAATTTTCTCTGGGTTCAGCCTGCAGTTCCCAGGCATAGTGGATTGTAGGTTTCCTGTGAAGAATTCTAGGAAAAATAGGAAAGACTACAAATTGCCTCAGCTGGCAACGTAACAAGAGAAAGCAAAATGTGATGGTAAGTCTTACTGCAGTGCCACTGTGTGTTGAGGGCAGTCATTTTTGTCTCGCTGTCTTTTTCTACATGTGTGCTTCTCTTGTGTCAGGAAAGTCTGTAAGACCTCCTTATAAAGTGTTGTGAGCTTTTTAAGGCTTATTTCTATAAACTCTTATTTTTAAGTTACGGACTGAGAATATGGATAGATGATGCACTGTGAAACAAAACTGAGACCTGCGTCACTGTGTGGACCCAGTCTGGTTAGCTGCAAAGGTACTAACCCTTGTAGTTTTTTCTCTGTTGTAACAAGAGTCTTTATGTTGATTCTTAATGAGCGTGG
This sequence comes from Himantopus leucocephalus, assembly GCA_003993805.1. Lineage (NCBI taxonomy): Eukaryota > Metazoa > Chordata > Aves > Charadriiformes > Recurvirostridae > Himantopus > Himantopus leucocephalus. The sequence continues at coordinate 45,641,062 of RSEF01000004.1, read as the reverse complement.
TGGCATCCTGGTGGCGATCTGCTTCATGGCATGCCAGAGTTCTGAATCTTGCTAAGCTTTTCATAAAATTAGGGGGAAGGCATTCATTCTGTTCTCAGAAGAGTTTTACAGCTGAAGTGGGAGAGACAAACAGGCAAAGGGACAGATAGGAGGTACAAACCAAAAGCAGATTGATTGGATGTTGACAATCACAGGAACCCACAGTTGTTCTCTTCTATTTTTTCAGTTTTCAAGTTTTGTACATTTTGTGTGTTAGTGTGAGGGTTAGAGCAAAAAAGAAGAGCCAGGAATTTGGGAGAGGTGAAGGGAAGCGCTCAGTTCTAATCCCTTATTCTTTAGTTGAGACATGCTGAGAAACACTCTCCAGCTAATTAAACAGCTAATGAGAAATGTCACTCCTGTGCCTTCACTTTGAAGCAAATAAGAAATCAGACATTTGCATATGTTGGACTTGTAAATTTATTTCAGGCTTGTGATTACAGCAAGGCTATAGATCTTCACAACAACAGACCATCACTGCTAACGCTTGCTTTGGGTATGTTTGCTTTGACTGTGGAGTCTTGAAAAAACCTCTGCCAAGAATGGATTCCCAGTGGTGCAGCTAGTAGTAGAACATAGTCTTTGAAAAAACAAATCAAACTCAAAACCAAACAAAAATGTCCAGCTCAGGGTGTACAGGCATGCAGTGTTTAAATGCATTACCTCGAAATTACTGTCTACAGCTGCACACCCTCCATGAATTCAGAACTAGAACTTGGTAGCAGAACAAAGGATAGAGATTAAACATCTTATGATCAAATCCCCTTTAAACAGAGTATCTTAATGTAACGTGGCCTTTGACAGTAACCAGTTTTCTTTCTGTTTTGGTAGAATCTTTGTTTTGGCTTAGCAAATAAGTATTTAAAACAATATTTCTCCATCTCATTCCTGTCTGACAAATAGAGTGCAAGTACATTATTCACATGCGAAAGCTCTGTTTTCTTAACAGAATAAATGTGATCCTGAGTTAACATTGCTGTCTAGATGTCAACAATCTTCATCGAAGTGTGAATAATAAAAGAAAGATTCTGGCAATTTTTAATTGTCTGGTAATCTGTACATTTTCCTTTAATGTCCAGTAACATTTTTATTGCTGTTTTAGTGGTCTGTTTATAGCTCTTTATTAATACAAACCATCGAACTGAGAGCAGTGCTTGTTCATTGCTGACTCAAAAGCAGAGCCTCTTATAGACTTTCCCACTCTCCTCCCTTCCCTCTATGTTGTTTGGGGGTTGCCCTTTGCAATTTCAACTACAGAAATTAATAGTACCTGTGTATAACAGGTCGATCTATTTTTTTTTTTTAATAAGAAGAAATAGTAAAAATAAACAAGCAAATAAGCCCAAGAATTAAGAAAGTCTGTTATGGATGCATAGTGCTTCTCAGCTGATGAAGTCGGTCATTACTATCCTTTAACTGTTAACCTGTCTGTGCTTCATGGAAAGGAAAAGGCTTGTCGTCTTGTGTTTGCACATCTGCATAATATGTGAATGATCAAAGCGTGTTGCTGACTTTACAATGTACCTCCAATGTCTGTTTAAAAACTGTTTCAAAAACCTCTGCTATTATGGCTAGTACCCAAAGAAAAAGTGCAGTGACTTTTATCCCCAAACTGTGGCTATCTTCATGGTCTGTAATGCTCCAGATTAAGACGAGTTAAGGTTCTTCAAAAAAGTTTTTAATTGATGTGGCTTCTACAATAATGATATTTATTGCATGAATTCCTAGGTTTGGCTCTTAAAAGCTTTTAGAAATTTTCCAAATCACCTTGGAAAAAAAAAACCCCAAACTTTCTAACTACATCAGTGACAACTGACAGCTATGGGTCAAAGAATAGAGAGACGCCTGGGATCAATTATTGATGTCTGAATTTGATTTTAATCATCTTTGCATGAGTGTGGACTAATTTCTTTGTCCTCTGTACAGATGTTTTCATTGGCTGCTAAACAACACTGTTTTGATTTATGAAAGATCATAACAAATTGTTGCAAAGAGGTTGCAAGATGTTTCTGCAGCTAATTGAATCAAAAATTATTTTCCTTTCTCAAGGTATATCTGGGAAAAGGGTGCCACGAAATTTTGTCTTTAAAGAGTATATGAATACACTGTGTCCAGTAGTATGCATTGTGAAAATCTTCCTACTTCTCATTTAGCACTCATGATTCAGATGGCTTAACTATGTACATGATGTTATGTAGATTGATGTGTGAGCTCGATAAAGGCATACAAAGGGATAAAGTGGAACTCACAACAGCCAAAAGTCTTCCTGAGTGGTTGTGTGTAGACCCACGTTCAACAGACTTTATTTTGCTAAGTTTCATCTCCAGGATTTTTAAAAAATAGACCAATGACAAATAGCATGTGCTAGTGAGGATGAATTTGGGGTATTTTCCTTCAAATTCACTCAGATAGGTATTTCTCAGGAATAGGGATTGTGTGTGTTCCAACCTGTAGGGAGGAAAATGTGTTTTCTGTAAAATTATCAGAGATAACAATTTTTTTGTTTTCCTCCCAGTTCTGCATGATGGATTACTCTTGCATATTTTGTACCTCCTTTCTCTAAAGACTCTCTGTCACCATCATTGCATTTACTCAGTAAAAACAAACCAGGAGAACCCAGGAGAGCGAATGGCATGATTAACACTTGCTATTTTTTTTCAGAGCTGACATGGTTTACTAAGTACTATAAAGTTATTCTCACTAACTCGGTTTCACTTTCACTTTGTCCCCAAACATAGAAAAAGAATGTAGATGGGGGTCCAATAAATTTGTACAGATAGTTTTACAGTGGTCTGAAATAATCACAGTCTGATTGCAAAGGACCCTAGTCAAAATCTGAAATATAGAAACACATTCTGATCTGTGAATCAGTAGGCAAATAACTAACTACCTTTTTTTTTTTTTTTCTTGGTAGAAAGCAGTCAGTAGCTCCTACTAAACTATTTGTCGTGTAGGTTGTTGGTTTCCTTTAAAAATATCTGCTGGCTCAGGTAAATTAGGAATGAGCTGTTGAACGCATATTAAAGTTCTTCACTGTATTTGCTATTTTAAAATATTTCCTCAAGAGCTCCCATAAAAGACTATGTAAATTATTTCAAATTTTTCTCCAGCAATTTTCTAAGAACATTTTTTTGATTTTCCTCAGTGGGCATAGTTCAGGGCTTTACCTTGCATTAAAGTTATAGTGTAAAGCATTGACGTGATACTGTATTTTTGAAAAATAGAGAAGTTGCGCCAAGTATAGGGATGAGGGACAGAAACCTCTTCAATCTGAATTCACCAACTGGAAAATAAACTGTGTGTGAGCAGCTCTGATGGAGAAACAATCCTTAAAAATGAAAAATAGTCTTTGTTCTTTTATTGCATTTAGTTTACAAGATGAACAAGAACCAATGGGGCAAATAGAAACTCTTAAGCGATTCCATTTGCTTTATATTTATAGTTCTACAAAAAATACAAATCCCTTCCTTTGGAAGGATTTATATAGCCTCTTACCATCCCTAGGGCAGCTATAATGTACAGGATCTTACCCTTTCTTGGCAAAATTTGCTGTGCCTCAGTCCAACAATAAAACAAAGGGTAATGGCAAAATGAGTGATTTCTAGAGAATTTGATTCTGCAATTAATAAAGTCTTATTCTAAAAAACCCTCCAAAGTTTAGAACTCCCATTCCAAAATCAGAACTAAAGCTCATGTTAGATATCTATTTCCACTGAAGTTAGATTTTATTGTTTCTGGGGATTATAGATCCGTATTTTCTGTTTTTTCAACAAACTTACTTATTGATTCTGCTTTTTTATTCTTTCTGCCAATCATATAACTGCAGGAATTCTACTGCTTTGGGACTTTTTAATTGGCGACACCTGATGTATGGTATAAAATCCTGGCAAAACAGCAAACCTCCTTTGACTTGGTTAGAAGGGTCTCAGTTTTGAGGTGCTAGGTCTGGCCAGGTTCTCTTGCTGAAATAACTTCACAGGTGCTGTGTGGGATGACTGTCCACCCTCTTTGAAGGAGACTGGAGGACAGAAAATCTAATAATGATGTTCAGCCCTAAACAGAGCAAAGGTGATGCAAAACAAGCCATGGGTAGGGGATGAAGCTGACCTCTCCCTTTCAGGCTGTGACATTTGTTCAGATGCATAGCCTTGAGGAATTCAAGGGACCTTTTTTGCTGTATCTTAAATGTGTTGGAAACAGCATTATTTCTTTACCACTGCTGACAATCGAAGCTGGCCAGGAAGACTGGTGGTTTCTCTTAGGTGTGGATCTTGTTACTGTGATCCATGTGTATGATACCTTAAGACAAGATAACTCCATGTAGAACATAACCATAAACCTCTCCAAATATGAGCTGGTGGTAGTATAGTTTATGAGCACCATATGTTACTGGTGCTCTGTGATATGTGTCATCTGCCTGGGGTTTGAGTGCTGTTTGAGTTGGTGCTTTGTATTGATTTGAAATCCATTGCTTTTGAAATATCACCGTCTCTGAGGTTGTAAAGCTGCAAAAAAGTTGGTGTCAACAGTTTTACTCCTCTAAGTATCATGTTCTTTGTACTGTTGCCTATTAAATACTCTGACTCTTCAAAAACAGTCTTGCCCTTCTCCAAGGAAGAATTAATCTGAATTTGATGAACCAGTGAGCATGTTGCTGTTAGGAAATTGTTGCATCCCCGTTGCAGAATAGGTTCTTTGAATTCCCACCGATTTATCACACTCAAGATCTTGTTACAGGCAAAAAGAACACGCCCTATATGCAAAGCCAAGATTTTACTGTTAGTATCATTAAAATCTTAATTGTCTAATCAAAGGATTATTATTATTCCAGTTACAATAATACTGATGCTTATACTTCAAAGTAAATACAACTAAAATGATGCATACACATGTTTTCTAGTATCTACCCCTTTCTCTAATGTTATACTTATCCTTCCACTGGCACTCTGTGTCTCAAGGTCAATGTTTTCAATCTTGGCAGAAGGGGGAGTTGTCTGCATCCTGAGTCCATCCTTGGGAGAAGTCTTTCTCCTCACTTTAGGATCCGCTTACAGGCATTTTTATGTTTGCTAACATGATCTACACCTATCTCACTTTTTCTTTGCTCTTTTGCTTACCCCTACAGCTGTTTTTACCCAGCTTCGAACGACTCATCCCTCTTCTGGCTAGTCACTGGCCACTGGTTGCCAGTAGCTTATAAGCTGTCCTGGGACCTCTGGGATCATCCTGTGCCCATAGTGACAAAGCTACGCTGCTGTCCTATGCCCTCCATGTTGCTTTTTGGTTTAGGATCCCGAGTAGTACTTGTTATTGCCATCTGCTACCTAAAGGTAAGCCTTGCACCACACAGTTTACAAAGCTAAGCTAAAGATAAGGCAGAGTAGTTGATAGTCACCTAACAGTCCTTAGACAACGGGTCTTACAACTAAACAAGCTCAAATGGAGCACCAGGCAAGCCCTGACTGGCACGTCCTGAGACCTCCACTGGTAGCATAACACAAAACCAAGGATAACGCTTGTCCTGTTTGAAGCAATGTCAACACCGTATTTACTAAGCAACGCGGCTACAATAGAGTTGGAAAATGGCAGAAACCATGGTGTTTGGGATTGCTGAGAGGGAAAGCTGGGGGCAGGTGACAAAGGAGAAGTGTGTGGCTGATTCAACACGTGAGGGGTGAGCATGGCATGAAGAAAGAAATAAGGCATTGACTTCTGTTGGCTTTTGTATATTCTTGAGATGTGAAACCGTAAGGATGTAAGCGAGCATTATCTTAGTGTAGAGGCTTTTCTGGTATGACTTCAGTTTTAGAAAACAGTGTTTGAAATGTTTCAGTTACAGGACTGTGGATTAGGAGGATATAGACCAAATAGTAAAGAACAGCTAGTTCCAGAAGGTTTTAAAAACTGCCTTCAGCACACCTTGCTGCCACCCAGTGCTTCTTGGAGTGCCTCGTCTTTTTGTTTTCTGTAGTAGACAATAGCAGGTCTGTGGTCTGCTGAGACTTCCTCCCATCTGGGCAGGGAGAGTGATCCCCATAGTTCCTGGTCCCACCAGTTATACCAAAAAGCGTGCTTTGTTTAAGTGAAATACTTTAACCAAAGCAATGAGCTTTGGTTATTGGACAAGTGAGACTTTCAAAGCACTGCAGGTCTGTATGACCTCTGAGTGTTATTGTTCTTTATCTAATTTTTCATTTTATTATATTTTGAACAAATTCTGAGTCCATTGAAAACTTGATTAATATCTGTAGCAAATGGAAATACTCCTTCTTGAAACACATGCACACCCATGCACACAGAGGATATTAACTGAGTAGACTCTTTGCCAGATGATATCTCATTCTGTTTAGCAGCCATTTGTGCTTCATGATAGTACTAAGATGCAGTCCATTAAATGGAAGTACTGATTCCTCTTCCCTACTGATGATGTAATTAAAAATAAAATACCTAAGAGTGTTAGTTTTAGAAACTATTTTTGGAGCACAGCTGAAGACAAGTGTCAAAATGAGTGAGGTTTGACACAGATTCTCTTGAAAATGCCCTTTGGGGAATGGTTTGAATGCATGCCTACTCAATCAAACTGGGGATGTCCCAGGGAGCTCTTGTAGGAAAACCTTTCAGACTAAAGAATCTCCTTTTGTGCGCCAGGTTCTCCTCTAATTCAGCTAAAAGACTGAGGAGAACATGAAGAGGCATTGATACAAACACAAAAGATACTAGACATTGTTAAGGCTTTGGGACTGGCTCTAGAGAAAGAAGCCTGCTCAGAAATCTCTTCTGAACACTGCAAGCAGATTCCTGAGCTAGCATGGAGAAACAAGTGCATGGAAGGGCTGATAAATCTCAGTGCATCTTGCATGGCATTCTGAATGCTCTTTTTCTACTGGCCACACTCGCAAACTGTGCTAGAGATAAGCTGTGTATCACATGCATTTTTTTTTCCATAGCTTGTCCACCACCTGTCTTCTGGGGAAAAATCTGAAAACTAGTTGACCATGTTGGTTAGGGAAATCTCTTCAGCAATGTTTCCACTGATTTAATCAGTCTGGTTTCCAGCACAGCTTCAGCCAGAATGTGGGTAGCCTGGCGTTATTGCAGCTGCTGTTTGAGAACACCAATAGGGAAGGATTGTCAGTAGTTTGAAGACCAGCTTGGTAATTTGGAGACCAAGCTAAAACTCCCTATTCTGCCACAGACTTCCAAAGTACCTCAGTTCCCTAACTGTAGAATATGAGCAACAGTACTTTTTTACAACCAATGTTTTGTGAGGAAAAATAAAATTGTTAAATATTCTGAAAATCTGGGTGGGAAAAGAAACCATAAAACGTATTTGATTAGAAAATCTTCCCTTTATTTTCTGGGAAAAAAAACCCAAAACAAACAACTTTTTATGAACTTAGCAGTGATTCTTTTTGTTGGTTTTTTTTTTTCTCCCCCTCAACCAGTCATTATGTCAATAGCGTTGTGACCAAACTTGGACCCACTGTGAAGAACCTAGTAGGACAGTGGAGTTAGAAAATTTTAAGAAATACAGGACCTGGAATTCATTGCCACTAAATTATAACCCTTTCAAGAAATACTTTGAGAAACATGGGAACTGATGAGACTGTTCTTTAATGAAGAAAATCAAAGATGATGAGTTCTATAGGCAGTATTGAGCTAGTTGTCAGTAATTAGCTTCAGATGAGATTGTTGTCTTTAATGTTTCTTGACTATTCTTGGATGAGTTGGAACATACGATGAAAGTGTAATTACAGCCTTTGATATTTTGGTGGATGTCTCAATGCTTCCTGGAAGTAGTCCAACAGGTTGTTTGGCCAAGTGGTTTGTGGGGTAGCCAGTTGCCTATACAATAAAGGAAGAAAGAGAAAACTGTTAATTGTTCATGCAGTAAAAGGTCTCCTCACATACATTTCATGATGTGGTATTTTAAATGCATCTAAGGAAAAGTCAATCTAATGAAAGAACAAACGCTTTTTGCCTTTTATGTGGATTGTGTTACTTGTATGCTTATTGTATTTTTTAAAGTTCAGGCTTTTTAATGCTAATTATTAAAACAATAAGTTCAGTGTGTCTGGGGTGGGGAAAATGAACGCTTTAAAGAATACAGTCTGTGAAAGCAGATTCTGGTGGGTTGTATGTTGGTTTTGTGCTGGTGCAAGTATTGCTACTCTGGGATTACATCAGGGCACTGCAAACATGAATCAGGGCTTTAGTGTTTTAAAACCAATTATGTATCATTTCAATCTGAATGTTTACAGCTTAGTGAAGTTGTAAGCAGTTGTAAAACAAGATCTTGATTTTAGAGGTGCTTATAATTTCAGATTTCTCTGTCAGATTTGCATGTAACAAGACTTCAAGTCTTGTGTGGACTAGGTCTAGTAAGTTGTAGAAAGAGGAAAAAACGTTTTGGAAACTGGGATATTGGCAGATACAAAACAGAAGTAGCATTATACCCACTGTGATCAGGCGGGAAGGAGCAGGGAGTGTTATCACAGATTCTCTTCTACAGAAGCTCTACAAAGGCAGGGAAGAGATAAGAAATGTCTCCCCTTGGTGAGCTACCTTAGAACAGCGTCAAAATACCTGGGAGGTACATGTCCCCACTGAAACACTGAGTCAGCAACCATCACCTTGTTGTGAAGGGCAACTTCAGCTCTTTGGGGGTCAACAGATGGAGATCTGGAGAAAACCCCCAAATTTAGTTATAATTCAGGTACAGTAAGTGGGAACTGTGAACCCACCAGATGCCAACATATTTGAACCAGTGTTCCAGAGACCTTTGCCCATAATATGTTTTCTTTATGCTTTGCTGAATGACTGTGGAGGAGGATGGAGCGAAGGCTGTCTGCTGCAAGCTGTTTCAGAGCTTTCACTAGTTATGCTTCTTGTAATACCTAGCGTACATGGACAAGTATGTCTTGCACATTGATCTCTCCTTGCCTTTTGTGATAGCCACACCTTACACTTCTTCTCACTGGTACAGAAACAATAGTCAAATGGTGAAGTAACTTGTTTAATCAGGGTCATGTAATGAGATTTTTTGCTCCTCGTCACAATAAGCAGCTTAATCTTTGTGATAAATCCCTTGACAATAGAGTTAGTGTTGCTGTTCTGAATTACACCTGTTTAGAACAGTTGTCCCATAATACTTGAAGTCTAGGTCAATGAGTTCTGGAGGTATTTCAGAATTATATTTTACAACATAAAATTTAGGCAATTTGTCTTTGTCAATTTAAACAAAATTGGATGACCTCATGGGAAGCAGTCATAAGCCTTAAATTCATCTGCGATTAACTGGATTTTTATTTTTTTCGTAAGACCTTTTGATAATTGGCATGCCTGAGCTATCTGGAGCAGCAGATACCTTCCCACAGCAACTCCCACTTCCACCTTACAATTTAGGGAGAGAGTGCGGCACTGTGCATTCCTCACCTTATATTTGCAGGTGGCAGTTTGTAGCTTCACGAGTATGGATGGGGATCTGGGACCAATGCACATGGTTACATTTTCATTCCAAAAGGCTGGAAATCTTCCGTTTATGTTTGGTAAGAGAATTTACCTCGGGTGGATCTCTGGTAACAATGACTATTCTAATCACCTTCCAAGGATTTCTCTTGCATTTCAAAAACCAAATGGTGCTACTTTCATTGGGCAACATCTTGTTTCTTGCAGTAATTGCCAAAGGATGGGGGGGGAAGGAAGAGGGAGGAGGGCTGCTACCTCGAAATCTTAGCAGAAAATTGAATTTCATGTGGACTTAAGCTTAGTACATTAGGAGGTCTTTCAGTATTAGCACACAAAATGATTGTTTGTTATGGAAGTATGGCTTTAGTCTAATGAATTGTCTATGTATTCAAATCATACCTGGTTAATTAAAGTTACCAGCTTTATTTAAGATAATTACAGGTAACACCCCAGTCCCTGCCCTTAGGTGAAAATCCATGGCCTTCTCCTCTTTCTCTCCCTCCCTACTCTATCTCTTCTTCAGATAAGTTTTGAACACAGTATTTTGGAAAATCTGTGCACAGTAAGGCCATAGCTCTGAAATTAATTAACTTTGTGTTTATCTTCCTTACATATTTCAAATTAGCATTATCTCAAACAGATCCCAGATCTGAAACTTTTTGTCTGTGGGTGACAATGACAAATGTAAAAGCATTCAAGTGAGTTGCAGAGGGAAGAATTGGGGACAAAAATCTACAAGTCAATTTTGTCTGTAGAAACTGAATCACTGAAATATATGTCAAATGTCTCTTCTATAGGAAGACATTTGCAAAGCTCTAAAAATTTCTGAGGTGTCATTTTCAAGCACTTTATTTCAATCAGCATGGGGAGTGATGTTAAAAATAAAAATGAAATTAATAGTTGTAACATTTTTGGAAATGTTTCAGCTAATGAAAATAGGAACCCTTTTTGCTACTATTTTGCTGAGTATGCTTATTAGATCTTTTGTTAAATAAGATTGTGTAATTGAGGATAAATGTGTGCTATTGTATTTTTATTTGGTCATAACCTTACTCTTTCTGTACACAGTAAAAAGGATGATGTGAAACTAGATGTTTGAGCACACCAAGTGAGTTTGCTGATGAATAAAAGACCTCAAAACTCAAATTAGTAATGAAATCAATCCGGCAATGCAATTTAAAATGCAAGGCCTTAACAGAATGCTTACAGTGTATTTATAATAATTAAATTCATAGCAAAATGAAAATCTAACTGTAGGTGCAATCACCAATATTAAATTTGTCTTTGTATGGGACTGGGGGGGTCTAATAAATTACTAACTCAATCTGTTTCTTCTAGCCATGTATATGGTGATGTCTGTGCTGGATGCCTTTCATTTTTCTTGCCTCTTGGACTGGAAAATGATAAATAATGCACCCTCTGGTATGAATTTCTATTTGCGTGTATTTGGCATAACACAGGAATCTTAGAAATGAGTGAACATTTCTCTCACATCTGGAACATGTCTGAATTATCACCAATAACGTCCCAACTACAAATGGCTGAACAAGACAGTAAGGCACTGTGTCAAATGTAGTCCAATTCCTTTTGCCGTTAAATGAACAACCACCAAAAAACTGAAGTCGTTACTGTTCCTAAAGTCCTATTTAAAAACAAAGCAACCAAATTCAGGATAATGGCTAGTTCCTAGCTATGAGTTGGCTTGATTTTACGTTGGTTTCAAGAGAGCCTTATCCCCTGTGTTTAAGCCCAAACATAATATATTACGTATTCTGTAATAACAGCAGTGTTTATACTCTGGTGATGCTCTGTTAAAATGCGCCTGAGATCTTATGGCTGTGCTTAGTCGAAGTCATTTGGTCCATGGACTTGCTTAGCATCTGAAAAATATTCCCCTCTCAAGATGCACAGAACCTTGCCTAGCACTCCTCCTACCCTGCGAGCAGGTGGCCAGCACATTGGTGCAAAATGTCCAGCCACGCTGCTGTCTTCAATTACGATGCATTCAAAGCTGACTCATCTGTTACTATGGGGCTCTTGTCAACCTGGCTGCTTTCAGCCCGTAAGTGTTAATGTGTACTTACCGCAGCGCAGTTGTCAATCATTCACACCAACGTCCTCATGGCAAGGATTTGCTCCATAGGGGAAGCAGTGGTGCTGTGAGGTTGGGACTGCCTCATCCAACCTGCAAAACTGAGGACCACAGTTTTCTTTCATGCATCTGTTCCTTTTATTTTCCATGGACTGAGTAACAATTTACCACCCAAAGAGATGAAGGGCTATATCCCATGCCTGTTGTGTTTGGATACCAGCACAAAGATGAGATGGTCTGTGGTGAAGTCTTGTGGTTTAGGAAATTGTACTGCCTATTATATTTTTCCAGCAGGGTAAATCAAAGAAATAAATAGAAAATAAGTTATTTTTATAAAAATTTCATTTTCCATAACCAAGGTTGTATTCAGAGTAATTTATGAGCGTGCCTTAGTACTGTGCCCTCCACCCCACCCCCTGTGTGATTTGCTGCTCTGTCCCATTTTTAAGGAGCAGAGAAATGGGGGCTGGTTGATTTTTGTGGACTTTAAATGGTTCTCTGGAAGCCTTTTTACTACTTCTAGCACCCCCTCTTTCTTGTGTAGATTCATTACAGCTGTTTGTGGCACAGCATCAGCTGCTGCTCAGACCCTGTAGTTGAAAGCATGCCCTTCTGCAGCCCAAAGGCAAATTAGTCCATCGACTCAACTCTTACGGGATTGTGGCTCTTGATTACTGGGCTCCTGCCACAGAGGTGATTTAATATCTTTCGAGTCTATGTGGACCAGGGTTGATGGAAGGTCATGTCCCAGCTCAGTGAGAAACATGCAAGTTTTCACTTTGTTTTTTTCCCAGTTTAGGCTCTGGTGACACTGATGCAATCCTCACCTTTTATTTTCCTTTCCTGTTCCCCACTTCTGGCTCTTGTAGCTTTGTCTAGACTACAGATATGGATGCTATAGGAATAATGGGCAAGCGTGCATGTGCATGCACACACGCATTTTGTGTCCTATAAACTTTGCATTACCTACGTGAAGTACTCCTGCCTGAATGAATAGCATTAAATCAAAACAGGCTGTGAGAGGGGAACAACAGGAAATGAAAGAATGGCTAAGATAAGGTATTCAGCTGCATCAACTGGTTTAATAAAAATGTTGCTGGTACCTCTCTCCATATATGCTTCCCTATATCCTTAGCTCATCACAGCTAGAACAATGTGGTGACTACAAAGCACATTGAGAGGTGGATTTAGGGGGAGAGGGCTGCACAGTGAAGGAAATGTTATCTGACCAAGTATCCTAACCTACTCAACCTATCAGAAACACCACGGCCCGTGGTTGCCTGCTGTGCCTTTATGCCCGGGTGTCATTTTTAGTTCTGCACAAGTGCTCGTTATGGCGTTGAGGGGGGGAGGCACTTACTATAGGCAAAGTGAAAGGGCCTGTTGCCCATCACTGTCTGCTCGGCGCTGCTGCAGGGGTTGCTGAGAGTGCAGGCATTGGCCTATCGATGCAGCAGGGTTATTCATCTGCTGAAAGGAACTAGCAGCGTTTCTGCTTGCTTTGACGGTCTGCCTGTAGCCCTGGTTTCATTTCTGTGACACCTTTCCGTTACTGGCTGCGTGAGAAATAGCATTCAGATCTTTTCTGCCTCGTTAGATCACTTGCGCACGTGAACACAGAGAAAATATTGTCTTCTCATTTTTTTACTTGATTCATATCTGCCATGGTTATGTCCCTGTAGGTCTAAGTCCCTCAGAGATATAGAGGGTGAGATAATTTAGAGAATCCTAATTAAATAGCTAACCTATTTTCAAACCCAGAATTTTTAGTGATTTATACTTGGGGTGGGGCATGCACTTCAAATATACTTTCACAGGAACATTAAACTTTAATAAGCCTCTGCATTTGCTGCTGCAAATGTAAAATGCATTGCTTCAACTGGCTTTGTCTTCTGCATTGTGTGCAAGGGTGGGAAAACCCAAATTCTGCTAACACAAAACATACCCTGCACACTCACTTGTTCCCCTGGCAGCAAGATGAGAGAGGGAATGAACTGCATATGACTGGTATTAGTCACACTGATTACTATGTCCTACTGGAAGGTATATTGCTCTGAAGAGGCCATTATAGGGAATTACACCCTCACAAAACAGGGCTGCTCACCCCAAAACTTTCTCTGCATGGTCTAAGAGAAACAGTAGTAGAACTAAACTATTAACAGCACAGTAATTAGGACTAATGGACAAAAGTAAAAATGTTTGGAAGTCTTACTAGGTGCTAATTCTGGGCTTCCCTTAGTCACCTTCTCCACCTCTTCTGTTCTTCTTTCACTAGAGCATCTCTTTTTCTTTCTACAGCCTCGTCTTTGCTTATTCTTTTCATTAGTTTGCCTCTCTCTTTGGGTCTGCTTCATCCTAATGTAAATTATTATTGTTTAACTACCCTCTCTGGTTTTCTGCAGAGTGCTATTTTCTGTCCAGAGCCATTTTTACTGTTTTAGTAGGATGCCTTGCACAGTGGGGTCCTCTCTAGTGATGGGGCTCCAGGGCTCAGTGGTAATGAAAATAATAAAGGCATGATACTTCATCATAATTTGCTTTTATGTTGTTGTCAGTAATAGGGTCAGTGTAATGAGCAAAAAAGTAGACCAATTGCCATGTTTTGATACTTTGAGCCTGGTTTGTAACAATTATCTGGCAAAAGAGCTTTATTAATACAGGTTATGTGGAAACCACTTGGCTGACAATATAATCAGACCCAAAGAAGCCAACCTAATGGCACCCAGATGCTCTACAAAATCATTGGGTGATCTGAGTATGATTATACAATCACTTCTTCCATCTTAACTAGGAATATATTCCTTGGTGATCTTCCTTACTGTACTGCTATGTAAAAATTCCTGGAGCTGCAAAAGCTTTTTCCCTTATTGTAGGAACAAATCGTGCACAATCATGGCATCATCATGCTCTAGGAGAGGCTGCCAGGCTGGTTTCTTTACTGTGGTATGGTTGACCTGCCACAGCTCACTGTTGTGAAACCAGCTCTTCGTGTTGCCATAGCCAGGTGTGCTGAGAGAGGTTTATGGCTGCCTTGTGCTCCTAAAGTGCAGTAAATTAGGCATGGTGAATTAATATAGTAGTGAATCTAACCCCAAATTTTAAAAGTGACCATAAAAGCCATTTTGTTATGTTGTGGTGTTTGAGGTTTGGGTTTTTTTTGTGAAACACAACCATGTTGATGTTTGTTCTCATCTGACTGGTTATAGTATAATTAGCACCTTTAGTAGTGGAAGCTTGGTATTCTTAGGTAGTTAAATCAAAAACCTGAACTCAGGTGGAACAAAAGGCAAATTGATTTTAATTACAGGTCTTTTCAGCTTCATTCAAGTGCCACCACTCAGTCTTTATTTGCTGTCCTCTAGGATGTATTTAGATTTTTTAGGGCAACTAATCTAGAATAGTTCATTAGTCAGAGATCTAAATTTAATTCAAGTTTACTTCTAGTATTTAAAAATGTCTTAATCTCTGTTGCTCTGCAATCTGGAGGGATTTTGTTTTAAAGTTCATTTATATGTATCACTTTGGTTAAAACAAACTTTGTTTTAGATAACTATGAAAATGTATGAACACATTTGTGACTTGAAAGTGTGTGTTAGTTAGCCATGCTTTTCCATCGTTCTGCACTGGTATCCCCCAATGATTTTATTTAGAAATGGGTATCTTCAGGTTCCCATTGACCCACTAAATCTATGTTCTCATGAGTGCTTAAACTTTCAGTGTTTATATTGAAACTGTTTACTTATTTATTCAGGGAAAGCCTCAAAAAATAATTTGTTGTCGTTCTGTTTTGAAAATAAGGAAAAAAAAATCACAGTTTGGTCAGATGCAGTATAGAAAAAGAGTATATACTATTAATTTTTTTTCTGCATCCTTTAGGCAGCTGAACCTGCTACTAACTGAGCAAAGTATTGTATGACAAAGGACTGTAAAATAAAATTCCATGTATTTGGACTAGGTAGACATAGTAAGAATAAAATGCGGTGGACATTAAAAGAAATGGAAGAGGGTAGAACATAACTGTCAAAAAAATAAAAAAGCTTCCATTCTCTTAACTACCACATTCTTAGCTGGTCTATGACTACATAGTTTTTTTACGATGAGGATGGTGAGACACTGGAACAGGTTGCCCAGAAAATTTGTGGGTGCCCCATCATTGGAAGTGTTCACGGTCAGGTTGGATGGGGCTTCGAGCAACACGATCTAGTGAAAGATGTCCCTGCCCATGGGACATTTGTTGCCTCTGTAAATACAAGGACACAGGTAAATACCAGGTTACAAGGCCACAGGTTCTTCAGGATCCTGCTCTGCAGAGGGACTGTGAATGTGCATCTTTTTCTTGTCTTTTTTTGGCAAGCCATTCTTAGCATTCAGCAGCCTGCAGGTGATGTGAGTAGATGAGGCCCTCACTGCACTCATAGAATCATAGCATTGTCTAGGTTGGAAGGGACCTTTAAGATCATCGAGTCCAACCATCAACCTAACACTGCCAAAGCCACCACTAAACCATGTTCCTAAGCACCACGACTACCCATCTTTTAAATACTTCCAGGGATGGTGATTCTACCACTTCTCTGGGCAGTGTGTTTCAATGTTTGATAACCCTTTCTGTGAAGAAATTTTTCCTAATATCCATCCTAAACCTCCCCTGGTGCAACTCTGAGGCCCTTTCCTTCTGCCCTATCACTTGTTACTTGGGTTAAGAGACCAATCACAAAGAATGTGGGCTAGCTGTTTCGGCTGGGTGTGCCAGCACAGTGCTGGCCTGTGGGAAATGGAGGAGAGATGTTCACATGGGAGTGGGAGGAATATAAACTGAGAGAGGATTAATTGCACCTATTTGTGCCTATGCCAATGGCTCCTGAAAAGTTTTTCTTCCCTGCTAGTGTTAATCACTCTGCTTGCAAAGAAAAACTGAAGTCCCTTTAAACCCTTTTTTTTTTTAAATTATTTTTATTTTTATTAAATAGGCTAAATAAGCCACCCCATTTTTAAACATCCTAACCCTCTGTTCTCTTATTTGTTCTAGTAGCTCTGTTCTGGTTTAGATAAATATTTTATGAGCTTGGCTGACCATAAGCGTATACAGTGATCCAAAAGAGGTCTTGCTAGTGTCTTATACCTGGACACAAATGTTTGTCCCTGCTGGAAATTCCTCAAGGTACATCCCGGGTTAGGTAGCATAAACACGTGAGAGTCGCCCTGTGTTTGGAAAATGTAGCCAGGTCATTCTGTCCTCTGCTGTTTCCATCTGTGAAGCTGCCACAGTAGAAATCTGTAGTAATCCTGTTCCTGATTTTCTGCTTTTTTGTATCATTGTTTTTGGTATCATGTCTATCCCTAAGTTCACTGATTTTTTTATTTTTTTTTTTCCCAGTAGGATATTCTGGTCCTCCACTGCACTTACACTGCTGCTGGACTCACTGGCAAATTATTCCTGTTTGTGAAAATGTCACAAAATGAAAATATTTGGCTCAAAGATTGAACACTTGAGGATTTGCACTGGTAACCTCCTTTTAGCCTCAGAGGTTCAATACTTCCCCACAATTAGTAATCATGTCCACTATCTCTTTTATAGTCCTGGTGCTAATCTCCACTTTTACCAGTTGAATTAATAACTTCCCTTATGGCACCGTATCAAATGCTTCAGTGAGGTCCAGCGGATTAGATTTTCTGTGTTTCTTTTGTCTAGAAAAGGAGTTACCTTATCAGATAAGATAAAGTACGCTAGCTGTCTGAAACATGTTTATGAGCTTGTCTGAGGAGCCAAAGGGACGGTGCTACCATCTGTGGGATTATGACTTACTGACTTTGGAGAGTTCTTACTGATTTTTAGATAACTGTGCTAATAAACACCTCAAATAGAATACTTTGCATTATTGTTATTGCTGTTGCCTAAACGTTACCTGTAACCTGCTTTTAATATATTGTTAAATTTTTACCCTTACTAACATTGTTTAACCACTTGAGTTCCATATCATGGAGTTTGTCTGCTCCATATTAAATTTGGATACCCAGTGGCAATATGATAGTAACTACTGTGTGAGTGGAGGAAAAATATGCAAAAAGTTTGGAAAAGTTTCCTTTAGTTTACTGTGCAGTAGGAAAAAGTCTCTATTACTTGGACTATAAAATAGCCAGTAAAAATCACGTGGCTCCATACTCTTGCTTTAGTTTCTCTGATACACTTTCTAAAATTAGGACCTGCATCGTAGCTTTTGCATCATCTGGTCTAGTCATCATACCCCCCAATTTACTACTGAAGTGTTTACTAAGGGGCACAGTAGCTATTTGTCCTAAGGCTGCGCAGTTTTTGCTCTCAGTTTTTTAGCAAGGAATTTTAATGGGGAATATCAGTCTGTTTAAGTCTCCGTAACAGAGACAAACTTCTATTGAAAAATTAAGAGAAACTATGTCTATCTGGGATTCTTTAGTAGATACCTAAAATTATCAGCTTGGCAGTAACCAAATATCATACTGCATAGTCTTTGAAAAACAAGTATTTATTCATAAAGGTCTGAACAGAGTTGCATCAGTGTAATGCATCCACATAAAGGAAATACTGCACGTACATTGACCCTTTCTTCCAGGGACTGATAAAACAAAAAGCCAGAAAACATCCTATTACACTTCAAATGAACGAAATAAGAATTCCTGTAAATAAGTGGCCACTAGGTAAATTACCTGTTAGAACAATAAAACCACAAATTGAAGTCACCTCTGTCACTATAAACCTTAAAACTTTCAGTGGCAAATATAATGAAGCTTTTGCTTGTTAATGCCATTGTGATACTGCTAATGTTCAAGACTCAGTGGTGACTTTTCTGAAGAAGAATGGAGCCGGTTGTTACGTTGGTGAAAATTAGTCTGAATAAATTAGATTTCAGTGATAATCTCTCATTTTTTCATCCATGATGAAGTGGTATAGCATTGTCCAAGCTGCCAAATCTCCTTTCAAAAGACTGTCAGGTTTTCCAACAACTTTCCAATTTTTTTTTGAATAACATTCTCATTTTCATGAGAAAACACTAATGGTTTGTGCAGAGAACTAAAATTGGATGCAAAGAATTATTCTTGCAAATACAGCACTTAACTCCCCATGTGCATCAGCTTCAACAATGGGAGCATTGAAAGCTCCTTGTGCAAGTGTTAAGTGTGAAAACCTACTTGGCTTTTGCAGAAGATTCCCCCTACCCTCCACCTCCTGAGATTCGGAAGCTGACATCTGTTTTGGTTCCTTGACTGAGTGTTTGGTTGAGATACAATCAGTAAAGAATATAATTCTTTATCATTTATTCCTAGTGGCAGTTTGCTGAATACAAAAGCACATGCACTTGTCCATGTGGCTAAATGCTAAAATAGTTAAATATTGAACAGCAGAGAATCATTAAACATGAGAAGATGTAATACATAGGAGTAGACCTGCGTATTTGAGGCTGGAAGGTATCTTTTCGTGTGTATGCGTATGTATGTTTGTTGTGGGGAGGAAAATTGTACTTCTCTGGACAGGTTCCTTACCAGATGTTTCTTACTACATCAGATGATTGAGGAACCAAAGTACATCTGGCTATTAAAATATCTTTATACGGTTACATGATTTATGCGGAAAGCATGGTTGAAACTAGTAAGTTTACAACTACGTGAATAGCTCTTACCAGTATCTGGCTAGAGATAGCAAGCTTTGGAACTTAAATTAGACAACAGTGCTGTTCTGTGCTTACTTACAAGGCATGTTTGTATATTTTTAAGATTATTACATTCAGGCAGCCTTCTACGTACTCTATGCTATTTTGGTATTTTTGCTGAGAGTCAAGAGACTTAAATAAACCCAGAGTCTCTATGGATTATAGTTATGTACAGTTTTATACATGCTGGAAAGCCATAAGCCTTCAGGCTGAGATAACTGCATAATAAACATATATTTTATGAAATAATACCTTTAACACATGTTGCTTAAAAAAAAAAAAGGAGGGGGAAGACAGTTCATCTCTGTCTGCCACTACAGACTTCTATCAAAAATAAATTTAGAAGAGCTCCAGTTGTTCTCCCAGTTTTGGAAAAGAGATGATTTTATTTAAGGTTTCCATAAGGTCACAAGGACCGCTTTTGAATAAGTTCAGCAAGCCTAATGACACTGTGAGATACAACTTCTAACAAGCTGGTACTCAAAGAGGAAAGAGGAGTTGTCATTGGGAACATGGAAAGCATGCTTTTCTTTTAAGACTTTGCATTTTGCCTGTCAGCGATTGCCACTGATGAAGCATTAGGTACCACTGCGTTTGGTGTTTGCAAGGATGTAATGTAATTCAGTATTGTGGTACAATTATTGGGCAAGTATTCAATCAATAGATCATACTCATTAACAGAGTGGCGGAAAATATCGTTCAGTGTTCCTTTCACCCAGACCCTACTGCTTCTGGTGTCAACTTTGGACTTGCAGGTGTTCAAGTTCTTCAGCTTTCCTCAGTCCATCAGAAACGAAAATGCCATGTCATTGTCACCTCCTCTGAGCAATTTGTGGTATCTGGATACTATCAACAAAATATCCTATAGTAGCACAGGAATTATATACGGCATATAACAGCTTGCACGGCCTCGTATGTAACGGCATTGTTACAGCTGCAAGGGAGTTATTTTGCCTTGCTCCGGTAAAGGATTAAATAAAAACGTTGACTTCTATGTTATTGGTCATCTTAGCTAAAATTCATCAAAACAAGTAGCTCAGGTTCGTTTTTCAGAGCTTAGTTTCTCCTAAAGATTCAGGTAAACCTCAGTGCAGCTGTTCAAATAGACATTTTCCTTTAAAGTACTTCTTTATAAACATAATGGCTTTCAACTTCTTTTCTAGACATTGGATTAAATATTGGAGGGAAAAACCTACCTCTTTCTGACCTTATTTGCTTTTGATATTATATTTAGCCTTTTGTATTAATATTCACTTGTATTTCTTTCTGGTCCTCCTCCTTTTATTTTGATATGGTTTTAAGAAATTTGAAGTTTTGAAGCAGACTTCCTGTCCTGCAGATTAAATTCTAATGAGTAACTTAAAAGGTAATCTTCTCCTGAAAGAAAGGTGAAATTTTACTCTTCTGAATTAAAATTTCCTTCAGCTCACATGTTGTAGCCTCCAACGCAGTCAGTCTAGAACTACAAAAAGTAATACAAACTGCCCAAAAAAATGAAGTTTGTCATTTTATTGCCAAAAGAGGAAAAAAAAGTAAAAGAGCTGAGAATATTTCATGGTTTTACTGATAGATTTTTCTGAAATAATGCCCAATTTGCAAGTGGAAAAACGTACTTTGGCTGTCTTATGATCTCCTTTGCCTCAATGGATTAGGTTTCTTGGTCATACTACAATATTCATAATAAATCACAGCCTCTCTTCTTGGTGAGGAGAACAGATGTATCATGAGAGATGCAGTCCAGCCTGGACAGAAGTGTGGTTGGTAACTTCCACAAGGCACAGTTACGTATATATGAACAAACCCAAATATTTTACCAATATAGATTTGCTTCTTGGTTTTCATTTGTTATGTTTTCTAGTGACCTATCAGTATTTTCCCATGGAAAGCTGATAGTTTTTGCAGAAATGCGTCCATTAGTTGGAAAAACAAACTTCTGTCAGTGAGAGTTTTAAGGCTGAATGAATGTTTTTCCATTGGAAATGTTGGTCTTTGGGAGTCAGTAACCAACGCAGATAGCTACGTTTTATCCTGGCTGAAGCCTTCTGTACAATGGTGGTCCTAAGCAAAGCATAAGGACAATGAATATTCATACAGATCTGTCTTGATCTATAGCTCACACAGCACTCTCCAGCTAACAGAATATTACATTTTATATAAGATTTTCTTAGTTTGAGGAATGTTAGACTTTCCTGATTTTTTTTTTTTTTAATGTGACTTCTCACGGTCTTTTTATTTTGTTTGGTTTACCTGGATATACAGTTTTTCTGTTAGTTTGGGTTAGCAATCGAGATGCGTGTTTAACAAAAACAGAACTTGAGGTGCATACAAAACCTTTGGCCAGATGGTATTGAGAGATCCAGAATTGTACATGCTGCTGTTGCATCTCTGTGGCTATTTGGCAAAGTGATTTCAGAGTGGAAAACACTTTAGGCTGACATCTAGGCTTTATAGTCTGTGTATTTCTTCTAAAAATGCACTTTCATTGATGCAAGAAAAATAGACACCACAATCTGTTATTTTATACTTGTTTCTTTATACTGTTCTTTTCCTTTTTAAGCAACTTTTACTGAAATGTTATTTACCTGAGTGTTCTCGTGTCATCTTGATTCCTTGCGTAGCAGCTCTGTATGATCACACTCTAAAGCTATGCGTGCATGACCATACTTGAAAACCACATTTTCCCAGGATATTGTTACTACAGAAATGTACATATCCATGCCATCCTCATTTACTGTGGCACATCTTGCATTTAACAACTTTTTTTTTTTTTTTTCCTTAGTGGTGTAGCTATGTTACCGGTCTTGATTTGGTTCCTTTTATGGGAGGGGAAAGGAAGAAGGACTAGCTGGCCTTATATCAACATCTGTGCAGGAAAGCAGCAAAAAAGTCACTCTCCAAATTTGTGTAGCTATGTATATACCAACTTCCCTGATGTATGAATGTATTTATGCATGCATACCGAGTATTTGGCTTTTTTTGCACACGAGCAAGCATTTGCTGCTAGTGCCAGAACTGTATATTGTAAAGTTATTTCAGCTATACTAGTGAAGAGCAACTTGATTGCTGGCATATAAGAAGAGCAACTGCTCGCATAGTACATCCCTAAGCTCATTAACTTTGCTTGGAAAATGTTTTATGTCCACCGGGTTTCAGAGGTGTAAACATTTTGTGGTTGTGTTTAAAGCACAGAAAAAACACACAATCCTACAGGTTAAGATGTATTCAGAGGGTTGCAGAATGATGGAAGTATTTGGGAAAGTACAAGTTCTATGAAGTTGTAAGAGGTTTAGTTCCTCTTACAGTATTTATGTCCGCACGGGGTGACTACTTACTCGAATACTTGTGCTTTGACTGGGCTGAAAAAGTGACAGGCCAGGACGGGCTGGCAATAGCCACAGGGAGGAAGGATTTGCACATCAGCCCTGCACTGATGGCTTTGCCAGGAAGCCCTGGATAATGCCAGCCAACCCCCTGTTCCCCACTGGTACCCTATTAGAAAGGACGCTTCTAGCGTCCAGCGACCGCCTTTGAGAGTACAGCATTGTCTTCCCTGTTCTGAGTTTTAATCTCTCAGGACTGGAGAAACATCACACCACGCGCAGGCGTAGGCTCAGTTTAAACAGTCCATTCATTTCACGTTGTAATAACCTGCTCGTGCCCTTGACGTTTCCAGTGAATAGAGAATTGGGACATTATCAGTGACTAGTGAGGATGAAAGGAAATACCTCACCTCAGCTGTGGAAGCACCAGCATCTGTTATATTTTAGCTGTTATCTTTGGCCGGGGACCTATAACTGATCTCACAGCTGAGACAGGAACCATATGCATAAAGAAATGCGTTTTAACCCTCTCCTCACCCATCACTCATGGGTGCTCGCCGCATGTGTTAATGTGAGAGCCATTAACACCCCCTCATCAGGAAATGCCACCTAATAGGCAAAGGGTTAATGACTAAATACAATATTTCTGATGATGATGCAGGAAGAGATGCTTTCTTTGTGTGACCAGCAGCAGTGTGACCAAAAGACCTTATCCAAATTAGTCAGGTATCTGACATACGCTATATGTAGCTACACCTGTTTCTTTCCACCTCTGTCTGTGGTTTCACCCGATGTTTCATCTACTCTGACAACATCTATATGTACCAATAGTATCCAATAGAATGGACCTATTTAACAGAAATTTGGGTGAAAGGCGATTTGTTAGTTTTAATGTTACATTGGTGGTTTAGCAGGTGGCTGATGCATTTAAAGTTGATAAATTCTCAATTGAAGTGTTTTAAAAATAAGAAAATCCACAATTTTCCAGAAGCCACAAAGTTGTTATTAGCAACATGTTGATGTCACTAATCATTTCTGAATGCTGTGACTGTCAAATGGGCTGTGGAATTAAAGAATGAAAGCAAAACATCAAAACACTTTTCAGTTAGAGACAGCTAGATGAATGTTTTATGGTTTTGTACAATCATTCTGTTTATCATTTCCCACACCATATAAGCAAACAAAATCTACTTATCTTAAAGTCACCTTGTAATTGTCAGTCAAGGAGTTTTCTTTAGCTTTAACTTCTCAATATGTAGCTGAAGCTAACAACCAGCTGTACCATAAGAGCTCCTAAGAATTTATTTGGCAGGAAGGGGGGGGGTGGGGGGAAGTTGAAAGCTCCTTACAAGACAAACCTAATTACCATTGATGGGGTTTTCTTTTTTCCATTGTAGTTTAAGACCAGCATTGTACGCTGTCTTGAGGTGACTGTACAAGTCTGTCTTAAATGGTCAGGAAAAAAATAAAAACAAAAGCCTAAGGCAAGCCAAAGTAAATATTAATTTTGAAACTATGAACTGATATCCACAATGAAGTAACTTCTTTGGCAAACACCTGCAGTTTTGCTTATAGTGAATAGGGAAAGAAAGGATTTTTGATAATTGGGATGAGAAGCAGTGATATGAAACACACTGTAAAGAGGTTTCATGTGCAGCAAATTAAAATGTAAACTTGTTATTTTCAGTGTTATGATTGACGCATTCTTTGGCTTGACTGTGTAATCTCTATTTGTAGAAATGCCAAATTAGATACCCCTTTTTGGAATGTTTGTAGCCCTTTGCTAGCTCTCACAGCTTAAAGAAATATTTGCAATGCCAATGGATAAAGTTGTTTCATTTGGAGGGTAATACCAAGCATTCCCAATATATTGTTTCTTCATGTGGCTCTAGAAAATGTCATTAAAATTTTAAACATTGTACAGCCTATGAAACTAGGGCTAGATAAAGTATTAACCTGTGCATCACACTATTATTTTTTTTAAAGTTAAAGCTTAAGGTAAAATGTGCTTTACAGGTGTGTCCCTAGTCAAGCAATAGAACACACTATGCAGCATGCTAAATTGCTTTTTGATGATCAAAATTCATCACTGGTTCCTAGCATTTAGGAAATAAATTAGGCAGTTTCAAATGGTACAAAAGAATTCTGCTCCTGACGTTTCTAGTGTGATGTTAACAGCAGTAGGGAGGTGTGCCTGCCTTTCAAATTGGCTGTTGGTAGCCAGTTTCTGCTCACAAGACAAATAACCACATAAGAAAATGACTTTTGTTAAATTGGCATTTCAGTATCAGCCACATATAACATTTAGTGTGTTGAAGAAAATCTAATTTATTCGGGTCCTACGGTTATTGAAGATTCAGGGGAAGGAAAGATGCAGAATCTGAAAAAGAAAATCCATAAAACACACAAATAGCCTAAATAGTTTCCTGCTCCTCTATTTCGTTTTGCATAGGTAAAGAGGAAATAACCTGTTCTGCATCATGTTGCCTATTGCTTCCTGTTAGATCCTTTCAGTAGAGGTTCTTTGCTAAACTTAAGACTTCTGAGTTGAAGTTCCAGCCTTTTCCTCATTTCTTGCCTTCCACCCTCCTTGCTCAAGAAAAATTTCAGGGGTAAGTTGTTCCAAAACTTAACTCAAGATTTTCAAGCCTGAATCTTTTCAAGGTTGAATTAAGGTAAAACACATTATTTGCTTTTGTTAAAATGACTGATTCAGCCGCTGACCAAGCTGCTGAGGAGGGTCATCTTTTGAGAAGCTATGGACATAAAAAATGAAAGTAGAACTAGCAAACGTTTTTTCTGCTGACATCCAGGCAGTCTGGCAAAGAAGATGGAAACTGCTGTACTGAAGCCCAGACAAGTCGGGGGGCAGATGGAGACAGAGTCTCTTGATAGTAAGAATATTCTCTCTGTTCCTCCTAATGATTATTTTTAAATGGCAGGAAATTTTAGTGTGCATTTGTAATTCAGCAAGGGAAGGGGGCCGCTGCGTAGAGGTATCAGAGTGACAACATGGTATTGCAAACCTTTGCTATCTTTGCCATTATAAATGACTTTTATAAATTAGTCTAACGTAGTTAAAAAGATACTCTGAGATACTGAGCAAGAAGGCGTAGGTTGAATTGTAAAAGGTACCTAATATCCTTTGAAATCAATGACAGACAGGTATTGACAATTTCTTCCGACTCATGATGTTGTCCCACCTCGATTAGTCCTAAAATTAGTCAAGGGAACAGACAAGGATTTAGTTTCAGCTTATATTAAAACTAAATAAATAACGTAACTACTATTTTCAGATATGTTTGTTCCCTTTGTTCACTGTGCCAACACATAGCTCAGCTAAGCCTTAGGATTAAAATAAGTGATCCATGATAGTAATTAACAGATTTATAAATCATTCTGTATGATCAAGCCATTCATAATTTTCCTGTCATATATGGAAAGGCATGTGCAGTTGCCAAAATGTATTACAAATGTAATGAAAACAAATAGTCTAAAATGCTGAGAAATCAAACAAAGTCTTATTAAAAATAACTTCAGTCACGGATCCAAAAAAGTAATTATTTGCACAGTTCCTATACCCCACAACACCTGAAAATTAGGTAATGGTTAACATATGTTGGATTGTAGGCCCAAACCCAAAGTCAATTGTTGAAGTCTTTGCCCTGGAGGAAAACCATAAATCAGACAGGATATTAGAAATGGCAACTGACTAACATTGCTCAAGGATCAGGACAGGCAGAGGTGCTTCTAGCTAGTAAACTTGGCAAAGTCCACGCAAGTTGGTCAAAGGCGCGCTGTAGAAGTGGGTCCACCAGTTATGGCATAGATGTCATGGTGTGTATGTGCACTTCTGTACAGAGAAACGACCAGGCTTTCAAGCAAGGTTTGGATTTTTTTTAAAAAAAAAAATAATAAAAAATTAACTCAAAATAATCTTTTGCTGAAATTCAGCCTATTAAGTTTGAAACAGTTCTCCAGGGGTGAGTTCATTAAAGGGCTGAAATATTTTAAACTGTTTCAGTGGGAATTTTTTGCAGTTGTTCTCTGTGATTCTCACTTTGAAGCTAGTGACCATCGGTGATGGAAACGTTAGATTGCTTTTGAGGCAAAGATTGAAAGAGAAAACTTTACTCAGCACTCATTAGACCACATCTGGAGTACTGTGTCCTGCTTTGGGGCTTCAGGACAAGAAAGATGTTAATAGACTAGAGCAAGTTCAGCTGAGGGCCACCAGGATGATTGGGGCACTGGGGCAGGCGCTCTGGGAGCAGCAGCAGAGGCACCTGGGCTTGTTCAGCCTGGGAGAGAAGCAGCCCTGGGGGACCCCATAGCAGCCAGTGCCTACAAGGAAGCTACTGAGGAAATGCCACCGGCCTCCTTAAGGAGGTGCATGGTGGGAGGGGGAGAGATGGTGGGTATAAATTGAAACAGGGCAGGTTCCCATTTGACATAGAAAAATGATTTTTACTATGACAGTCAAGCATTGGACCAGAGATGCCGTGTGGTCTCCAACCGTGGAGGAGACGGGGTTGAAGAAAGCCTTGGTGTACAGTGGTGTGAGTTCAGACTTGTGCCTGCTTTGTGTGAGAGACTGTGTTGGGTAGATGGCCTCCCAAAATCCTTTCCAGCCTGAAAGGGTCTCTGATCCTAAATGAAGACAGTGGAAGAGAGAGGGACAGCAAGTAAAGGGTGAACAAAATTACTAGTAAAACTTACGTACCTTGGTAAAACCAAATAGTTTGATCTGTTTATTTTACTTAGTAACCAAAAGTACAGAGTGACATAATTGATTCTGACCACAACAATCCCCAGGCTACTACAAAAATTGTAGCTCAACAAAGTTTTGCAGTATGTAATGTTTTAACACCTTGCACCTGTGCAGGACTCCTATCCAGTGATCTCTAACCCTCTACAAACTCGACTAACGAAGACTCAACGCAGTCCTTTGAGGCAAAGGATATATTGCTGCTGATTTCATTTCTGCAGATGCAGCTTGCAGAAAGTTATCTTGACTGAAGTTGTGCTGGGTTTGACTGTAAATTTTTGTGGGGTCAGGGGAACTGGAACAGATCAGGTGTACTGTGAGCACAAAATGATGGTCAGGTCTCCACTGAGCAGGCGTGGAGTATGTGTCTTTTTCTGCCTATCCTGGAGCAGCTGATACATTGACATTGAGCTCTGCTCTACTGGTGAATGAGGACTGGGTACAAAGTGTGGGTCTCTCAGCTTCCTACCCGCTGTCCTTGCAATTGGAAATAATGGGTATGACCTCAGCTTGTTTCCCACTGATGCTTGACACAGCCTGGCCAGTACTGCGTGGAAGTGAAAGAATTAAGTCTCCTTTTGCTTTGGAGTCACAGAAAGGAACCAGTGCAGTTTAGTCTACAGAAAGTTAATGCCAGACCACATCTCCTAGATATGGGGTTTTACTCTAAGAATAGTTTGTGCGTTACTCGGGCAATAACAGGTGAATGTTGTTTTCCTTGCCTTAATACAGTTTTGCCATTATTCACACATAGACTCTGTCTACACTTTCTGTATAACAAAGAAATCAACTTCATATATCAGTAGGATTTATAATCTCACAATCTGTTCAGGTTACTTTGTCTATCAAGTTACTATAGCATCGCTCTATGTCATGACAGTTTGTTTAACCACTTTGGGAAATCTTTTGGTTGCCTAGATCTGAGACCAGCGTGCCCATCTCCACACAAAAAAAATACTGTTGTGGAAAAAAAACATAAAATACTTATATCTTCTGTTTAACTATGAAAAGCCTTTAGGTACTTTATTAATATTTTCCTGATAAACACAACAATTTGAAGCTCATCTTGCTTGGCTTTCTGGTTAGGCTTAAAGGAAAAGTCAAGGAAAGAGATATTCCTGATTCATCCCCTGCAAAAGCAATGGGTGCATCATCACAGGTTTTTCTCTGCTGGCAGGCTCAGCCCCTGTGTAATCTACCAAAATTAAAAGCAGCACAACTCAAGCAGGTGTTCCCCACCATTCACAGACACAGATCCCTGCAGATGGCTATGTGAGTTCACCTAGGAGAGCACTGAGGTTTGGGTTTCGTTGAGGTTTTTGCCTTTCAGCAAGTCTAACTTTATTAGCGGGGAGACATCATTAGGTGAGCTAATAAGGTTGGAAGAAACAAACAGTTGTCCTGGGTGCACAGTCTGTTCTCAGAGGCCGAGGCTGATGATAGATGTAAAGGTTAAAGCAGAAAAGTGGCTGACTGAAGAGCAGTGCTCTTTCGATCCTGATTTAAAATGCACAGTAGGCAATGCCAGCTGTGGCGGTTTCTTGAATTAAGGATGCACTGCTGTTTGCCTCTCCTCTTGCCCCAAGCAGGAGAAAACGTGGGCTGTGTTTTGGATTATCTGTCATGGACAGAATTGCTAATGTGATTTCAGAGTCTGGGTGTTTCTAAACTTGTTAAAATTACCTTGCGCTCAAATTTCAGCTTTGTCAACCATTAAGTTAACATTATTTTGATACTTGGCTTGGAAATGACTTAAAGATGACCAAAGAATCCATTGACTTTATTTTTTGAAGAATAAGACTGACTTTAAATGTGTAGCTGTGTAGATACAGGGTGAACATAGCTCCATTTCCTGCTGCTCCTTCTTCTGGTTAACTTCCGGCAGATTGCTTCTTCTGGAGCTGGATCAACCCTAAGTAGGCAGCACATGGAGCTGAAATATGCTGTTCTCCACCTCAAGTTAGTGTCCTAACCACTAGCCTATTATGTTCCACTCATGCTGGAATATAAAACCTCAAATGAGCACTGTCCAATTTGGCTGGGACTAAATGAAATTTAATTAGAAATGTTCCAGCTTTTAAAATTTCATTTATTTTATGGACGTGTTGTGATTTGCCTCAATTTACTTTTTTTACATAGAAGGGTGTAATCCACTGAAGTCAATGTAACATCCCTCAAGTCTTATAAAATATTCTTAAGCCTGGGTAAAACCAGGCTGGTGGTTTCTGTGGGTGGGCTGGCTGGAGCCTGTGCTAGTGCAAGAGGGGCAGAAGTCTTTGGGACTGCCCCAGCCGAGAGCTGTAGCTGTGTTCCCATCTCATCCTTTCCTTCCTCTTGCCCACCCGGTTATTAGGCTTAGCCTCAGGCCCTTGAGAAAAAGCCTCGTTCTCAGCACAAGATCATGGCGCGGTACTCTCACAGGGAACGTTACCATCTGGTGTCAGCAGTTTTTGTCATCCCAACTCTTGGAGCAATTCATATTTTCCGGACACATGGGTGGCGGGATTTTCTGTGGCTGATTTCTTTTGTCTCTTTAAACGCTCATTCTTCATTGTGAGCCTCATGGGCAGCGGGCTCTCCAGCCAAAGCGCGTCAACATGGAGGGGGGCTTTTCCACTAGTAAGCTTTTTACAATACACATCTATTATTCAAAATAAGGAAGGCAGTTTTATAAGGCCTGGGAGTGCACATTTCCCAGTCTGCTTCTTCTTAAATTACCAGGAATGCAAAAATAACCAATAGTTTGACCTCTTAAATCACAAATTGGATAGGCTTACCATTAAAGGACATTGTAAATGTGTTTCCCATTATTTAGTTCATTTGGTGTGTTCAGCAGTTAGCTTTTGGATGTTTTGGGGTTTTCTTAATTCTTTACAGAAATCATTTGATAACTTTCTTTCCTGGAGTTTGATTAGGTCCTCTGGACCTACAATAAGAGAAACTGAAGACTTTATAATGAAGGTTGGGTGGAGTTATAATATTCTTGCTATAAAAACTAATGGATGCATATTATATATTATGGGTATATTGAATATAGTGACCTTCATAAATAAGATCTATCCATCTTTTATATTTGGTGACTGGAGACAAAGATTATACCAGAGAACTGTCCCGCATTGAGACGTGCTATATGCAGTTTACCAGCGATTGCTTTTCTGCCTAGGAAGGAAATAATTTTCTGGGAAATTTCTGCAGAGGGTGGGATCTCTAAAAATCCTGCATGTTGATCTGATCTTGTTCCCATTTAAATTAATGATAACATTGTGCACTCTTTGTGGAAGTCCTGGCTGAGCAATATAAGCATGTATCTTTCTCATTGCATCCTGTAAAGTTCCTATTTGTCATCCTTGTATCTCATCTAATTTTTTATTCATTGGTTAAGTTTTATCTTTTAGTAGATCTTAATAACCCATGATTAGCTTTTCAAGAAGCAGAGGTCAGTATAGAAGTAGTGGAAGTGAGGGCAATGCTCTGGTTTTACAAAGTGTTTGTAAAAAGCTTTTCATAAGAGCATTTACAAAATTTTTCTGTCTGACACTGCCTTGTTTGGAAATATTTTCATTATTTTTATCTTTTAAATCTTTTTGCTACTTTTATTTAGAATTTTCCTACCTGCAACTGTAATAAATTGCAGATAGAACAGGAAGGAGTTTTACTGGAACAAGTTTCAAATATGTTATTAAAATAAAATTCCTGTACTTCACTTCAGATTAATCAGGCTCTGTATAAGGAGTGAAAATGTGTATCCTCGAAGTCATATCTGTGTTTGGGGTATGAGTCAGGAGAAATTAAGTGGCTGCATATTGTTCAACCTGTGGTAGGCTTGGTCCTCTGCAGCCCGTAGATAGATTGTGATCACATTTTGCCTGTAATCAGCTAGGCTCTGTTCCTGCAAAAACTTGAGTAGTTGCCTTTGGTTAGTTAGACATGTGCTAAAGCATCTGCAGAGCTAGAGCCTGCTGTCATTCTTGTCTGTCTTGCATTTCTGTGTCGGCTGAGAGCGAGGTTCCCAACTGACAAGGACAGACGCCTTCCTTACCATTGCACCTCTCACATGGAAGAGATGCAGCCAGAGGCTCTTCTGTGGATGATGGGCTTGGAAGGAGATGGGTGACTTCATTATAGCCATGACTATGCTTTAAAAATATTTAACTCGCATGGCTTAATTGCTACCCAGTTGGCCAGAAGGGCATCAGTGCAAAGGGTGACCTTCTGTTAGCCAACTGGGCTTTGAAAGTCCAGTGCATAGAAGCGTATGCAAAATTAAGTCCTGATCTCAAAGGATGAGAACAGTTTACCTTTATTTTTCATCTGGGGGGCATATAAAGTGGCCTGCTGTCAGGCAGAGGAAATGAAAAAGGGATGAGATAGACAACTGGAAGTGCAGGTGGTTTTACTGCTTTTGTGATGAAACTGTCTTCTGCCTTTGATTCCTTTAAGGGGAGCAAGCAGTATGGCAAACCCCTACTTCATTTCAGTGCATGCAAAGGTAAAATGTGTTTCATTAAAACGAGCTTCTAAATGTGTTTCATTAAAATAAGATTTTGAAAAATACTTAGATGATGACGATTAG
This sequence comes from Himantopus leucocephalus, assembly GCA_003993805.1. NCBI lineage: Eukaryota > Metazoa > Chordata > Aves > Charadriiformes > Recurvirostridae > Himantopus > Himantopus leucocephalus. Next base: position 45,609,120 of record RSEF01000004.1, on the reverse strand, counting down.
ATTCTCAGAGATAGTTTAAAGAAATGTGCACAGCATTCTGTGAACAGATAAAATGTCATCTGTAATTCTTTGGATATATTGCCTGTAATATGCACTGTCATCCTCTGTTTAAAGTCTTATCAGTAAAGCATATAGAATAAAATTGTTATCAGTAACAGAACATTGTTCTAAAATGGCTTTGTCAAATGAAAGACAGGACCAGAAATAGACAGTATTTAACTGTGCAGCTGCTTTTAATGGAGATATGCAAGCAAAACTCACATAATGAATGTTCCTAAAATTTTGTTGGGTTGTTTCTAACTTCTTTTAAGCGAACATATTTATAGAAGTTGTAGAGTAGATAAACCTAAAGGTTCAGGATTCCACTTTAAGTGGTTCCATAGGTTGAAAGGCTACTGATATCTCATGGAGTAGGCGATGTTCCACATAATCAGTCTGTGACCAATTCAGTCGAAAATACTGGATGGAAGAGGCAAATCTCTGAGGTGCGTTGAGGTTTATGTACATACACTATACAGATAAAGGTGTTTTGCTGTCACACCTTTTCACTGGGTTTTCTCTATGTGTTTTAGTCAAGTGATTTGAATTTTTTATTTATTAGTAATTTCTTTGGCCTGTATGCCCTACTTACTCAGTGTGTTCCCACTGTACAGCCAAATGCAGAGCAAAAAGACGTTCTGTGACCCTAAGAATTTATCATCTTTGCATAAGACAAGAAAAAAAGTATGTACACAGTAGAGCAATAAAAGAATATTTGTCTACAGGACAGCAAGTGGTCTCAGCATGCAAGCAACTTAACCCTTGTCAGATTATTTTGGAAGATCCATCCGTAAAAGAGGGATATGAGCTTTGTGATGCATATACTGAAATCCTGTGTAAATACCAAGGTTTCAGTGCAGCCTGGCTATTCAGGCAATAAATCTTTCTGGAACACCTTTTTTGGCCTGTAATAGCTCAGGCAATGAGTAGAACTGGAGTTTGCTGGCAGCTGCTGAGGACAGGGTCCGTTGAAACTAACAACACGTGGTTAATTAATGCCAGGTCTGTGCACTGATTCAAATTCATCACACAAGCCTATAGCTGTATTTATATTCAGATGTATTTATTCTTTTGAAACTATTTTCTCCGGATAGGATCATTGCCTACAGGAGCTTGCGACATATCTGTCTGTACCCATGTGTACCATGTTCCAAAGAAGAAGGGAAGTTATACATCAGGGTCTTCACCAGGCTGGTTTCCACACTGATGGAGAATGGTAAGTAGTGGAAAATTAAATGTGCATATGTTGTTAAAGCAAAATCAGATTTCATTAGGGTATTGGCTAAATACCTACAGACTTTTTTTTTTTTTTAAAAAAGCACTGGGGCAAACGTTGCAAAAAGAAGAAGTAAGGTGCTGGGAGAAGGGCCAGGGCTGAAATTTACAGTAGGAAGCCCTAAATAAAGGCATCAAGAATCAGGTTATTGCAGCATCCAAAAGAAGAACAAATGGAAATGAGTTTTTAGCGTCACAACGGGTAAGTGCACTTCAAAGCATGGCACTGATTACATGGAAAGAGTAAAACAGGCAGGCTGAGGGTTATCTGGTGAAGCAGTGAATTCCTGTTTCAGCCTGAGGAGATCGTTTCTGAGAATATCCCTGGTGACCTGTGAAGCTTCTCTGTTAGTGGAAATGACAAGAGGGGGTGAATGACCTATAGCATCACCTGCTTTTGCTTTTGGTAACAGATGCTAATGCACAGCATCTTGGTGGATAGAGGGAGGCGTAACTCACACTTTTGCCTCCCAGAGCAATTCCAGCCAAATGTCTGTCATTGTCAATACAGCTGTCACACTGATCCTTGTGGGTAAGAGCTAATGGTGGGTGTTCGTTTACTTTATGGAACTTGTGGGGGTTTTATTAGTATTTTTTTTAAAGAAACTACTCAACAATTCCCTTTATAGCCAAGCAGCACATTAGTGCATAGAGTAATAGTGCAATCAAATCCTTCTACAAGGCAGAGGAAAGCAATGCTTCTTTTTTCTAGGAATTTAGCAGCATCCAGTAATCGCAGTGCTATATGCTAGGTTCAGACGTTCTCCCAGGGAGAGAAGGCAAGGGAATAATAACAGATGCTAGGCTGGGTATCGGTCTCTTGTGATAATAAAAACAACATTGAAGGTTTCAAGTGGGGAAGGCCTAAATGCAGAAAGTGTTGGAAGATCTGGTTGAAGATTAGTCTTAAACCTCACGTGGGGGAAAGGGAGGTGAACCCTTTTCCATAAATCATCCGAATACTTAATTTGATATCAAACATGAACCTTAACATGTGTCATATAATCTGGTTTAATACACATGGGTCTTATTAAAATAGTGTGAGCCAAGGACTGTGCTGATTTACACAAGTCTGAGCAAGTCCTTTGCAAGGCAGAAAATGTACCTTAATTTAGAGCACTTTCATTTAGAGAGAGAACTTTGCATGTTTTTAGCAATTCTAGTAGTTTTCCTCATTAAGGGACTGATCCAGTGCCTATTGGTGTCACTGGAAAGATTCCTATTGCTTTGCTAAGGGAGGTTCATTCCCTGAGACATGGGTGGTTATCTGAGGCATGGTGATTAGGCAGAGAGAGAAGCACTGCCGGCGCGACTGTGACCCCAGTACAAACCTGGAGCTGCTTTGGACTGGGGTATAAAGCTGGATGCTATAAGCCCCTCTCTTTTTTCCCTTTTCTTTTTTTCCTGTTTTTTCTTTTTTTTTTTCTGTTTTCTTTTTGTTTTTTCGTTTTTTGTTTTTTATTTTTCCTCCTCCTTTTTCCTCTTTTTTTTT
>RSEF01000004.1:45585298-45606214 GCA_003993805.1 Himantopus leucocephalus | reverse complement strand
TTTTTCCCCCCTTCCTGTTCCCCTCCTCTATGACTAGTACCTCTTAGTGGGCTGACCATTTCAGACCACATGTGAAGTCTTTGGTTTTGAGTGGGGATAAATAGTTCACATTTGGAGTAAGCACACCAGTTATGCTGTAGCTTTATGACCAGTACTGAAAATCAGCAGGCTGAGAAGACCACTGCCATTGAATGAGGTTCCCTCCGTTGGGATTACCAGCCCAGCTTCTCCCGTTTGTGCACTCAATGTGGGCTCCAGGCTCTGCTTCATTAGTACATCATTAGGCATCACTGAAAGTACATGCGAAAGATACCAGTAATTACAGTGTGCTTAATAGGCTGATAGAGGAAAGAGAATGCTCAACAAAATCAAGTGAAGGAGGCAGGCTGATTTCTTGAAAGACAAGTCAGCAGCAAAGTATGACTTGAACCACGAGCTAACAGGCAAGCCTTAAAAAAAGCAAGCAGAATAACTAAATCAAAGTATACGAAGAGAGTCCATTTTTATCTAACTGAATTTATATCGGTTTCACTGCAGTAATTTTGGTATCATTATCCATGATTTATATGGTGTGAGTTGGGTCATACTCTAGTCCGTTGTGAGGTGTGGTGTTTGGGTTTTTTTTCCAGTTAAATAGTTCAAAAGTATATTTGGGAAGCTAAACAAATAGATATGCAGGAAGATGTGAGAAACTTCTGAGACTGAGTGAAAGAGGAGGATTCAATCTGCAAAATATTCTGAAGCACAAAACGCATGTAAAATATTTGCAAAGATACATCAGTTCATAAAACAGAATATATAACAGCTTAAAAATGAAGTGAAGTTAAGGAATACAGGAACTGCAGGAATCCCTGCAGCAAGAGAATTGCTAGTTGCGGTTGAATTTAAGAATTTTCAAGCTGCCCTGCTCCAATCAAAGGACAGAAATAAACTTTTTTTTATACTCTGACATTTTACAGAATTCCTACAGGAATGCTCATTTAAACAAACAACAAAAAAAAAGATGATGATTCTGGCACACTAGAAACATCTTAATCTGACCTATGAGAAAAGATTCCTGGAGAAAGCTGGAAATGACAAAGATCTTAATTTAAATGCAGGGAAACTCTGAACTTCTGTGACCGAGGCACAGGGAACTCAACACTTTTTAAAACCATTTCTGTGTTAAAAATACGGATGATTTATTGCCATTGTTAGATGTAAGGAAACTTTAATCTTCTGGGATACCAGATCAGTATTTCTGATTAATCAAAACAAATAGATAAAAATAAGGTTTTGTCAGTACAATATACTTGATCAACAGCATCTTTGTCCCGTTTGAAGCTTCATTTTTTGTTTTACTTATTACATCTTGAAAGTATTTCAATCCTTTGTACAATTGTTTTTTTTGTGGCACTGAGAGCGCTCTGCTTCCCAAGTGTTAATCATACTGAATAATTTGTCTTGTGACGGGATATGATCCAACACTTAACCGAAGGAAGGAGTACAATTGTGTTGAATTCAGCTTCAACAGAATCAGGCTCAAGGTGTTGCAAAATTTGAACCTTCAGCAAACGCTTCACAGTGGCTTTGAACTGAGAGAAAAATAAGAGCTATATGCTGATACCTTTCTTCAGGCAGAACAGTTTTCTTTACTCCACGAAAAGTAACTTTAATGGGATTTTCCATAAAGCAAGGTATTAACATCAGGATTATAACAATGTGTCATAAATTTGGTCAAAACTTACACATAAAAAAGGTGGGTTTTTTTCAGAGTTATAACTGAGACTTTAATTGTTCTACAAAAGGGTTTGAAACTGCTTTAATCGTATCACTTGTTGTTGCAGGGAAACATCAGTCACGGGGTAATAACTTAGTGTGGTTCGAAAAAACCTGAATGGTAGCAGTTGGGTATAGCTATTTTTTCATAGTTTCTTTCTGTTTAAGTATTTGTATTGAAATGGTAACAAAAATGAGTGTATTGTACTTAGCTGGAAGGTCACTGCCTCAGATAGCTGATTAAACAATCAGTATTTTCCACTGAAGGGACTGAAGACGAAAATGTCGGAATGTGAGAATGGTATACTAGGACACATTAATTTTAGAAACTTCCTTTCTTTTGAGTTACTAAACAACAGGAGGAGTTACAAGTTCTCCTGAATAGAAGAGTACATTCATATAATAGATTGACTTTTGAAGCAACGTTGATGATTTAAAACAAATATAGGATGCATAGTTTCCTAGACTGAAGGAGAAATATGTCAGGTGACTTTTTTCCTTAGCTCTGCGGCTCTTTCATTCAACATAGTGTGCTGCCTGCTCTCTTTTTCTGTTTGCATTCTTCATACCCTGTCCAAAAGATGCACAATCGCATTCTTTTTAATTTTTAATTCCTTCTCAGATGCTCTATTCAATGTTACCGTATGTAACTTCCCCTCTAAATCTGTTTACCTGAGTGACTTGCAGGTACCTTTTTTGGAGGGCTGGGACATGTGCCTGTATTTTTGGTTTAGAAACATAAATTTTCTGAAAAAGCTTAATGCTTTTCCTTGTCTGAAAGCAAAGTACTCAGTACAAACAGCCAGGTGAATGGAAGAACTTTGGTGAAAACACAGAAAATAGAAAGCTTTGTGAAAAGTAAAGTGGAAAGTAGATTAAGAAGTTATAAGAATGTTTAAAACTTACGTAGAACTTCTATCTTTTTAATTGAGGATTTGTAGTACACATTACTTCCAATATCTCTAACTCACCTTCTGAGAGGTGTTTTTGGTTTTGGGAGGGGTGTTAAAATTCTTAGTAGTTATTGTCCTTCTTACATGAAGCTCAGCAACTGATGAAATCTTCTGTAGTGAAGATTATATATGAATAGGAAAGGATATGATAGCTAACAGTTCTAATTAAGGCTCAGTATTTTTTTTTAACCTCCATTCTGCAGTTAAGCATTAAAAAAAAATATGATACTGAAGGCGTTCTATTTTATGGTGACTGTCAGAGAACAATGAAGCTTGCAAATGTCATTTCATGGTATGAGAAAAATCAACGGCAGTGATAGCCCATTTGCAAAAAGTCTGTTCAGACGCTGGCTTTGGACTCCTTTTTCATGCTGATTGTGTACCCAGATAATTCTATTTTTTTGAGTGTAAATGTCTGGAGAAACTGATCCACTGAATAATATTTCAGCTGCCCTAGAACTTGTTTCATTGGTGACAGAGTTTAGCGTATCTAGATGATTACTTACACTGAAATAGAAAAAGAATAAATACTATTAATTGAGGGAGAGAAAACATCTATATAGTAAAAGTAGAAGTTGATCTCATTTGAGCTGACTGTTATGGTTATTGTTACAGAATACCTTGCCCAGGAGTTTGTTTTCTATAGAAATTCTGTATTTTCCTGATCGTGCAAATGAGCAATTAAATTCCAAAAATATACCTCGTTCCCTGTATTTTGAAAGGAGTAATTATGTGCTTAATGTAATGCCCATGCTTAGTTTTGCTAAACCCATGTACTTCAGCTGACTATAATTTTGAGCAGTCAGAAATATTGCTCAAAAATCCTTTATTTCAATATCTCACTGAAAATGTGATTTTTTGGAAAAGATTTTAACTTGTTTACATATGTGGTTTCTATAAGTTCATTATGTTGCAGCTGTTACTTGCCACCCTAAACATGCTGTTATGAAACTTGATAAAAATAACAGAAAACAGGCAGTCCAGTCTTTACAGATGCTCATTGTCATGTATTTATTTCACAGCAATGCCGATGAAAATATAAAACTTTCAGACCTCGAAGTCCTTAGGCAAAATCTCATCAAAGAAATCTTCAGCTACGAAATACATTAAATACAAACACAAAATGTAGGATTATTTTTATATATATTTTTATTGCTTGGGTTTTTTTGAGTCAGTCTGGATAGGTTTGTATTCTCAGGCATTCTTAAATCAACATCTTCCTTACTGCACATTTTCCATGGATATGTTAGAACTGTTCATAGACTTTTGGTTTCTTATGTGTAAAAACTGCTACAAACACACACACTCATACAAAGAGAATAATGCACAATTTGGGGAGTCACACTGTAGAAGCTATTCAAAAAATGTAGGTCCTTTTGGAAAAAAAAAATTGGGTACAAGATTTGCTAAAGATTAAAGAAAGTTACTCTGGAAGTCTAAGTTATAGGAAGGGGGAGCAGAGGAATTGCTGCTTGTGGATTTTTTTAATTTGTATTCACAGTGTTGAAATATTTATCAAGCATAAAATCTAGGTAACTCAGAAATTTTATAGCAAAGTAGTAATCTCATGGATTTTTTTAAAATAATGTTTCTTACTATTGCTGAAATGAAGGCATCTTAATCTTGACTTAGTAAAATCCTGCATATGGCATTTTAACCAAGATAATACATGCTAAATACAAATCTAAATAATTTGGTTTATTTTAATATTTTTATTATAAATAATCAAAATTTTCCCTCATAATTATACTTTTGAACTATTCTCTTCTTGCATATGCTTAAATGTTTGCTAGAGACATTTAGATTTGTTACTTACACTCTACATGCTTTTTCTGAATTATTTGTCTAAATTATGATAGATGCAGTTTTATATTTTCAGTGGCGTAAGCCATGGCATACATAGATGATCAGTTCAGTTGTTAACAGTTATTTTATTGGGTTCAAAATTGTTTAGCATGCAGACTAGAGAATGTTAAATTAATGCACAATTTTACTGTGAATGTGGGCAGCTAAATCTTTATCACATAAATCCATTGCACGCTTTTTAAGACAGTGCTTCAATGTCTTTCCCACTCCAGCAGCAATTTTCTTCCTGTTTCTAATCCTAAGATGAACCTCTGTTGATGACTCGTTTTATTTTTCTTAAAATTGTCCTGTTGGGGGAATATTGTCAATTTACACGAGCTTAAATTTTGACCTGTGGTTTATGTTATATGTGTATAGACTTGAGGGCTAGAAAGGCCTCAATGCGGGGGGGGGGGGGGGTGTGGGAATATCCCTATTTTAATTTGGACAAANATTTGGACAAACAGCTTGTCCATCTTACTGCTTCTCTTATTTAACTTGCAAAAATGTGGTCGATAGCACTTACCTATCTCAAACTTTTTTTGAATAGCACTGTATTAGAATCTTAATTTTTAAAATGCAGCAGTTAATCCATTTGGGCTCTGGATGTAGACTCAGCAGCTCTGCAGGCAGGACTTCGTTATAAGCCTTCCTTTATGTACATTATGTTGAAGCACAAATGAGGCTTTGCATAATCATCCATTGGCATACATAGAGAGCTCACATCACAGCACAGAGCACTAAAATAATCTTTTCTCTAAATGTGGTAGGGTAGTAAAAAATATTTTTCCTGCAGTTGCTTCTGCGTTGGAGGCATTTGCAAATTTGGAACAAAAAGCTTCTTTAGGATTTGATCCAAACAGATAACGGATTATAATGTTGCTTAAAAAAATCAAAACCATTTATAACACAGTTGCCAAGTTTGAGAAAGAGCCCAGTTAAACCTATTTAAGTCCCCTCTCATATATCATTAGAGATTTCCCATTCAAAATCTCTCCATTAATGTTATTTATGGACCATTCAAAGTAATGTTATTTTATGTTTGGGGGAAATAAAACTTTGGGGATTAAATATTTTACTTGTCAGTGTTCATTCCAGTAAATGTATTTTTCCCTAGCTAAATCCTAGAGTTCTTAAGATAATAGCTTGCACTTGTAAATACTTGTATCTGTGACCCTGATCTCTCTTTTCTCATCAAAAATGAAATAATTATATTTCACAAATGGGTCAGCCAGCCAACCTTTCCTACATTGTCCCATCAGTTCTATTTTGGTTTTGCTGTAACCTGAAGCTGACATTTTATAGTAAAATTAAGAACACAGCTATGACGAATTGACTCCTGCCAGCAAGACACTAGCTATGACTTTATGAAAGGAGAGATAAATTTGGTTCACTTGTGTGCCACTCACTCTTGATCAAATCCTGTTGGAGCACAGGTGGACTTGGTAGTACCGAGCACAATTTCTCCTGGTCTTCACAGATTTTAGAGTAACAGTGGCTGGCCCAGCTCCAAGAGTCATCACCCAGCTCAGTGTTTTTGTGAGGGAAATCAGTTCTCCTGGCTACAGCCCTTTTGGTTACCGGCACCTCTGCTAAGGACTGAGCGACAGTTTTTGGTTGTGGTTTTCCATCTGTGATATATAATCATTTTATATTTCAGTCGTAGACATCCTGAACAGGAATGCAGGCGCTTGTGGTACATGGGACATGGCCTTTGTATATCTGATGTACATAAGAGTTATTGCATATGCATGACACAGCCTTTGTACATGTACATCATCCCTGCAAGGTGGTTCTAATCAGTCCAGCAAATCCAGCCTGGGACTGAGTCGATTGTATGCTGTGTGGGGTTGATTTTGGTGTATTGAGGAAGCTTAGCATGCCTGGTGTCCACTGCACTCCTCACATGTTGCAGGTTACCTGTGCATAAGACATGGTGCTGGTCTGTACGTGAGTAGTAGTGATTTCTTTAGGGCTGAATCTGACAGCCAATACACCGTCAATAACCAATGTGCCTCCAGTTTCAAGCTAAATTTTTTGTCCTTTCTGTAGTACTACACATTTATCACATAAAAAGTACCGAATGGGTCAGAAAAGCATTTCCAAGTTACCTGTGTAAGCAGAGGAAGAAGACAGTTTCTGGCTGATACCCATGATTAATCATACAATGCAAAGAACCTATGTTCAAAACCCAACAAATTGTGGGTTGCTTCAATGATGTGAAGTAGATCTGTGACAGTGTACAGTGCAGGAACAGAGAAATATAAATTCTAGTTTGATTTTATATTATGCACGTTACCAGGAGGAAAAACTGTACTTGAGCTGGAAAGGGATCTTTCATCTGTTACGTTACTATATATAAGACTTTTTTCCTTTGAATACTGTGAATGTATTTTGCATCATGACATAATACATTTGTGTTGCTGTGGAAACACAGTAATGTTATTTTCGTTGTCCTAGGAAACACAGAAACAACACCTGATAGCGGCTGTCATACCAGTTTGGATGGATGATTGTTTTCTCTTCTGTCCAACAAAATCTTCCATTCCCTACCGTACCTGGAATAGCAGAGTTCCTTGTGATTATTATCATTATCCATTCATACAAAATGGGACAGGCACGCCATTCATGAAAATATTCAGTCTCTGCGGTAAGGGCTTTTCGGTCTGTGGCACTGGTCCAGCAAGTCACTTTTGCCCGTGCTTAACATCAAACCTGTTGAGAAGTCCCACTGAAATCAACGGGACTGCTCATGTGCTTAAAGTTAACTACACGCATAAGTGCTTTGCTGGACTGATGCCGAACTAAAAGTAAATGACCAGCCCATGGTTCAGAATGCGCGTTTGAGACCTTGAGAAAGTTTGTTGCCATTGATTTTGGTTTTAAAGTGGGAGAGGATGTATTAGTAAGTTGTCTATTGTAAGTTAGTCTATTTGTAAGTTTCCATGTTTCCAGCAACTCAGTTGTGAAGGAAAGTTTTATGTTTTGGGGGGAAAAAAGAGTTAGAGAGTGAAGTTGCAGGGCAGCTGTACACTGGGGAACTGGATGCCTTACACCATGGCAACGTGTGTGTGTTTGTGGGGGTTTTGCAGTTGTTTTCTGGGTGTTTCAGCAAATGTTCAGCTTTTGTCTCTTCTGCTGCTCTTCTGTGAAAAGGGAGGCAACAGGCTAACATTAGTTAGTTTATTATCAATTAAGCCCTGTGTCTAGTTTCTAGCTTTTTGACCATGCGCAGTTAGAGGCAGAGCTTTGATTTTTGTCCCCTGTGTCTCCATAAAATCTGTTTTCACAGAATCCTATGGCTGAATAATTATCTTTATTTTATAAAGAAACAGATTAATTTCATAATACTGCATGCAAATATCAAATGTGTATATATAACTTCTCAGTAAAATCAGGTTCATGCTCTGTTACGCATGGTTAGAATAAAATTTCTTTACTTAGACCATAGATTTGTGTCTTATACACTCTTGTTCATATGTACATATATACTTACTCATGTTCATTCTCTTATGACCATATTTGAATGCCTGTGGCAAAAACAAAAGCCAAGCATTTCAGCATGTAAGAATATCTTTAGTCTATATTTATCCAAGGACCAAAGTTCCTGGAAGAAAAAGTTGATAGGTTCAAGCATGAGTCCAGTATAATGATAAATTTTGACTCCCAATAGATTGCTTAGTGCTGAAAGAAAAAATACTCTGGAATCCTGTTGGCCTTTTTCCCAAAGGGCCTGACCCCAGTTACTCCCAGTTACTGGCTCCATATAGCATTGTCAGTAAGAATAACTGCTCTTTACTCTGTGTAAAGCTTTGCAATTTACCTGAAGAACAGTGTATGTGTGTGTGTGTGAGATAGAAGCAGGCAGGGAAGGAGAGGGAGCAAAGAGAAGCAGCTGGATTATGTACTTCAAGAAATGGTTTCTTTTTCTTTCTGGAAGTCACTTCTTCCCTTATTATTGTTTTAGCATTCCTTTCCCCACAACCACTGTCGTTTCTTGCTCACTCAAAGATAAGCTGTGTGCAAAACAGAAGACAGACTATGCAGTAGCCCAAGTGTAATTCTTGAAAAAATGTTAAGTGTCTCTGAGAAGAAATATTTTTCGTTAGAAATGATGTTTGGTGGGGCCTTCATTCAGGTAAACAGGCTGACAAGAAAAAAAGAAGAAAACGTAGAAAGCAGTTAATAAAGTCTGTGATGCTGACATGCTTTATCTGATGGAGGAAGGGCATAGTTGTCTAATTCTTCAGAGATGGCTTGGGTGTGGTGGACATTTCTGGCTTCGTTCTCGGTGGACACAGCGTTGGGTGTCAATAGCACGGAGAGCAGCACATCTGCATTTTCTGGCCTGGGATAGTTTATTTCATTACTACATCCGTTTGGGGGGAGTAGAGAGAGAGTGAATCTGCTCCTTAGGGGAGGAAATCCAATGTAACACTTGTGCCAGAGTTCTGTGCTCAGTGCACAAGCTACGTATCGCTCGAACCGTGTAATTGAGAGCTGACTGCAGTTCTCTTCCATATTAAATGAATTTATATAGGTTTCTTCAATAATGCGTTTTAATTTTATGGTGTGAGAGTGAGAAAGTAATCTTCAGAGGAAAAGCGAAGGCATTCAGTAAAACCTGAGGATCTGTGCGATGCTGTGCTACCTCCGTGGCTGTGCAAAGGGCGTTCCAAGGACACAGCGGAGGGGCTGCCGTGCCTCAGTGCCAGTGCTTCCTGCAGAGGGGGGGGACCTGCCAGGGGATGATTCAGACCACCTGAATTAAGGGCTCAGTTTCCGTCAGGACTGTCAAGAGCCCAGCTTCCTAGTGTAAGCGCTTGGTTTAGATGCTTTGTAGGAAGCCTGGATTCCTGTGATATTTCCGAGCTGAAGGTTTGTGTCTGAAACTGGTGGATCTCCATGTGTCATAAATCAGCGGAGCTCAGTATCAGGTTTGATTCCGGATGACGTCTCCTAGTGTGGACCGAGCAGTTTAGCACCAAAGCTAAATTTATTGTTGGCCTTATGATGCATAAACATAAGCAGAAATCCTGACAGCACTGAAGCTAAAGGCAACATTCTTGGGCTTCAGTCTATGATTCAGCTGCACAGAGATTAATTTAATCTCCTGTTAACTTCAAGGGGTTTGGGGGTGCACATCCCTAGAAAGTATTTATTTGCTCTTCCCTGCTGACCTTCCTCAGTAACTTCTTTCTGATTTGTTTTCTCTCTTTCATAGCTTAACATCTCTACTGTGCCATCCCATAGCATACCTAGCACTTTCAATTTATCAAGCACCAAGGAACTCTTTTTGCGTCATTCAAACCACCCCTTGAAATAACTTTCTTCTGTGCAAAACTTTCCCAGTAAAACTGTTTTCATCTGTGGTATTTTGCTCCTACCTCTTTGGGTTTTTTGCATACTTACCTAGTAAGATGTGAGAGTAATTTAGATTTTAGTGTCTTGAATCATGTCTTTATCTTACATCTTGGTGAGATAATAGATATAGTTACATTTCTCTACTTCTTTTATTCCTTGTTTCTTTGATTTTCCATAAAAGCAGCTGCTATTCTACACTGCGGGGTGTGTGTGTGTGTGAATGAATCACGAAACCATGATGAAAATGAACACATAGTCTATAAAGAAATAGTATCCTAAGAAAGGACTGATTTCCATTGCAATCAAAGGAAATCTTTAGTGTGGTGTATGGCCACAAATCAAGATCCACAGATTTTTATGATCTATAAGCTTCATAATAGTCATAGATGGTGTCAAAAATACTCTTTGATATGATAGGTCCTAATCCTATATGTGACAGCTCTCTTTGCATTATGTTGTTTTTTTAGACATTTGATTGGAGAAAAAAATATTGACCAACAAAAACAAGCTCAAGAACAAAGACCCAAAAAGCGTGACAGGAAGGAAGAAGAAATTTAGTCCCTAATAATGAGGTGAGATTAAAATACACAAGGATTCGGTGATGATGAAAGAACTACATGCCTATAGCCTACAGTTTTTGAGGGGATGTGCCACAGAAAATTGTAAACAAGAAAAAGGAAGCAAAGCTAAAAAAAGAAGTATATTGTGTAAACTGTCTTACAGGAAAATTCATTGATTTAATTGTAGAAAAGGGTAAAAGTACCCTATCCTATTTAAATGTATACTCAAGAAACTATAGAAACAGGTGAGAGATTAGCTGATTTAGAAAACTCTGTCACAAAATACTATTGTCCTTACAGGTCTTGCCTTTTTCTTTGAATAAGCAATAATGTAATATTTTAAAAAGCTGAAAAAAAGTACCTTTTCAATGGATAACCAAAATATAAGACATAGTTCTGAGTTGCTGATTAGGAGGTTTATGTCAGAGAAGTTTGGTACTCATATTTTGTTCACTGATATTGCTGTACATCTCTGTCATACTTAAGTGCATGCTGGTATTTTCTTTGGCTTCACGAAAAGGTGTGCTTCCTTTGTAGATTTGTATTCGTCCTTGAAGTAGTGAAAATGAACAGTGCCTCTTGGGTATCTGATTTTAACCAAACTGTTATCTTAATCCCTTGCAAGGTTTTCCTCATCTCTCTCTCTTTCCACACTGCCAAGAGCTGTGTCCAGTAAGAGTGGACTTTTAGAACAAAACTGTGCTGAGGATCTGATGGCCACATTTTAGGGTGTGTGGAGTTACTTTGGATAAGCTCTAATTTGCTCCTATAGACCGACTGCCCATCAGCTGTTGGAGTTCACCTGTCACCTTAGTTGCATCCAAACTGAGCACAGGTTGTTCTCAAATGGGAACTGAAGCATGGGAAAGCGCTTCAAAAAGCCTGCTCCTGAGCAGACCATGTGTGTATGAAGACTATGCAGGCACAAACCTTTTTGCCTTAGAGAAGTACTTACCAGTAGGATTTTTTTACTTCTGTCTTGCCTTTCTTTTCTCCTAAAATTACTGTCATCTTACTCTCCTCTCATAGTTTTTTTTTTTTGCACTGTGATACTTTCTCTTTCCTGCTTCTGCATAATTACTTCACTGGTCTTTCCTCAACCCATTTGGGTTAGAGCTGTATCCTTTATCATAAAGCAAAAATGGAGGCATTTGTTTGTAACGTATGGCAGAGGATACGTGCTCTATTATGTCATTGTTCATCATGCAAACAAGTATTTCTAGACTGTAAACTCGTCGTCTTAATTATGGGTACTAGGAAAGCATCTGTTTCCATTTTCACATGTTCACTTATTTATATTTTTTTATGAGGAAGATCACAATTAATGTATACCAGAACCTGGTTAGGTATTATACTGATTAAATACAACCAATTTACATGCACCTAAGTCTCGCTGGCACTTGTTGAGGACCAGGTTTTGTTGTTATGATAAAGAGGGTGGATGGGTTTGCTAGGTAAGCAGATATGAATACAAGACAGCCTAAAACTTTGTTGGATATTTATTAAAATGTATGTAGTTTGAATAGTCTATAGTTTAACACAGTTAAACTATAGTATTTTTATATAATTTATGTAGTCTAAAAGTGAGTACAAAACACAGCAAAAAGCAGATCTGCAAAAAAAAATGTAATGGTGGTAAGCAAAGGGATAAGTTAAAATGAAGGAAAATGTTACGATTTGCAGATATAAAAGTGAAGTGATATGGTCAATGATCCGAGAATATGAAGGACAACTTAGGAAACTGCTGCTGCCAAAAGAAAACTTAAGCAAACTAACGGACCCCAGTGTCTCAAGCCTGAGACTGACAGGAGAGCTGCAGATTGTCTTCAAGTTTTCTCTGCCTGTCTGTGTCTTCTACAAGCTCTTGCTGTCTTCTGTCCTTCCCACAAATTGGGAGTTAGTAAACGAAGTATTATCTCACTCAAGGGAGAAGCAACCTGAGATTATCTAAAATGAAGAAGAGGGGAGTCTGAATGAATTAGCAGTGATGAGCCGAAGGCACGGTACTTGCAGATGAGTTTACCAGTTGGGCTACTTAACAACATAGATCTGTATTTATAGCATTACAGCCAGAGGCATGATCACCTGGGAATTTGATGGGTTTTTACACATAGAACTTTGCATTGACAATAGGTTGGTCTGGATCAAGTATTTGTCTTGCAGGTAATACAGGCTGTCACAGGTAACTCATTAGAGTGACAATGACCAGTCTTGCTAACTGGAGAGAAAGTTCAGAATATGGTGAAGTGCGTGAAGGCGCAGGTTTGCCATCCTCCCATCTCAGGGTACTCATCTTCATGCTTTGTGGTACCTTGCTGTGGCCCACCTAATAGCCAGGAAGTAGCTATTAGCTTATCATTATAACTAAAATTAATATGGGATGAGAATAAACAATACACTGTGGGACTCATTATTTGTCTTCCAGATGCAGGGGGTGAAGAAAATATGGGAGTTACTGTTTACCTTACAATGCTCGTGTTCTTATGGCCGCAGTCCAGGCCCTGACTAATGGTTTTGAAATGTTGAGGACAGAAGTTAAACAGGCATCTAGATCCGGGACCCCACTAGGGAACCCATGATTAGTGCGTGGAGGGTGAAAAGCAAGGGAAGCGCTGAAACTTGAAACCTGGCCAAGAGCATAAAACCCACCGGGCTTGTGGCTGTTGCAGGTAATAACAAAGGGACGGTGTCCATAGGAGGGTAAAAGAGACGGTTCAGGGAAGGGCAAGTCAAGAAACCAGAAGACTGAGGAGGGGAAATGGAGGGCTCTGGCATGAGAGGGTTTGCTGGACTTTTCGGTCAAGGCTTAGGGAAGGCACGTTGACTGAGTAATGGATCTGCACTGAGACTGGCCAATGCAGGCGCCTCGGTTGTTGCTGCATAAGACCATGCAGAAGAATGACGGTCAGCGCAAAAGGAAGCCCTGAAAAGCCATAAGTGCCTGTTCAAAAAGCTAATGGGTAAGAACATTAAAAAACCTAGCAAACACTGCTGGGAGTTTGTTTTATAGCTTTATTGAAGGAAGTTTCCCAGGTTTCCAGAATGCTGTGCTGTGCTCATACTGTCTAATTTTTCATTATGCATCTTTCTTTTTTTTAACTTATAAACCGAACGTAAACCAGAGATTTCTCCAACAATCTGGCAAACTCTGGTGACTTTGGGGCAAAAGCTCTATAGCATTCTAGTGCTCTTTGACTTTACCCCACGTATCTTAAAAAGTAGGTTATTTTTAAATTTCTGTAGTAAAAGTATACGCCGATAACTATTTTGCTGTCACAGCTGAGGTCATCTGAGGTGTTGCTATTATTACATTGCAAAGATTATCTGGATCTCGGTGTAATTATTCAGTTTAAAAACACTATTGAGAAATAACATGCAGGAGTTTGGGACAAATGGAAGCTTGGGTTGTATTTTTTAGGTTTGTAAGAAAGCTGTACTATCTGAGTAGTAACAATAAATTCAAAGAGGAAAGGTAGTAAACATCAGAAACGGAAGCATCTTACTAGGCCATGAGTGAAGAATTATAGTCTGTGCTAGGAATATAGACAGCTCTCCCATTTAAGTCGAATGACTAATGGTATGAATTTTCTACATCGTGAGACCGCGGTACTTTCTGTCAGAGTTCAGCTTGAGAAAATATCTCGTCACTGTCAAAAGTCCTTGGAGAGGAAGTTTCCTTACTTTTCTTCTTGCAGAGGTTTCCTTGATTGTGTTATTTATGAGAGACCAACCAAAGCCAGGCGCAGTTTGCTGGACACTGTACAAATGTGGTAGGGTAAGAGACAATCTCCCTGCCTTGAAGAGATGGTATATATAGAGACAAAATGGGAAGGGAAGGGAGAGGGCTAGTAAATAGCTGTCAATGTTCTGATGATAAATGACATGTTAATTCTCCCTTTTTGGCAGGGAAATATTATTCAGGGATTAGAAAGACAAGGAAAAGAGGGGAGATTTGTGGGAAACAATAGGGGAGGAGAGGAAGACAAGAAGAAGGGCAGCTGCGGAGCACAGCAGAGGTGAAGGGACTGAGATGAGAGTGGAGCAAGCTTGGATCAAGCAGCCAGTTGTCAAGGGCAGTTTTAGTCCAGTCAGAATCAAGAAAATATTTTTTCGGTATAAGCAGTCCCTATTTTAGCTTTTTCTACAGGTGCTCTGCTGGCTGAAGCCAGAGGTGGCTTCTTGTTCCCTCCTTGCAGCTTCTTTTGCAAAGCTTGCGTGGCTCGAGTAAGAGGAGATCAGCTCTGTGGGACACGCATTGCCTTTGCCAGTGGGTTGTCCAAGCCCCTGGCATGGTGTGCCATGGCATGCTGTGGGGCAGGGAACAGGCTGTGGCAGCCGGGACTCCCACCCTCTCCTTTCCTCTGGGCTGAACCTCCAGAAGCTGCTCTCACAGCTCGAGTGAGAAAGCTTGAGGCATTTAAGTGTAGAGAAAGTATCTTGCACATGAGCAAAAAGCATGGCACGGTATGCAGGATTTACAAGTGTTACAAAAGTAAATGAACTCTTTTTATACCTAATGTATTAGAAGTTTATCGACAGGATTTAAAATTCAAATTGCTATTCTGAAAGTATGTCTGCTGATGATATGGCAGGTGCAAGTGTCGCAACAGCAATGTAACAATTACAGCAGTCAGAAGAATTTATTTAATGAAAATTGTTGAAAAGTTCAACTCAAAAGCCAGGACAGTTGCTAAAAAGTCAGCGTCTCTGAAATTCTCACTTGATTTGTCCTTATTAGACATCTCAGTCAAATGACAAATCCAAAGTGTCCCCCATTTCACAACTGGGAGCCTAGGGCTTCTGAATACATATTCCTAAATAAAGTGTTTTGTCTCTGCCAAGCAATTATCATGTAAAAAAGAATACTGGGAAATTTGTTTATTTTCCTAGCATTGTAAATTCAATTAAATCATTATAGCCATTTTAATGTGATCTCATTCAGAGGCAAGAAGATTAGTTCAACTTACTGCATATATGGGAAAAATATAGTAGAAATCTAGCCCTTGACATCTGATATATAAGGTTAAATTAATTTAAATGCTTAAGACTTTTTATTAAGTTCAAAATATAGATATTAGATTGTTGGATCTGTATTTTTAGATCCTGGCTAAGAACTTGCCTTGCTTGAGAACAGCTAAGTAGTGTAAAGATCTTTCTTCATCCTGTGTATTGTTTAGTATATTCCAAAAACTTTTTAATATATGTTATATATTACTTTAAAATGGCTGTCTTTCCTTTCACTCCCTTCACCAACCAAAAGCCATTCCCAAATATTGTTTCACAATTTGTGTCACTAAATACAGATTTTTGAAATTTGTTCTCGGTTTTCCTAGCGTAGGTGCATTTGTGAAACAATGAAAAAGGCTTTAAGGGACAAAACTAATACAAGTAGAAGTATACTTTTTTGTTAGAAATATGATTTCAATGTCTGAAAATTTTCCAAAGCAGTTGAAAACTGTTTAAATTACACAGAAGCATGGTCCTTGAAAGCACTTTTTTTTTGAGGGAAATGGGCTTGTTAACAGAAGAAAATAAAAAAGGGAAAGTGGTTTTTAGTTTTTTTAGTGGAAAGAGTGATATAAACAGAATAAAATGGTATAGCTGATTAAAAAAAATAGTTATATCTGCCATGATATTTTTATCTTGAGAACTGGGTGAATTACCTTAGCATTTGAAACGAACTGTATATTTTGTCCTTCTCTGTATCTCCAAGTGCTTTTAGGATTGTTTTGAAGATGGTGAAGGTAACAGAAATAGTAAGCTGCAAAGAGTAAGGGATGCTTCCAGATAAACTCTGTTATGAGTAATTGACCTTGCATTCCTTTGATAGATAGACTTCAGCTAACTGCCCTTAAAAAGGGAAAGTTTTGTAAGCTTGGGAATAGGTAAAGGTTAATATGTAAAAGCTCAGTCTCCTGTTAGCACCCAAGCATAGCTTGGTGTTTGTCTCCAGACTTGGTCAGTAAATACCAGGAAACAAAAGCTGGTGGGCAGATGTAGTCTGGCTTCCTAAAAAATACCTGAAAGGCCCTTCCACCCCAGCATGAACCTTCCCAGTTCGTGAGTCTGAACACCCCTTCCCTTTCCACTGCAAAATCAACCAAACAGCAGGGGAAAAAACTATCCTAAAGCAAAGCAACTTTCCAAAAACTAAAAATGAAGAAATTTAAGGAAAAAAATCCGAGAAACTTACCCTGAGCAGAAATTTTGCCCCTTCAGGGGAAGGAGTGATGTGATAGTTCGGTGTGACTTCTCTGCTTTTAATGGTTTAGTGTTGGCCCGTAAAGGAAAGACTGATAGCATTAGGAAGAAGGGAGGGAAGTTCTTAAGGAAAAAAAAAAAGCATGACAGTCATATACAAAAGAAGTTTCTGTGTCCAGCTTGCCTTTTTGAAGGCTGGCATCCTTTTATGGTCAAAAGGTATACAGTATTTGCTTAATTTATGAGTGGCAAGTATTGGTTTCCTTTAGATCGCATTATATTTCATATAATGTGATGAGTTCCTGTATTACAAAGCTTATTTTGACTTATTTCCTTTTCCTGAGTTGGTAGATGAATGGCTTTTAATAACCACATGAACTGGCCTGGCATGCAAGCCACCAAATAGGTGTCATGGCATTGGTCAACAGGGCCCGATGTGCCCAGCCTTCATGGGCTTGTGCAGGATCCCACCCGTCCACATCAGAATTGTCCCTTTGAGCAGGGAGGCACACGTCCATAACCTCTTCTAAATGTGGCAGGTGCTTGCTCTTCTTCCCCCAGGAGAAATTAACAGCTCTGCTGGACTGCACCTCTCGGCTTATCCATCATGTCTCCTTGAAGGCTGCCTTGCATTGGCTATGAATTAAATCACTCCGCCTTTCCATCGTGCTCCTAGGGGTCTGGTTGGGAGGTTTTCATAAAACCACACGTGCACGTGGCCTCTTCCTTTCCCGAGGAGACTCCTCCTTGTGGGCCATGCGGTGACCGCGCTGTGTCACCTTGCTCAGCATGGTGGGGTTCATGCTGATGTCTATGGCCCAACTTACGTGGCCACAACAGTGTGTGAGCAGCTCCTTGGAGAGGCACCTGTCAGGAGGAAAGAAAGAATGTGCCTCTCCAGCTTATTTCCACCTCGGGCCTCGTTATAACAAAACAAGGATTGCCAGTTGGACCAAAGTTGAGCCGAGCTGCGAGCTCTACTTCTCTGGGAATACATCCAAGACCACCAACCACCGTGTGTGCAGAGAATTTTACCTTCACGTCATCAGGACAAGCTGGAGTCCCCTTGGTTATGGCTGGACGTGGACCAGGGTGCTTCAGGTGAAAAGTCATGGGTTTTAAAATTTACTTGACAAAGTGCCCTGTTCTTCTCCCCCTTCCTAATTAATGGTCCTGTCTAGACCCTTCTTGCAATCAGCTCCTCCACCTCCTTGGCTGGGCCAAAGCCTGCACCTGTCCTCACTCCCCATAGCAGGCTGTTTTTAATTCACAGCCCCAAAGTCTCCCTTCCCTTGGTCCAGGGTTAGGTTGCTGCATTTTCCAGGCAATAGATAAAAAAATAAGATTGACAAATGAGTTTAACATATGACTGTCACGCATCATTTATTTTTTTTTTAAGAAAAAAAGCTAACTGGAAGGTCCATCTACTGCTTGTTTACCTTGCCCATCTGGGAAATGGATTTTAAATTACCGCATCGCTTTAGGAGTAGTTTGTAATCCCAGTATAGCAAAGTCATATGTTTTTAATGGGATGGAAACAGCAGATAATAAGAGTTTCTGCAATTAACATGATACCAAGTGTGATGGCAAATACACTTTAAAGTATTGTTGTCATGAATGGAATCATGTAGCCATAGACAAAAACGTGCAGCTGTACCTCTCTAGAAGACATTGAAGCACTGCCATCAGCTTGCTTGCATTTGCAGCTTGATTCATATTCTCGCTGCAAAGATGGAATAACTTCCCAGAGCCTGTTACGCAGAGGATGAGATTTTTCGCTCTTGGTTTAGGACGGTATTTTTCTAGCCTCTTTTTGATTTGAAAACTCCTATTTTTCTTCCAATTTACTGACAATAGGTGTGCTTTCTAGCTTAGGCTCTCTGAACATGGGGGTTTCATGGATCAGAAGCCGAAAACTGTTATAGTGCGAGGCAGGACAGTGCTGTGTTTTCATTTTGCTTTAGGAATCGTTAGCAGAATAATCCCACCTGATGTTTGTGTTTCCAAAGATAGTAGACTTTTAGCTGTGAACTAGCATGCTGTTGTGCTCAGTGCTGTACGAATACAGAACAAAAAGTCAGTGTCAGCACCAAAAAGTTTAGACCTCGAGTACAGACAGATGGCTGCAGACTGGGGTGGAGGAATAGGTAAAACACAAAAATAGGGCCATGCTGGTGGTTCAGATGCTGCCAAAGGTGCTTGTGGGCGTCCTGGCTGCTTACGGGGAGACTCTTCTGGAAACAAAGGGTTAATCTGAGTGAAAAATCTGGTTGAAAATTTAAGAGCAGTCAATGAGGGAGGCATCATCAGGCAGGGCGCCAGAGGGAGGGAGAGGTGCTCAGGAGGGCGTGAGAGGTGTCCTTCAGGGGCCAAGGCAGCTCTGTACTCTTTTAGAAGTATAAAGAGCAGAGAACAAGAACCAGTTGCAATGAGAGGCAGTGTGTGAAGTGTTGATCAGAGGGGTACAAAAACTGCACCATGCCAGGGTTAACTATGGGAAGCTTAAATTATGGATAGTGATAGAGCTCCAAATATTGATTTTAGGCAGTATTTGACTCACTCTTCTCTCCGTGCTGTCTGTACCTTGCTTAAACCCCTCCCTTTCGTGCCCCACAGGTACATACAATTCATCTTCTCTATCCTTACCCATCTGAAAGCTATAGGTCTGGTCTGAACTCAGTGTTGAAGCTCGATCTTCACTCAGCGGAGAAACAGAGGTAGGCAGCGGACAACCATCTGCAGGAGCAGGCTCTAACATGGGGCGGGTGGATTATTTTCTCAGCGTCTCTTGTCTGTATGACTAATCTTGTCATGACACCTAACTGTCAGACAGTTAAAATTAGCTGAAAGGAATCCTGTGCCAGGTCTCCTCTTTGACTAAATCCCAAGTACCTCTGAATTTTCTAAGCATTAAAAATAAAAGCTTTAAAAATGTAGTAAATTTTGAGTTCCCTGAGCTACTCAAAACTACTGTTTCTAGAGATAATATATTTTCTGACCCTTGTACAGAACAGAAGGAAAGTTAGACTCCATTTCCCATTGCCAATGTTACCCACCTAAGAACTGGAAGCCATTTCTGTGTTGGGAGCTTAGACAGGGAGGGCTGCACTCTACAGTTCTTGCTATGACTTGAGGAAATTTTCTAAATATCAATGTTGCAATATTATTTTTTGCAAAAAAAAGATGTAGCACTGATAAAGAACACTTTGTTAGTATAAAAAAATATTTTTGTCTAGAGATGACCAAATGTAAAAATCCGTGATCAAAAATGTTTTCTACCCCCAAATGGAAGCGGTAAAAGAAAATAATAAAAAAAAACCCTTTTCCACAGGTTTTCCCACCAGCTGTAGTTCTGATGAGCTTTAAACTACAGCATTTATTTGAGTGTCTCCACAGGTACCAATTTAAATGTCAACAAAGCTGATATGAGCATTTAACTGCTGATCACTTTAGCAGTTATCATGTTTGTCCCAAAATCCCAAACACTTTCACCCGTTTCCCTAGAAGCAAAAGCCACAGATGTCCCCAATACAGCTGTCAAAAATCTCCTGCTACCTCTCTCCAGCTATACGGTAATGCTATCATGTGCTTTCAGCAAAAGGGACAATGATACAAAGGGTGATAAGGAGATTGAAATGTGAGTGGCTTTCAGTGTAGAAGTAGCTTGATGTGGAGAAGTTAGTAGGTACTAGAGGTCTCCTTCATCCAACAGGAAAAATAAAATCCAGATAAAAAGAAATGGGGATAAGCAAGATGTATTTAAATATGGAACACGCCACCTCCTTTCTTGGTGACTTCAAACTGAGATGAGTTTGAAGGAAATATTATTTGATATCATGTGCAAGTGGTGCTTTAGGAAAGCGTTCGTGACTGTTTAAAAGGGCGAAGTGGGCAAAACACAGTAGCTTACAATGCACAGGAGTATTATGATGACCTACTGTTTCTTTCTGACATGAAGAATTTTAAATTGTTGCATCAGGTTGCCTTCTCTCAACCTCTCATTACTTTATAGCACTTCATTATCAATTTCACAGTAATTTTCTTTCTAAAATAGTTAATAAACCCTCAACCCCATAACAAATCATCCTCATTCTCCTCTGGGAATCCTTTCCTGCAACTGCTTTACGTTCCTGTGATGTTGTTACTGCTGATCTCTGAAGTCTTTTCAGTTCTGCTTTGAGTGTTTTCTGGTTTTCAGGAATAGCGTGGTGAGCAGGACTCGGGAAGTGATCATC
>RSEF01000004.1:45550212-45585198 GCA_003993805.1 Himantopus leucocephalus | reverse complement strand
AAGAGGCCTAGCTAAGAAGCAAAGTTATTGAACAAAATTGGTCGTGTTTTACCTCAAACCAGGACAATGCCATAGCAGCTACACAGGTAAACGTTCCTGATTTGTTGACTACTCTTTGGCGAACTTTGATAATAGCAGTGGAGAATTACAGTATGAGTTTTGTCAAGGACTAAAAGATTAAGATCTGTGTCAGGAAATCTTTTTGTGTTAATGATGTATTTTTCCTCCCATTTTTCTAAATAGTTTTTTCCTATAAAGAAAAAAACCAAACCATCCTGTGCTTCTTAAATTGTTAATTTCCTCTAGAAGATTATTTCCTCTGCTTCAGGAAGTTGGCATGCAAAAAGCCACTTCTAAATCAAGCTGCAAGCCGGTCCTGTAAAAAAATAGTTTATTGGTACCAGACATTTGTAAATAAGTAATTGACACTCCTGCTATAACAATAAGCAATTCCAAAAAAAACAGGGAGCTGCCAGAATAAACAAGTTTTCAATGAGCTCCATCCAATGTTTTATATCCATCAGGGTCAGGCCCATCAGTGGTGGTCAAAATAATAACTCTGAGACCAGCTGGAGTTCTGCAACGCAGCAGCCGTCTCTGCTTTTGTCTCTTCCTGCCTTCTCCGCAGTCTTCCAGTGGGATCCCTAGGCATGGGCAGGCAGCGAGCAAGAGCAATGTTGCCTGAACAATGTGTCTGAGGGCTGGTGACAAATCCAAAGCCTCAGGGATTACTCAGATTTGGATACGCAGAGGACCAAGGTGAGAGGCATGCTGCTGCCGAGGGGACATAGGCTCAACACTTCAGCTTTTGAGGGACCCGAATCACTTAGTCAGGCCTCCCCACTTTGGGTCAGTGCTGTGGGGACGTGGCTCAGGAACACACACAGAGCACATTTGCCCTTCCTCTATTCTTGGTAATTGGGTGGCGTAGGATAAGCAGTCACAAGTTTTTGGAATAGCATCTAATGAATTTTTGCCACATTTTAGCACCTGACAACAGTCATATAAAGTTGAAGGTAAAAAAATCAGGTAGTAATGGCTATAGGGTCTGTGTTAAACTGTAAGCACTCATTGGTAGCGGTGGGTATGTTAAAAGCTGTATTGAATAATAAGGCATTTGAGCAGAAAGTTTCTGTTCATCTCAGTAAAATGTTGTGATTTAAATGAGGGATTGCAGACGTCTAGACTAACATTGTTCCATCACTCCTGTCTAATGCAGCACCAGTAAGATGCCATACATGAGGCTGGTGAGCTAGGTAAGAAAGCACACCTTTGTTAGTAGTGTGATTTAAAAACAAAATTGTGATGGCTTTGTGTGGAGTGAAACAGTGTCTAGTGCAAAAAAAAAAACAAACCTAAAACGCATTCTCTTTGTCAAGGACTAGGGGTGAGGGTGTTTTGGGGTTGTAGGTTTTGTCCATCGTCTGTCATCATTCCCCCCCCCCCATAGACAGTTATTTTCAGAACACTCGACTGACGATCCAAAGCATTAGGTTTCTTTATTTTTGTGTAAATGTGGTCTTATTGTCTACATAAATCTCTTAGCAATGAAGTTTTTGAAAGTTAGAGGATAGATCTCAAGACTCCTGAAAGCCTTGGCTCAGTGTATCTGCTATATGAGTTTCTGATGGCTTTGACCTTCAGGATATCTTTTTGTAAATGGTTTTTCTAGAAGGAAAGGAAACTGGAAGGGATGAAAAATATAAATTTTCTTTGAGAGCATTTACCTTGCTTATTGGCGGTGATCATGCAGGGCTCTGAAGGGAAAGCAGAGAGGGCTGGTGGGTTGGTGACAAGGAACAGTTTAGGAATGTCTCAGCCTCTGCCCAAGACAGTTCATGGTGTTTGGCGGGGTTTTTTTTTTTGCTGTTGTTGAGACAATGAGCAGGAAAGTCAGAATACACAGGAAAAGGCTTGAATTTTGGTGAATTGTGTTCACCGGAACACAAGATGTCAGGTGCTGGATGTATGCTCTTGAAAGTGGTGTTATACAAGTGCATAAATCTATTTTAATTGCTTTCATTTAAAAAAATGCTCAAAATCATAAATACTATAGGTTGCAATCAACGTAAGACAAAGCAAATAGTACAGTAATAGATACATACCCACATTTATACTGTAAATCAAATATATGCTGTTATGGAGTAGAAATCCATTATTTTTAGGAAAGTTAATTAGTATTTCCAAAGTGATGTTGCATTGCTGAGGCTATTCTAGGCTAATAGGAAGAGTATTTGAATTGTTCAGCAATAATCTCTTCAGTACTTGTTTCATGACAGCAGATTTCTGTAACGTTACTGAGCCAGAGTCAGTCTTAATTTCCTTGATGAGTGACACAGTGAGCGAGAGCAATTATCTCCAAATATAGCTGTTCTTTTATTCTCAAACTGATGTATATTTCCCCAAAATATTAACTGAATGGCTTCTAAACAATCAAACTTCGGTCTTGCGAAACTGCTTGCATGCTATTCAGTTCAGCTGTGTTGCTCAGTATTTGTGATGTGCAACAAACTGCCTGTGCCTATTGTTTTTTGTTCCTAGATTAAATCTCTGAAGGCTTTGTCAGTCTCAGGCTCTGTTGAAGTCATTGGGCTCTGAAGATGCTCGCAACTTCATTATGTTGTTGTTAAAAGTGTTAGAATTTTCAAAGGCCTACCCACCAAATATTGCAAATAACAGTAGCAAAACCTTTTCTTTTTTTGTACAAACACTAGTGCGACTTGGAGACCATTCCATCCTCCAAATATACATCTGTTTGAGCAAAGGGTTACCAGAAACAAGTAATAAGGGTATTGAGACCATTGCTCAATAACCACAGCCATTATTTTGCAATATTTATTGAGCTCTGTGGGAGGGTTCCTGGGATCAGAACTTGGTTGGTTTTAGTAGCAATATTTTTGGATTCTTTCATATTATTAGAGCTGAATTCTGTTATCCGCCATTTCAGAATTGCTAGTTAGAGATCTTGCAGGAGCGCATTTGTATGCTGTAACCTACAGCAAAATGCTGTGTAATTAGAATACCAGCTTTACCTACTGTGAGTCTCTCTGGTATGTATCACTATCCAGGGAATGTGTCTGGGCACCTTTCCTATTTAACCTGGTTGGTTGAAAATTACGCATCCAGGCACATTATTTTCAAAACTTATTCTTGAATATTTAGGTGTAAAATGTCCCAAGAGAAGCATAAAGATAGTTGCCACTTAAACCAGCTTTGTAGAAGTGATGCATGGGGATTTTAAGATGACCTTCATGTGTTTTATCAGAACTCAGCCTACACAGTGCTTTGAGACACAAGTACAATCAGATGCTTTTTCTTGTACAGCTAAAACATACGTATTTTTTTCAATAGATTTGTATCTCTTTCCAGAAAGAACTACTCTTCTTAAGCAGCAGGTAAGGAAAAAAATATGGGTGGAATATTTGGGGAGGAATGGGAAAGAACATTTAATATATTTAATCTTATTATACATTTTTCTACATTAAGTCAACAGGCTGCAAATATATTCTGCTACAAAGCTTTATGTAAGAAATATCTCTATAAGAAAATACATCTCATTAAACATTTCCTGTAAATAAATTATCCCAGATAACTATGTTCTGCAAGAGGAAAAGGGGGGTGGGCCAATGATAAGAAGAGCTCAAAATTGCTGAGACCCCATTTCTGCAACCCCCCTACTCACGCTGGGCATCACTTTTTTTATCTGTAGTCACAATGAGAGCAATAGAGTTCCTCTGCTGAGTATGTGCTATGTCTGTAAATAACACTTGCAAAATTGGTTTCTGTAATTTTTTAATATCTTGAAATTATGCTATTTCTGAGCTATAGTCCCATTTCAGTTACACTGGAAAAACTCTGAAATAAGCAGAGTTGCAATGATAGAACTGCAAGATAAAACTGACTGAGACTATTAAAAAACAGAAGACTCCGTCTCTGAGCAGTCCCTCTAGGTCAATGTAATAGGGAGAGAGGTGTGTGAAATTCTCTTCTTATTTAGGATCTTATAAAGGCAACGTAGCTGAGGTCTGTGTTCTAATTAGAAAGTCTGAGTCAGGTGGTGTAGCTAAGCTATAGCTTTAAAACAGCCACTGGTAGAGACACGTCAGTGGGAAAAGGTGTCTTAGGTATGGGTGACATGGCCTTCAAAATTAAACTACATACTGGTCTACCCGCGTTGTTCAGAACTGATTAAACAGAGAAGTCCCTTGTATTAAAAAACATGAAAAAAGGTAATTATAAATGGTAATTACAACTTAGCAGTAGGTCAATTATAGAATCAGACTTCTTTAAAGAAACATCAGTCTCTTTACCAATGTTTATACAAAGGAATACTTGCAAATAAAATGAAAAAAAGATTGAAAAGACAAGTCAAGGGAGAGAGACTGTCCCTTTTTTAACCAGCGCACAAACAATGTAGAGCTGTCAGCTGTTTCCACAGTCCATGTACTTCCATCATTCCTGGCAGAACAGTTCTGAGAGGACATCAAGTTCAGGCTGAATACATGCTGGAGGCTGGTATGCTGTGACATCACATGATGTTTAATAAGTCATTTGCAGTCGTACCATCTTCTTACATCCTTTTCTGCAGGAGACGAGTTGCTCACAAGAGCCAACTCCTTTTTCTTTGCTGCCTCTAAGAAACAAATCTGTTATACTTCTGCAGAGTGCCATCAGTAGCCTGTTGCTACAAATAAAATGTAAAAATTTGAGTTTGTAGCCGTATGCTCTAAATGCCTCAACAATTGTCTACATCACCTGTTATAACAGCAACAGTGACGCAACTTCCTCGCTCTTAGGCATTTCAACACTCTGCTATTTCTTTTGGAAATGTCCATAATGCAAGTATGCTTAGGCAAAGAAAGTATATTTAGGACTAATGAGCAACTGCCTGTATATAATTCTGGATTCAGCATGCACATATTTGCTTCATCTGTTCAACCCAATGTATACTAGCAGTAAACTGAGGCAAATACAAGCGATTAAGTGCCATACTATGACATTGAACTACATAAAGCATTTCAATTTACCTACTTATTGGAAACAAAACCCTGTTTAACGCCTCCTCTTAGAGAAACTGCTGCTCTCTTGAAACTGTGAGATGGCAAGTTTTCACCTCTTTCATGAGGGCCTGCAAAACATAGCACTCTTGTCCTGCAGGAGTGCTTTCTTTGCTGAAGTGTCAGCCCTGCATGACAAGGGCGTGTGGACATTCACAGTAACTTTATTTCCATTTCTCACACCTGCAATGTGACCAATAATGTGGTGACAGATGAGTCTTCCGGGCATGCACTGCTTCCTATAGGAGTAAAATGTATACAATTTATTTAGCAGTCATTACCACGCTGAAAACCCACTGTAGCCCTAACACTGAACCCCTGAAACATCACGGGACAACACAGCAAGGTAAGTGACATTAATTTCCACTGTACTTGTTTGCATGGTAGCATTTCCCACAAACTGTAGAAGTTATTTACAGAAGAGCTGCACAGTAGGAGAACTCCAGCTGCATTTGTCTTTACCACCAGCTCAAAAAGAAATGCATTTGGTGCGACTTCTACTCCTACACTAACTGTTACTTTAGCCATTCCGCTTTCATTTGCAGTCCTTATTTCCCACCATGCCGTAATGCATTAAATACATAAAGCCACAGTCACTTAATACTAATCTTCCCAATCCTCATTCAGATTTTCTGGCACACGTGAAGTCTTGATTTAGAAGAGGAGGTCGCATCTTTCCATACTTTGCAAGACAGGCCCTTGGCACAGTCACATCGTTGGAAAATCTCCAGTCCATGGGACCCTTTCTTCCGCTGTTTGGTGCACACCTCCCCCTGACGCAACACAGGCTTGCAAATTTTGGTCCAGAAATGGCGAGCACAGCAGTGTCCCTCAATACAGTCTGATGACCGTAGGCAGGGATCGCCTTCGTGTCCTAAAAAGAGCAACCAAACTATTTTACCTCATGCGAAAACGTGAAAGTACAGATTCAGTACAGACTGACAAAAGAAGCTCAGAAAAAGGAGAGATGATATTTCCATCTGTGGCTATTTGAAGGATGTAAACATAAGGGAAGATATGAATTAGGAAGGTTCAAGTGGGTAATTAATGACACCTGCCATAAGATTTAGTAAGGAGAAATTCAGCTACAGGATTGTAAGCAGAATTACAAGTGCTTAATTACATGACTGTTACAAAAGGAGGATGTGTGCAATCTTGCAGAACTGAAAAATGGATTGTCAGTCCACCTCTGATACAGGGAAGAAAGCAGATGCTATTTCAATCACAGGAACCATTGTTTGATGTTACACCAATTTTTGAGTCATGCTGGGAATTCTCACCATAGACATTCACTGCCTGTTTCTGGTTTGCAGTGCTGTACCTTAACAGCAATAACATGATTCATAACATGAAGGAACAAAGCAGTGTAGTGCAAATCTTACCTTTTATGTGTGACAGCTTGGAGCGTGGCCTCCCTAGGTTTTGCCATCCCAAATCCTTGCTAGCATAATGATTGTTCTTTTTGTTGCGTGGCCCTTCTAGAGCAGGGATGTGAGGCGTAAGGATGCTTTCTGTTACTGGTATGCAAATGCCTGTGAGGAAAAGACAGTCAAAAATTTGAACAAGAGGAAAAGCAGCCAAGAGACATATATACACCAGGATCAGGACCATGACCGTGAAAGTGCTGGGGCTTGGCCTCAGTGACGCTCAGCTCTAATGACACCTGATCCCCAGCGCCTAACTTCTCCGCAGTTCTGCTTCACTCACTGTCAGAGAGTCTCGCTGTCACTCTGGCTTTACGGTCTGAGCACCTGGAGATTGCCACATAGACATCTCTCGCCAGTCTCCAGAGGAGAGTATGGGAATGCAAACACTATGGTTATAATCCTCCCAAGGGAGAGAAGGTCAAGTATTCATTAAGTCTTTTGCTTCCTTAAAAATACAGGTTCTGTGCAGTCTTCCAGTGAATCAAACCACATTGAATGTAGTGCTGTGATTCCAGTCAGCAGCAGCAGCATTTTTGAGTTTCCCCACCCCAAAATGGGAAAAAGTGTGGTAGTACACAAACCTTAAACATAGAAATACTATTAAAGAAAAAGAAGTGGAGTGGAATGAAGTAGAAAATGAAGTTTTCTTGATTTAGAAAAAGAAGCACAGTCACTGTTGCAGGGAACATGCAGAGAAACAGATGCTATCAAAATGCTGATTTTATGGAGGAAAACCAAGAAATGACTGACGTACCATTGTTGCAGCGGTTCCCAGGGCAGCACATGCCGTCTCTGTGGCAACGCTTCTTCTTCCTCCGACACATCATGCACGCAGACGTTGCTTGATGAGGACTATGACAGTATCGCCCAACTTCGCATTCCTTATCATTGGTGCAAGGGTAGACCTGATGGGTAAAAGAAAGGTTTACAGTGAAGCACTCCTTTGTACAAGCTGTGTATGCAGCCACATAAATAAATAAATAAAAACAAAAAAAACAACAACAAAACACCACCACCAAACCCCCCCCAAACAAAGAAACTAAAAGTTGAGATATCATTCACTGGGGCCAAGAGATGCAGGTAGAGATGCTTCACTGCAGCATATAACAATCTTTAAGCTCATGCTGCTGATGACGATGTATCTGCTTAAAGAATCAGGGAGGTACAACCAGCTCCCTGGTGGTTTCATCTTTTCTTGCCTCAAACATATGTTGGCACAAGAGAACTCCTATTTTTGTGGGTTCAGGCCTCTGATTCATAGAAAAGAGCTTAAAACTCCACAGTGAAGAATAAATGGAGCCATAAGAGACCCCTCAGTTCGTAAAAAATCCTGAAATACACCCTGCAATAAGTAACATTTTAATTTAAACTCCAAGGAGGCATTTGCCTTTGATAGTTGTCAAACACACTGATGGATAGGTTCACTGTTCTCACAGTGAACATCTACACCACATTGGTACACACTCCTTTGCAATTGCACCACTCCCCACTGGCCCACACCAGTTGGACTCCTTGGAAGTGAACAAACATCACTGGTCAGCTTTTTCCTTTGGTAATCTTTACTTCACTTATGGGCTTAGTATATGCGTTAGATTTGCCACCTGCTAAACACCACCCTAGGGTGTGCAGCATGGAATATGTTATAGAGCACGAGCTGTCTTGCACATATAATTCCCTGCAAGCAGAGACACACGTATACTATTCTCCTATATACATCAAACCCAGCATTACCTTACAGGAAAACTGACTTTTAAAAAAAAGGGTGTGAAAGCACTGTATTCTCCCATAAAGCGAGAGAAAGAAAATTTTATTCCTACAAAAGGAAAAGATGATGCTTTAAGGAGACATAACAACACACACTGCCACATTCCAGGATCCTTTCTGCTGACTCCCACACAGCTACAACTATGCTCTCTGTCTGCATCTAATTTTACTGCCTATTAAATTAATCATAGATTTTTTTCATTCTTCAAAATTATACTTGAGGAATTTGTTTAGATAAAAAGATGAGACTAAATTTGGGGCGCTTCCTGGAAAATTATGTTTATGCTTCCTCAACTAATTTTCTCCAGCATTTTAAATAAATCAAAGTAGTGCTTTTACTGCTTTCAAAATGACTCTTGCAATTAATTAACCACCAAAACCAAAAAGCTCAACTGACTAATTTTCAATGTAGGCTGATTACTTTTCTAATACTATTTTAAATCAAGGCTTGATTATATTGTTCTCAGAAAAGAAAAACTTGGAGGCTGTTGAGAATTTGCTCTGCAAATTGTTTCTCTGTCTTTGTGCCATTCTGTTGAGAATGGCAGAAGAAACAAGAGGTCTGATAATAAACCAAGTTTCTCTAGTGCCGTTAGTGGGAGAGGGAACCATGCCATCTCCCCATGTGATTTCATTAGTTGTTTTCTTTGTCAAAATTTACTTCACAGTACCAAAAGTGCTGGCTGGATATTTCCCAAGTGCTGCTGCCCCATTACTTCTGCCCTCTGAATATGTGTCTTTGAAGAATGATTCCAGAGCGCAGCTGTTTGGAGTAACCTGACGTATGTGTAAGTCTTTCTCCCTTAAGAATAAACATTTCCTCTCAAGTTCATCCTCGAGAGGATGAACATCAAAGAAGGCCAAATCTTTTAGCCAGGAGTAGTAAGCACTCACCTGTTTGGTACTTTTAAGGCACAAATGGGTTCTACCTATTCTAGCAAAGAGGAACTAAAATGTTCTCCCCTCAATCTCATCACTCCTTTCCCTCATTTTTTCAGCAAGAAATCATTAACACTGACTTACTGTTTATGACACAGTTACCTTTAAAGTAAGGCTTCCCTGACTTGAATGAGACCTTACTAAACTAAGGATCTTACAATGCAGAAAAGTGATTTTATATAGACCTGTGCAGGGTTATACTGAGTCTGGAAAATACCAACAATGCTAACTGGGGGAAATGCAAATTAAAAACAGACAAACTAGCTAAAACCTGGAGATGAAGGCATTTTAGACCCTTGTCTGTCATCAAGACCTTCATAACCGCATCTTTTTTTCCAATATGGGCATGTGGTATACACCTGCAACTTGTCAGCAAGAAGCCTACTTGCAGTTTTCTTTTGGTTCCTCAAATAGCTTTTAAAAAAAAAGAGTTCCCTGATCCTGAATGGTGCTAATGAATGCTCTCACATACCATATCTAGTGTCTGTTTTACTTCTGGCTTTTAGGCTGAGTGACACGTAAAAGATATTTTAAGATATGCATCTAATTGCCAACTCTCAGCTCTGTCTTTAAGAATGATAAAAGTAACCAAAGACAATTTCAACATTAAAAATTGCCAATGGAAGTGACATTACTCAGCCTTTAGTCCCACTCTAGAGCCCCATCCTAAATAAAGTTGACACTTCTGAAATTAAAAAATAAGCCAAAACATTCACCCACCTAAGGCAAATGACAGCAGCACATCAAAAAATAATTTTGTGTTACATGTAGCTCAGACAACTGGCAAGTCCATTCAAACCCCCAAAAGACCAGCTGCCAGCCAGCTATATGAAAAACGCTCTTGCAAGTGCCTGATGCCATCAGTTGCCTTGATCTTTCTTCCAAAACCACCATCCATTTGATATCCTAGCTATCAATCATGGAACGCTGGAAACAAAAATGCCTTCATAGCTTTGTGTCTGTCTCCTAGTCACTAGACATTCGTTGGAATAACTCCTGCTCTCCGCAAAGTAATTTCTATTGCTGTGCAGCATTCAGTATTAAAACACAAAAATAAAACAAAATAATATAGTGTGTACACAGCCTTGGCTAACAGGAGGGAAAAATGTGTTCATAACTGTCCCGATGTTGGCAGTAGCTGAGACAATCTATGCATAAATATGGATATATATTTTAAAATACAAGATAAAGAAAACATACTTGTAAAAACATACATGCTAACAATTGTCTATGCGTGAGTCAAGGTTTTCAAAATCTCCTACAACGCAGTGCCTGAAACACAGTCTTTATGTTCAGAGAATTGCAGAGAACATTTCCTATATACAACGCAAAGACACAAATCAGTCCCAGATGGAGAGGGAAAATGCAAGCTGTAAACCAGCTCTACTTCCCCAGCAATGATAACTAATTCTACAAGGCACATCATCCCTTCACATTCTTCAGCTATACATATCATTTTCTGGTCGTAAATCTCTATCCACTAAACACAGCTTTGATATTATGGGAAACCAGATGAAACCGAGATAAAATATGTAGCACTCCCTGAAGCTGCATTTAAACAATCTTATTTAATTTTTTTAGCCCAGATTACAGGCGATCAAGTCATCTGTAGCATGACATAGACTAGATTTGTCTGTGATAATGAGTCGCATTTTCAGAATGTGTTGTCTGATTAAGAGCATTGCTCGCTAAGATGTTTTCTCCTCAGTCATTCCAATTACTTTTGTATCCTTGTATAATGCATGTCCAAAACGTACAGCAAAGATGTACTGAATTTTTTGCAATGTTGGAGGATTCAGGCTAGATATTTAAATGGCTGCAGCTCATGCTGTGCCAGGATGTCCCCTGCATCAGTCCACCAAGACTAACCTTTGCCAGCCAGGTCATAGCAACACATGATTGTTAAACTTTTCTTTTTGAGAGAGAGAGTATGAATGTCCATTCCTGCCCTTCCTGAATTTATATTCAAAATGCCAAGAGTGCTTGATAGAAATACTCAATGAAAACGATGCAGATAATAAAGGAGAAATGTTGGGGGGTTTTATAGTCAAAAAAGTCCTTCCAGGAGCACTACTGAGGCTCTTCCTTTTGCATTAACTTCACAGTGAGGCTGAAGAAGACACTATCTAACCTTTGTGACTAAGTGCCTAATGCCATTCCCTTGATATGAGGAGCATGCAGGAGTGAGGTTTATTTCTTCCTTTGTCTTCCCCTTTTGGCAGAGGATATCTAACAGCACCTTTTCTTGGTGCAATGAGGTTTTCTTTATATTTTTGCTGGAGTCATTTACTGTCCCACATATTTCATATGGTCATCCTGAACCACAGAGTTTCATCGCAAGCTGGAGCAACACTAAGTGGTGGGACTGTTGTGTTACGGAGTCAGTCAGTCCGAGTCTCTCTGTCTGGCACTATAAAACGTAATGGAGAAGCACTCCAGGGGGAGAATAATAAACACAGACACTCTAACGTGCTGAAGGGTGAGTGAGTAGACTGATCGCAGACACACTTTATTGAGCTTTGGGAGATAAGGGCTTGAATTTCAGCATGGCCTCCAGCAAATATTTGAAGGCAATATTCCCAGCCAGTATCTTAGTCACCAGGCTCTCATTTGCTCATATTATGATGTCGCATTTGTTTTTATGCTGAAGCTACTCCACACTGTACTAGCTAAGTATGTCAGAGAAAGGCAGGAAGAGCCCCTGGCATATTTTACCTAGGCTGTGTCATCACTTATCCAGCACAAGCAGTCCTAGACACTGCTGGCTTCAGACCCACCTTCAACACTGAGAGGAGCTGTGCCTAAGTAAGTGATTTGGTGGAACTGATATCAGTAGTAACTCTCCCAGAAGCAGTTCACTTTGGGTTTTTTTTTTAACCACATCATAAAGTCCAAGTGCAGAGTCAGTCCTGGCAGGAGATCATGGCTACTACCACTCCCAGCAGAAGAAACAGCATGGAGGTTATTCATTACCCTTTTACTGTGGATGCTGAGCAGCACTCAAGACGAGAACTAAAGTCTAACGTACCACATAAATGACAATATCATTGTGGTTACTGTACTGGACACACAGCCAGCTTCTGTCTCATATAATCATCCTGTGATGGTACTGGGGACTGAGCTGAAGAACAGGAGAAAAGTCACAGCCAGTTGTACAGCTGGAAAGTAAGAGTACTGTAGAGCTATCCAGGTCAATCCTTCATCACTCTCTCACCTGGCAAAGAGGCAGTAGCTATTGCAAAGGTGAGACAAGTGGCTCAAGAAAATGGACACATACATTATCCCAGGAATGGTCTTGCTTCCAAGGTACCAGTGTGTTAGAAATCAAATTTAGGCTACTGCTCACAGTCTTGTACATACAGAATCCCTAGTTATTAATACCCTATGCAAACACCCGTGCCACTAGGTTATGTTATCACATCCAGCAGAAATGTATTTTTCTGCTGTCAACAGACTTCTCTTTTATATCACACCTATATAATCTTTTATATTCACACCATGCCTGTGGGACAGCTTACCGCAAATTAATTGGTACTGCAACTCAGTCTATTACTCACTTGTTACTTAAGGAAAAATAGGTTATTTTCTCTATTTCAATTAATTATACTTTTATAAACTTTAAAATAATGCCTGTAGAGTAGATGGAACCTGACCTCTCTACAGCCAGTGTGCTAACTAGATGATCAAAACTGGCCTGAACTATAGGCAAGAGGACAGAGTTTCCACCCTCCACATAAGAGATGAACAACAGAGCTTGTTCGCCCTTTAGTCTTGGGACTGTGCATATTGCTTAATATTCCACAGCCATCAGGCATGATGAAGCAACCAACGGGCTCAATCATGGTGAGAGCCTCTCCTTCCTGTCCTGCTTCGGACAGGACAGAGCTATCTTACTGAGCAAGAACTTGGTCTTGGTCTCCATAGAGCAAACATATGAAGTAGCCACAGGGGTGCCGAGTCTGCTTTTGTTTTTCTCTCGTTCTCTGAAGAATTAGTTAATCCAATGTAAAAGCACGCCAATAAATTAGGAAATGCAAGCATATGGTTTAACCAAATAGCCTGCTGTCAAAACTAATTACAAAGCATGCAAGTCATTGTTTGGCTCCTTGGTTGGGCCTGATTCTGAGTTGGGATCTCAAATTTGTTTTGGCTTTTAGCTGATCAACATTGGCAGGACAGTTGCACGCAACATGTGGCCTGTAGAGCTAGATGAATACACCACACATGGGATTTGTCCCACCCACCTCTTTGGAGATAGAATGAAGATCCTCTCTATGAAAGTCAAGGAGAGGACCTAACATGATCTCACAGGACACAAACCTTTGTAACAATGGAAATAAGAGCTCTTCATTCAGAACCACGTAAATGGGATAAAGCAAAATGGAGGGGGGAAAGGGGAAAGTTAAAGCTTTTTAACAAACAAACAAACCCTGAACTCTTTGTGGGTTGTTTTCTTCCCCACAAGGCAACTGAACTACTTTCTGATAGCTTCTCAAGTGTATTCAGACAAATTCATGTCTAACTGACAAACTTCAGCCTAGCTTTCTCTTAGCTGCTAAGCAAACATGTAAATTAAGATGTGGATGGGAAATGACCATCATTTACTACTATTTTGTTTTTAATCCCAAGTGAGAAAGGTTTATCAGCAGCCATCTGGAGCAATGCAGTTTTCCCACAGCACTGCTGATGTTGCTTTTTTCTATTCTTAGCTCAACACAAGCATAGATGATAGCGAGGGATCTCACTGTGCACAAGCAGAAAGCCATGGTTAATTTATCCCACGGAGGAAATCATGCTGTGCTCTCAGACAGCTCCAGACATGGATCCTGTCTCAGACTGATCTCACCAGAAACTCTCAACTCTCAGTGACTGCTGTGGCACAGACCATTCCTGAAAGCAAAACTCACAGTAGTTGCAATGAAACAGATTTACTCCATTCAGTTGCCATGACAAGTTTAATGATTCAGTTTTTCTCACCAAGCCTCCTTCTTGTCTCTGACCCACTTGTCTGCCAGACCGAGAGAGTAAAGCACCATATTCCGCCTCTAGATTAAGCACAGGCACTTTCTTCTAGCAGTAACTTATTTTTAACTCTTCAACTTAAAACAACACTGCTGTTCATGAGGTCTGATTCACAGAGTACTACATTGTGGAGATGTATACTGCAACCTCCAAAGATCATTCCTTCAAACTGTGTGGCTAATGGCCCCAGAAGCCTGCATTATTAAGACAATAAATATTCATGTTTTAAAGTAATACTCAATCCACTGCTAGACCACCGGGGAAAGCACATTTCTAAAACATGCAGTAGTCCAGCTCTCATGATTTGCTAGAGCCAAAGAAAACTCAGATCTTAACAACCAAAAAACAAACCTCACTGAAGTCCCTGTGAACTAACAAGGTTGCAGGACTCATGTGGGTCCCGACTCCGGCTTTCCTCTTCCCAACAAAAATGTCAGGGAAAACAACTTCCCGTTCTGCAAGCGGTAGACAGTTGCATGTGGAGCTGTGCTTAGGGGGAGCACGTAGCTGTATTTGGCAGAAAGAGAGTCAAACACCTTAAAATAAACACGGGAGCTGTACTGCCCTGTTGGACACAGAGCTAGGCAATGCGAGCGGTACCTCTTCCAGTACAGAGAGAAAACCTCCAAAGAATTTTCCCGTCTGAAATCTCACTCATATTGTGACCCTGTGTGATCTCCTGGCCCACATGGTGGATTTCAACAAGCATTTTGGGTCTACGGCAGAACCTCTTATTCAACAGCTTACAATTCAACCCCTTTTCTTACAGAACTACTTATATTTTGTGTCCTACTGGCAGGAGGTAGTGTCTGTCTAAAGCTGACCTTGGCTTCAGGAGGACACACAGATACAGTAATCTGAAAGACTGCAAGTGGATCAATTAAATTCCTGGGTATTATATTATTTGAATTAAACTAGCCTTCATTTAGTGCATTTTACATATGTTATGAAAGTATAAGGTCTAAGGCACTTAAAAGTAATCCACCTTACAAGTTTGTTCAACTTGATTCACCTTCAAT
This sequence comes from Himantopus leucocephalus, assembly GCA_003993805.1. Classification (NCBI taxonomy): domain Eukaryota; kingdom Metazoa; phylum Chordata; class Aves; order Charadriiformes; family Recurvirostridae; genus Himantopus; species Himantopus leucocephalus. Next base: position 45,569,970 of record RSEF01000004.1, on the reverse strand, counting down.
TCCTCACCTAGGTAAAACCTGGAATGAGTTATATTTCCAAATGACTTAAACGGCAGCACACGATGCCCAAAATATGCACAGATGTATGTTGTTTATACCACAGAACAGCGTAAAACTATCACCAAGATGCAGCATATATATTGTAGTTCCCAAGACTGCACAGCTATGGTTCTATGACACCTTTAAGGCAAATTATCAACCTTAGATCCATATTGGTGTCACTCTGCTGAATCCTGCCATTTCAAAGGAAGCATACCACGTTTCCGACCCCACCCACAATGTGCATACACAGGTACTCAAGTTTTCCCTCCCTACTGCCCACCGTAACCATGGGATTACACATCAGTGCTTCCTTCTTTGGAGAGACCATGAGCCTCCTACACTGCTTGATTTTGAAGGAGGCTTCCTGCTCTACAGAACTGGTACCTTACAGAAGACATGATTAAAGAAGGTTCAAAAGTTTGGGGAACAGTCAGTTTGACCCCAAATTTTATGGACTTTGTCTCAATGCGTATGACTCATATTGTCTGGTGAACTACCAGCAGCAGCATAACAACAGAGAGCTTCACAACAATGTTAGGTAATCTTTGAAGTCAACAATGTAGTACTAAATCAATGTGACAGGAAGCCTCTAGGTCTTGATTTTATGTCATTTTCGAATGCATCACCAAAGATTGCTTGAAGAATAAAGGTTTGTTAACACGCACTTTGTTCTATGTCCAGCCTTTTCAGCAGACTCTTCTTGCCCTTTTATCACTGCCTTTTCCCCACCCCTTTTCTGATGGTTTTGCTTTTTAGTTTTGTCTCTAATTGGCTATTTATCATCTGTTCCAGAATAAGATTCTTCTGGCTTTTTGATCAACATGTTTACTGTGATGGATGAACAGTGGGTTGCCAAAAACAGTTTTCTCTCTGGATCTATTAACTCTAGAAGTATGGAGTATTTTATTAATCTAAGAATACTATCCAGATGGAAACCGCTAGCGGATCCTATGGCTCACAAAGCACCAGGCATTAAACCACAGGTAGACACTCACATACTGTGGTTAGGAGTAGAGTAACACTGCTGGGAACTGGCAGTAAGTTACTGTTCTAACACCTGGGTCTGAACACCCCCAAATCATGACGCGCTTTCAAGGTGGAGCTTTTATTGGGAACCATCCCTGCAACCATGTATTCACAGCAAGTAAAAGGAGATGACAGCTTTACCTTCTGTAGTATAGCTACTAAGGAAGTAAACTTCCTTTGCTTTTAAACATTCACAAAATCTAGAAAAAGCAAGGGAGAAACCCTGTCTTATTGAAGTCAGTGCAAAAACTCCCTTTGTCTGCTACAGCGCCTGGAGAGAGAATGCTTCCATGTTATAAACATTTGTGTAATGTCTGCAGTCCTCACCCTGGGAATGACTCTTAGGTATTCCTTGCAGAATACACTTTGTGTTGCAGAATGCAAAGCATTTAAGACACTAGTTTTCAAAATGCAGTTTCTCTGGCCCTCACGTTTAAAAGGACAGCCCTGAAAACATGAGCTCGTGTCAGCTCTAGAGACGGCCAGATGCCGTATGTCTGAGAAGGATGAACCACAGTCTGCACCTCAGCAGACCACTGACTGCAATCTAACATTGTTACCGAATGTCAGCGTTATTGTTTGTCTCCCTGATGGTCACTTATGTGAGAACACCTGGCTCATACGCCTTTTTCAATCCCCAGTTCTTTCTCTACGCATTAGTAACGACCACTGTCATCTGATATTCAAAACACCTTCCCTCTTTTCCTGCTCCACATGAGCCCCTCTGCAACGTGATGGCTGTGACTGATCCATTGCAAGGGGAACTGAGAGGGACCAAGTCCTTTGAACTCCAAAGCACCTACAGAGAATTAAAATCAGACATCAAAAATCAGTCAGCCCAGCTTTAATATCAGAACAGACAAACAACGCCAGGGCACCTATGCCAGCTCCCACTCTCCAGTCTCTTCCACCACAGAATTCAGAGATGTGGCCACAGAAGTTAATGAGTTTTAAGAACAGGGAAAGAAAAAAAAAAAGGGGGGGGGTGATATTTCTTCAGTTCTTACATTTGTTCTGCATGAGTGAGACTGAGAAACAGGACAAGTCAATAATGTAACTTGGGGCTTTCCCCCTCATAACAACAGGAAGAATTACAAGAGTGCGGCTCTTCATCCTGACTCATTCTAGGCGCAGTTAGGCTTGTACAAGGAGCCAGAAGTGCTCATGCAGTGGGACTACCTGCAAAAGAGCAGCTGTCCTGGGAAAGGGCTTGATCACAGCCCCCTGAGGGCACAGGCAACCTCTGTGAAGCAGTTAGACTCACGTTGCTGTTCAGCTGACTTCTCAGTAAAAGGAAAAAATATAATACTAGGCTATTAAGGCAAATTATCACCCTTTACTCAAAGGAGGCCAAAGATGGCAGAAAAGGAAAGGACACCTAACAGCATCATTTAAAAAAATCATTGTACTCTTATTACAGGATTAAGTTAGAGCTGCCTACCCAACTCCAGCCTGTGGTAAATAACCTAGCAATCAAGGTTTCAACACTATTTACCCTTTTTTCCCTTTTCTTTTAAAATGCTCCTGGTTAATTTTGCACAAACAAGAAAACAGGAACAACACAGCAAGGCAAGCATAACTTGTGAGTAAAAACAGATGAACACTAACATATTTACATAGTGTAATGACTTCACTATTAATTCAAACAAACCCAGGCCCCAATTCTCAGAAGAGAGAGCTGAGCACATGCAGTCCAGGAGGCAGGAACAGGGTGGCTTCAGACTACATTTATGTCTGCAGCCCCTGAGTTAGTAGGGACTGCTCTTAGTTTCAGTCTGCAATAACCACTGAGGGACCATCTTTCATTCCAGACATTGTACTCTGACTACACCCTCTTCTCAATCTTATGGGCCCCTTTCCATTTTCAAGGAAGACTTGCCTCGGCGCAAGTGTCTTGCCTAGGGACCATAACACAGAAGAGACAGGACAACAGGATTTCCAAAAGTATCTAATTCACAGAGAAAACAACTAATGTCATAGAAATGAGAGAAAAAAAAGAGACTTAAAAAAAAAATCCAGACTCAGGTCCGGTACCTACAGGGCAGAGTCATTTCTTGATAGAGGTACTAAAAAAAAAAAAAGTTCAAAGAAACAGGAATAATCCTATGCCTTTTCTGAATCAAGCCAAAATGGACATTTCCTATTCTAGTCTTTGTCAGCATACAATTACCTAGGATTCTGGCATTTAACATTGAATTAACTATAAATCTGTTCTCCACCCTCAAAATAAGCTGTTCTGCAGATGAGACTTGTATTTATCCTCTTCCCTGCTAGGTTTCAGCATATCTTCGGGACTTATGTTTTCAAGCACTCTCTTCTTGTCTGAAAATAATATTCTTTATGTAGAGTTACGGAATCTCTTCTTTGTTCCTAGATGTCTTGGATGTTGATCAACAGAAGGTCATTAAAAAGTTTAATCCTCTATGTTTGGCACTACATCAGTCTGAGAGCAGTTTCTTTGTAACAGCTTTTGGAATAAATATCCATTAAAGATTTTTTTTTTCCCTTATACTGGTCACCCACACTTTATAGTGGGTGGCCCTTTCGTTTATCCCTTTACTATATTTCCACTTCTAAAGCTAAGCCAGATGCAGCAACCTGATACTACTCTTTAGTTCACGCAACTTTATTGTAATGAAAACTTCCGTGTATATCTGATACTTGTTAGGAAAGCCAAAGAAACAGGAACCATGGTAACATTGCACCACCTTCTTGACAACTTTTATTCTGCATGAGTTGGATTCTCCAGGGTACTGCATGCTTCATTAGCAAGCATTTTTCACATTTAGATGCCCCAGAGTGCAAACACAGAGTCAACCCATATCTGAACTCCTCTTGTTGGTATTATTTGCATTACAACCATACCCAGAAGCAGTGTCTAGGTACTATGCTTTCTTATAATTCTGCATGATCAGTTCTTTAACTGCTAGTAGTCTACATAAGCAAGACCAAACAAGGTCAGAAAAGATTTTAAGGGTTTTGCTTGGTTGGTTGGTTTTGTTTGCCTTTTGTGGGTTTTTTTTTTTGTTTTGTTTTGTTTTGTTTTTAATTTCTTCTTTCTTTTAAACAGATGGATCCAAGGTAGTGGAGATTAAATGGCTTGGCTATGCCAAGGCCACATAAGAAGTCTACAGTACACAAGGAATTGTCTTCAACCTTCATTCATTTAACTGTATGATTCTTTCCTTTCTCTGAACTGTACCCTTCCTTTCAGATGTGCTAAATATAAGTGAATTATCTCCTCTATACAGGCATAAAAACACAAATCAAGGTGGCCACATTTACCAACCAAGTATGAAAAAATGTAGTCCTACTTGCTAGTCATACCCATGGAAGCATATGTTACATAAATAAATTGATTGCCTAAAGCATATTTTACAGATTAACTTACTCAGCCTGTTTAACAACTGCCAAACAGTTCTTAGAGCGTGAATGTGTACAGAGCTCTCAAACTCCACGCTGAAACCAACCATTGATGATGGCTATGTGATTACAGCAAAGGAAAATTTCCTTCCTTACCTTTTTACTACAGTGTTTGCTGGAAGATGTAAAGGAGATGTGATTTATTGCTTTCCCTGTACTTCACATGCCACGCCAGAAAAAAAAAAAAAAAAAGAAAAAAAAGAGGAAGTTTTAATTAGGCAGATTAAAAATATTTGTAATTAAGTCTTGGGTAGTTCAACTGGCAGCAGTGGAATTATTCAAATGCTTGATGTTATTTATATGTTTATGCTTGTGAGAACATAAGCATATTTGTTATAGTTTACTGTACACAAAACATGATTCACCTCTTAGGCAACAGATTATTTTCCTAGTTACATCCCAAGAAGGCAGAAAAGCAGACTAGACTGACATGAATGAAAAGTACTTCACAGAAAAGTAATGAAGTAACACTAGATGGCTTTCCTCAGTCATGAGAAGGATATTTCCCAAGTTAACCAATTTCATTTCATTTTCCTGCTCTTCAAATGCTCCAGGAGACAGGACTGCACAGAATACTTTGCACTCGAAACAAGTGAGACAGTCCATTTCCCTAGCAAGCTGCCCTTTGCACCATGTCTTTAACACTGCACTCTGAAGAGCACTCAGACTTGAGGATTCCTCTCCACCTGCACAGAACCAACAGTGGTGGTTACACACCTACTCTGCTGAAAGAGCTGCAAAAACCACTAGACAGCTCTTTGTGTATCCAAGTGTCTAAATTCACCGAAGTGTTTGCAAGTTTTGTGAAAACACACAGAAAATGCACCCTTTCCTACAGACCACACAGTCCCGAAACAGGCACAATTCCCGCTGGCTCCAGAAGTTTCTCCCAAGTACGAAAACGAGTGCATAGTGTAACAAAGCGTCACTGTTGAAATGTTAGAGCATTTCCTAAATTTGGTGCGTTTACTTGAAATCAATTCAAAGGGTCATATAAGATAGGAGCAAACAGCACTTTGCCTACTAAAATGATCTCTCAAAACTGAGGCACAACCTTCCAGCTACTTGCTGCCTCATTAATTCAGGTATTCAGCTTCCTGGGAGTCATGGTCACCAGAATATAGTGGAGAGGAGCTAAACATCAGGTTTTGCCATCATTTCATTAGCCAATCTCTTGCCGACTTTCCTACAAGCGTAGGAAGGGAAGAGAGGAGAGAGTACAAGAACTCTGTAGTGCTTTGCTGCTACGACTTCACATTTTGACCACTGTCCAGATGAGTATGAGTAGAAATGCCCCTCCCTGAAAACACTGAAATGCCATTGTCATTGCTATTAATTTTCCCTGGTATCAGTGGCACCAAAGCTATCAGCTTCTACTACAGCCTGCTTTAGGGGTGCTAATGGTCCACATGCTCAGTGCGGATGCAAAGGCTAAAGGAAGGAGGAACGACTCACTCCATCCCCATTGCCTGCAGGGGAAGGAAGAGCTGCTACAGAGTCCCAGTTCTTGCTGTGGCAACCTGCTGCTCTGAACGCTCCTGTAAAGCCTGCTCCAAAGCCTGGACTCTCTAAAGCCATACTAGAGTTACTCTGCTACAAATAATTTTTTTTTGTTTTTGGACATATATAGGCACGGTGCATAGCAAACACTGGTTTTATTCCTGAAAACCTGCATTTGTTCCCCTTGGTGCACTGTTCACATTTTAATCAACAGAACCTCATCTAAATATGACGGTTCAGGACTTGGCCCAACGGTAAGACATTGCTCTACCTTAAAGACTTAACAATTAGGATATATATTGTACAGAGGTAAGTTTTGTCACTAAAGGAAAGATATACGTTTCCACCAGTATAATTGAAGTGATCAGTCAAAATTTTTGGTTTGAAGGTATCAGGCTATCTTGAGCTGCAACAATAGTGCATATGAATTACTTAATACTTAGCTTACATTTAAGATAGCGCATAGTGTACTTACAAAGGTTTCATCTAATTTAAGTACCTTTATCCAGGTGTAGTCAATAAAAGAGATTTTTTTCTCAATTAAACCAATGCAATCATGCTGAAGCCTACAGGTTGAATGTGTAAAAGAGCATTGGGATCACTGGTACCAGTTTTGATACTGAGAGAAGGCCCTCAGTAAGCGATATCATAAAAGTACTTCTCATCAGTTAGGCATCTGTATACTTCAGAGTATTAACTGACTGTGCAAATTGTAGTGACAACTACATTGCCATTTTGACATTTTTCTAGCACTTTCTGACAGAACATAATCACTCTGCTCCAAAACATCCCTCTACAAATCTTCTCATTTTTTCTCATCTTGCACTAACAAGATTTACCACGCTTGATCATGAGATCTGGAAAAATAAAGGAAGAAGCACATGCTAACGCAGTTAGCCCATTTTTCTTTAAACAGAGGACAAAGTCTGTCTACACACACCCCTTTGCAATCATTGACCTCGCTATTTCTTTCCTGTATTTTTAGGTCCTCATTTTAAAACCCAGTGAAGCAAAATTGAAGGCACTGACAAATTTCAGCATTAGCAGCAGTGCTACTATCTGTCACACCAAGAAAATGCAGCTGTTTGTAGAGTGATGGCCAGTAGGGACTGCACGCCAGGAGCGAAATAAAACTGCCTGGATCCTCCCCAGCACCTCTTCCAGCTATTTATACAAACCTTTGCCGACCTTCTTTCCTCATTTCTTTTCGGTGTCAGCTTCTTTTTACTCATGGCTAAGCCACAGTTGTTTACCATATACCAAAAAATTCAAGTTAATTATCTTAAAGTCTTCAAGTCAAAGTACATCTGGCTTGGAAATGAGTGTCTTAGGCCCATCTTCCATGTAAATACACATACGCACACATCTGAATGGAAAAACTTCTGCGTGTTACAGATTGCTGAGGAACGTGCAGTAGTACCCTTATCATTCCTATCGGGTGTAAGTCAAGAAAGACTTTTGAAAAGTTCAAAAGAAAAGCAGCAAACTGTTGTTTTAATGAGACTCCATTAGGCAGAACTCTGTTCATGATTCTCCCAGATCATTGTTTTCATTAGCAAGCTACATGAATAACAGCAAAGCTATTTGTACAGCGCTCATTGCTCGGGTGCAGGCTCCCTCTCTGCCAGAGTCCTTTAGATGTTCAATCCAGCACTGCTGTTATCTGCTCTGTGAGAAAAAAAAACCCTGATGCAAACGAATGAAAATTTTGTGGCTGGCCAACAAAGGGACTTTCCCAGCCAAAATCAGAACAAAGGTTTTAATTTACTTAGGAAATCAAAAGGCTAAAAAGGCATAGTCTTGCAATCTTTTCCTAATGCGAGTAGTCCTCCCTGTGATATATAATCCCATGGTTTCACTGGGCTTCACAATGGATTTACTAATTAAAGACTTAGCACATGAATAAAGATTCAAAGAGCGGGTCATCAATACCTGACAGCATAAAAATATTACGCAATGTAAATTATGTGTTAGTTGGAAGCATTCACTTTAATTTATTTTAGAGAAACTTGGACAAAGTCTTGAAAAGAGGCATACAAACAGTCCGATTTTCTCATGGAAAAGTTAAGACTGTGTATGTCAATTTTTCTGAAACACCACATGCACTCGTCTATGCAGAGAGTAATGTCATGGTCTGACAATGTCCTCAAAAATCCATTTTGTACATCTGAAATTAAACTCTTTCAAAGCTTAAATAATCTGCTTTTGTAGACTAACCAAGCCTATAAATATTTAAGTCATTAGACACATTTGCAAATCTAAAAATACTTAAAAAACCACTACTGCATTCAGAAAAAGCAGTTGTAGAACACTCCATAAATCTACTTTTTCTGCTTCCTCTGAGCAAAACCTGTTCCAATTTCAGAGTTAAGACTCCAGTTCAATACTACAGAACAAACACATGTGACAGAATAAACCAGATTGCTTTTTGACCCTAAGACTTTCTCCATTGGTATTTATGGCTAAGACAGCACTTACATTTAGGCTGCTCCATACAGCCACCACCAATCCTACTCTAGAAAATGACCTAAGTACCTACAAAGTGCCCAGTACACGCACGAACCCATCAATTCTGATGGGATTCCTGATTGAAGGTTTTGCCATAAATGAGGGAATACAGGAGCTCTGTACTTTGAATATCAGGCTGGTTGTGGCAAAATAGAAAAGACCCACAGGTTTGTAGTGTAGCAGCTACTCAGCTAAGTAGCATGACAGATCTCTACCAGGTACTGTCAGCTCTAACTTCAGTGCATGGTGTTGCTCCTCCGCAGGTCCCTGCTGGATGCCTTCCCATGGATCACATGGGAAGTCTGGACTAGAAAGCTTTTAGTTCTCCAGGATATAAGGTTTTTTTCCAAAAAAGGGGCCTAGAATGACTGCTAAAACTTTTACCATTGTTTAGGAGGAGTTAAATCTATCCTTGTCCCCCAGCAGGGTGTCCGCCACCAAGGGAGCTCTGGAGCTACAAGGCTACAGGCATGGGGCTTGCACTGGCAGGTGGCACCTCCCGAGTACGCATGCAGAAAAAAACAACACTGCTAATAACACCTCACCTCCCCTAAAGTGCACAGCTGTGGGTAAAGTACAGTGACCCTTCCTTTGCTGCCTTCCAAGTAACTGCTGAATCTCGTTTTCAAGATTCAGAAACTAACACAATTCAGAAAACAACCATTATTTCAAAAAAACCCCACCACTTTTTACCGAAGAGTTTGCAAGAAGCAGTACTACTGAAAGGCTACCAACAGTCTGACGTGAACTCTCAGAGTAGCACAAGCAGGAAAAAACTTTTTTTAAAAAAATGCTTTTTTATAACAGCCTTGGGAATAAGATATTGGCAAAAGGAAAAACAGCAACGAAAATGCTAAGGAGTAGATTTGGGTACTGTTTAGAGTCCGGTCTGCATCCATAACCAGGGCTAGTGACTACCATGAGCCAGGCTATGGCAGATTCTATATGAATTCTACCATGTTCAGGATTTCAACAGGAGGAGACATACGTATACTTTCATACTTGAAAAATGTACTGCCTACCTACACCACATGCACATGCTAAAACCTATACACAGATGCATTGATGAGTTTATTTTTAAAATTCCTTCATATATCTACATGTATGTCACATGAACGTATAGTAGAGATAAAACATGAGACCATGCTGGCATATGGCAAATGATAACAGAATGTAACAAACAACTACATCATTTTCAAGTATTGTTATAACAACTTTATATATAATTGTTTTCTACTGAGAGGCAGTAGAGGAACCTCAGTTACAGACAAGACCGGCATTGTTCTAAGCAAAGTCGAAATAGGAATTCCAGTGTAAATGCCAGAAGGGTTCAAATCCAGCTCTGTAGTGGATTTACAAAGAGCTGAATGAGGTCCAAAGTCTTTTAGGATATGTCAACAAATCAAATTGAAAACACAGCTATTCCAACAAGGGATCTGTATGTACTTACATACTGCATATTGGTATACCTGCCATGTAAGAATTGGGTTTAGTTAACGGAGTTAGGAAACTCTTCATTTAAGTTTTATTTGCTTCTCCCTTTTGAAAACAGCTTACTATTTTCTTTTTTTCTTTTATGGGCCACCAAATTACATGTGACCAAATGTACCTATTTAGTGAAAATGGGTTCCATTAGTATGTAATCTTATCCCTGCATTGTTTTCTTCTGAAAGAAAATAATGGAGAACAGGTGGTGATGCTTAGCATCAGGCTCCTGTTTCTAGAATTACAATCTACTGGGAGCCACCAGCAATCTCTGAAAGCCGTCATAAGCGCTCAGGAACTAGCATGATCCAGAGCACACTCAATACATTAAAGCGTCTTTTTGAAAATTTAAGTAGGTGTGACAGGAGAAAACTGCCTGAATGGCGCAGGGATTCTAACGTGTCCCTGCAAAGGGTCGTGATTTCCTTCTGCATCCCACAATAAATAACTCAAGCTGGCCTCCATTTCCACAGCAGAAATTAGACATTTAAAAAATTCAAATAGGTACCATATGCACTATAAACCTTTCTGGTTTAGCATTCAAATGCAGACGTATTCACATTGTTGGGAAATATGGGATTTAAATTCTCCTAGAAGAACTTTAAAAAGTTTTTCCTTTACACTTATTTACTCATTTCTCAGTGCCACAGAAACAGCAGTGCCGATAAATATTTCCTTGATGTAGTTTGAAAACCTACTGATGTCACACTGCACAAATAGTTTTAACCCAGTAAGTCACACCACCACATGTCAAATGGACATTTCTTTGTTTTAGAAATCCCATCCTTACCTTACCAAGTAGGAAGATGTTTAGAAATAATTCTATATAACTGACAACTGTGTTTCCCAGTGCATTCTCATGATGAATGTGAGACAGAAACACCACCAGCAAACAGCAAATACAAGCAAACAAGCATTATAGCCATGTTTTAAAATTTGGCTCCGAAGCTGAGGAGTAGGACAAAGACAAGGCATATTTGTATGGCAATTTCAACTGACATACAATTTTACAAAACCAGACATGGAAGGCTGGCTGATATCCCTAACTACTGTTCTGTGCCAGATATGCCAAGATACACACCTCCATGAGGAAATAGTTAATGCAGGTTTGGTTTGTGGCATTGTAGTTTGGGAACGATAGGAATTAAAAGAAGATGAAGTTATTTGCAGGGCCAGATTTTCTGTTGGTGGAAATTGGCAATCTCCCACCGATTTCTACAGGAATATGTCGAGTTGCACCAAGCAGTTAGCTATACAAGAAATCTGGAATGTGAAGTAGAATTTATCTGAAATCAATGTTACATTTCTTAGTACTGTGGTTCTTTCTTTTGGGAGGCCTCAGTCAAAGTCAAAGCGGTCCCTGCAAGTTGAAATCAGTTGACACGAGGCTAACTTCAACAGGCTTTGGGACAGAGTATATATATTTTAGCCATCTTCAGTCTCACCTGTGTTAGCTTTCCTGTAAAATAGGAGGCAGCGTGATGCGCTGCAATTCTATAGAAATCATATTCTGATTCAGAGCTCAGGAAATTCTTTTACTGCTTCTGGTTTTCCTCAAAGTCTTAACGTAGAGAGAATGCCCTGTTCTCCAATGAGTCCCGTGTGCCTCTCCACTTGAAGCCCTGTGGCTACGACAGAAGAAAATTAAAAGGTGCCCATTGCTTTGAAGATACTACAGAAGGAACTCTCTACCTTACAGAAGCGAGGCAAGCCCAGCCCACAAAAGTGGGAGAGATGGCAAAAGTATTAGAGGGAAGAGGATGGCAAATTCTATTTTTTCTTCTTGGCATCATGCTAACAAGTTTTCTCTTTAAACTTTGTTTTCCAAGATGAAAAACATAACCATTATCATAGGGTTTTTTTAACCTAAGAAACCCTAGTTTTGCACTACAAAACCTCTTAGTCTTAATTAGTCCTTCCGCCTGAAATAAGGTTGCTGAAGTAAGGGATTATGTTAAATTGCCCCATCAGATCCATCTAGAATCAGCTGGTTTCTGAATGACCTTAATACAGTTAATATTTCCCCCCATTTATCGCTCCTGTTAACCTGGATCCAGCTAAATAATGGAAATCTCTTCTAGTGTGTGCATCACCAGCAAAATTCTTGACCAAAAGACAATCGCAAAATTATTATTACTAGTGATGAGTGAACCAGAAAAAGTGCACAGCCTGATCCCAGGAAAGGTTTCATCTCCAACAGATGAAATCATCCTCATCCTGTTTGTGAACTGACCAAATTTAAACATTGGAAAACAATACACATGAAAGCGCACTATACCATTTTTAAAGAAACCTGTTTCACAACAATTTTACTTTCATTCCAAACTTCAACCTTATCTTCAAAAGATATTTAGAAAAGGAAATTTGCTATGCTTTGAGAAGTGAATAAGACTGCATAATGAAATTTAGAATTGCGAATAATTTAGTTTTGAAGAGACATGATTTCTAGAAGGTTTTTCCCCCTAACAAGAACTGAAGGTTTTGTGTCTTTATCAAAAACTTCTCAAGAAAAGGTTGTTTTATGACATTTTTCCTCCTCCTCATACTAAAGATTGCAAAAGCAGTTCTAATAATGTCAGAGTATTGGTAACAACCAGAAAACAAATTATAACTTTCCTGCTTAGTCCACATACCATAAATAGTCTTAGTGTATATATATATATGTGTGCAGATATATAAGTCAGATATAATGTAAAAAATAATATACACGTCCAAATTAGGATACACTATTACAGCAAGAAAGCCAGAGACATTCTCCTTACTATTCCATTCCTAAAATTCTGTCTTTGGCTAAAATCCTGAAAGGATTTTAAAGGTAGAAATGCTTTAGTTACCTTCTGAAAAACTTTTTCCACAGCCTGACTGATCACTTGCTAAGTCGATTGCACCACAAATTCACCTTAGCCTGGAGCACAAAGATTTTGGATTTAGCTTTTTCAAATATCACAGACTTACAAGTATTGTATTGCTGAAATTTCCCTCCAATTCAGAGGACTTGAACAGGTGGAACAAAATCAGTGCAACTTGGGGAGAATGAGGCTCTCCAAGCTATAATAGCTTAGAGTGATTTTTCTTTTCAGAAAATGAACCTTGCATTTCAAATAAGTATGGCTGCTTGAAGAGGCAGCAGAATTACAATACTGCTTTTTAATAGAATAACTGACCATTAAGTCCCTACAGTCCTTTTCTCCATGTTTAGATAACATACTACTACTTCTACTACTAAACTTAGCTCCATGGTGGAAGCAAATGCTTTTCCTCAAAAGATGAACAGAGAACTGAATGCTTGATTTTCCCAAAACCCTCATTTTGTGCTCTATTGTTGTTGCCTTCTGGACATAATGATTTTACCATCTTTCTTCAAAGAACAGAAAGCTTCATTTTCAAAATGATGTGTTGCTAGATGAATCTGTCCTGAATTGTACCATTCTGAACTACCTGTACATATACATGAATTGTATATATTACAAGGGATAGAGTTCATGGTACTGTGATTTCAACAGTTTGCTGATAAAACAAACTGTTTACTTTTTGCCCAGATCACACTTCTCCATAAGCAGAACGTTAGTATCTCGTGGCAACACACTTTGTAGACAAACTACATTGCCCTGCATTTGACACAGTTTTTCACCCTTCTCAGTTTGTAAAATCTGGATCCAATTTTCAAATGAAAGGTCACTTTGCTGAACATTTATTTTTCCTGTGGAATTACTTTACCAATGTTTGGTGAATAGGCCCTTTCCAACCTTGGGGGTTATTTATTTAGATTTTTATTCTCTTCAAAACGTTGGTGGAAAATGTTTGTCTGCTGGAGGGGCACCACATGCTTCTGATCTGAAGGTTGACTGACTTCTACTACCTAAAAAGCAACGAGTCAGCAAATACAAATATAGACAGGAGGTTAAATGATCGTTAAGTATCTAAATGAACTGGGAATTACAGCCCCAGTTTCAAAGGTCTGTCAGATGAATTCAGTTCCAGTCTAATTCAGGGTCCTGGGAACTTAGATTTCTATACATTCAAGAGTTTACTAAATTAAATATAATATCGCAGAGGTGGATGAGCGAGTGTGAAAGCCTAGAAGGAAGGAATATGAATGCAGCAGTAATCCGACGAGTCAAGAGCAAATGCAAGTTCACAAGCAAATACTTTTCCTATCTGCAATAAATTGTGATATTTTTCTGCTTAGAATCTGTACAAATTGTGAATACAGCACATTTTTTTCATTGAAGGATTAAAAAGAAAAAAGAAACTTTTTATTCCAAGAATTTTTATGGGAAAATGGAGCAGTCCCAGGCAAATCTTGCAGTTTCCATTACATTTTTTTCTGTTTCCTCTTAAGCACTAAAAGCACTCACTAAGTTCTGATGTTTCCAGGAATTCTGGAACCAGAATACTCTGTCAAAAATGGAGTTCTAAGAGTAGAAAATGTTAGGTGTGCATCTTTTAAAACAAATATTTCTAAGGCAAATTTAGAAAAACTGCTGTTTAAGGGAATATTGATTTAAACAGTATAATGTTGAAGCTGTGTACTTCCTATTAAACTTTATGACATTTACTACATTCTATATTAATTGCATCTGTGTCTTTTTTCTCTGAAAATACTCTGCTTCCCATAGTGTAAATGTTTGGATTTAAGTTATCTTCCAAATGTTTTGAGTTTCTTAAACGATCGTATAGTTGTTTCTGAGAGGAGCATTTCCACATAAATGGGGAAATTCAGATGGCATACAATGACAAATTTTTTGAATCAATGCCATAAAAGTTTAGCATAACTGATGAATCAGCAGACCAAATGACTAAAAACAATAGGCTTTCACTCATGGGTGAATCAAGTGGTTCCCTTTACACTTTTGAACGAGACGCTCATCTATTGAATATGGCTCATGGAGCAAATGTCACTGCATTCACTTTAATTTCACCCACATAACAGTGGACCATCTTGGGAAGGTAATCTCCACTCTTTCTCCAATACTTTGCGCACTTAGCATTGTTTGAATTACTCGGTTCTTCTATTTCAGTTTAACTTCTGCTTACACATCCTTTAAAACTAATAATACAACGCTTTGCAGGTAATACAATGCTTTGAAGGCAATAAGAAATATTTTAACTATGTAGGAAGTCTTGCTCAATCACACGAAAACACTTAGATAAGCCTGGATAGATATCTTTGGGAAAAGGCGAGGAGGGATTCTGCTCCAAATCCAGGGAATTTTAGTGCCTACTTCCCATTTCAAATTCTGCATCACAACAATTTCTAAATTGCCTTTTTTTAAGCAAAGAAATGTCATTGCAAAACCAATTTCCACAAAACCACAATCTGTATTGGTCTCACCAGTTCATTTCTATCAGCAACAGCAATGCTGTGGTGTCAAGATGGAAGCAGCAAATCAATGTTCTCACTACCACATCATGCAGACCTCTATTGGCTTGGGTGGCTGACAGTGCGCAGGCTGGAAAGACTGGGAACTTTTACATTCACTAGCAATGAGGAGATACATTCTTTTTTATTAGATGTCTAATACCTAGGAAAAAAAGGCATAATACTACAGTCTTGAGGGAAGAACATGATGGAAGAATTTGGAGGTTTTGATTAATTTTTTTAAGTGCTGAAATGAGAACTGACACAGACAACAGAGTGGAGCTGTGACCCAGGCTTTCTCTAGACATCCAGATAAGTGGGCTGATTTTCAAAAGTGACTAAGCACCCAGTACCTTTCAGCTGCAACCTGTAAGCAAGCTGGAAGCCCACTTTGAAAAACCAGGCTATGTACCAAAAACTGTAAAAGGGACCTGACAGCCCCACATTAGCTGGAAACAAAACCAAAACCAAACAAGCAAATATGCAATTGTGGCCCCTGTAAATACTATATCACATGCCCATTAAAAATGCCACGCTCAAATAACCATTGTGCTATATGTACAAAAACAGCAGTATAAACAAATATACACCATTAGTTGGGATTTTTTTCCCAGTAAAAATGGTGTCAAAATCAGAGATTTTAACAAGAAGTCAAGTTCAGGATAGCAAGTTCCTTTACGTTTCTGCTATAAAGAAGGGAGCAGACTGGACTCGGTCACATCTACCAACGATCATGTACTGCATTAGACATAAATGTTACAAGACTCATCATGTCAATCAACTAGTCACAAGGCACCACTTCTTGCTCTCCAGTGCAGTGGAGAAGCAGCAGCTCTGACAGGCTTTTTACTGAGCCTGGGTGGTTGGAATCCAGGTTTGAATGTATTTTAAACATATGTGTTAACCATGGCTCGTAACTGGTTGGGAGCTTACAGGAGGAAGAGGAGATCAAAGGAGGGCTTTTAAATATTTTTAATACTAACGATATTCATTAAATCAGAACTGGTAATGAGAGACTGCAGCCAGGGGGAGAAGCAGAGGGAACACAATATTTTTAGACTGCGAATTCACACTTTTCCCTGATGTGGAGGGACATCTGAGGAAAGACACCCTCCCAGCACTTGTAACACTGTGACTTTTATTTAGGCTCCCTAAAATCTCTGGTCAAATAGATTTGAAAGATAGAGTAGGAGATTCTTGGGTTGCTTGACTGTAATCCTGAGGTGCTCTTTGTTCTCAGATATCTGCATATACTTGTAGATGGAGCTAACCAACCCCGTGAACTTCCCTGGTGTGCGAGTAGTTTCCATCAAAACTGTATCAACTTTGGAAATGTTAGACTTTTCAAAAAGCTGTAAGGTTGTTCTAATGGCAGAAGTGATAAACGTGATTTGCACTAGTAAAGTGTTCTTTAATTTCTGCTGTGTTAAAAGAGTTCTGAATGCATCACTGAAATACAGAATACATTTAAAGGAGAAAAATCTCCCTTTTGTCTTCCAGGGTTGCGTACTTTCATCAGCTTAGAACATACTTCACCAAGAGGCAGGAGGAAGTATTGACTGCTTCTGCTATGAGCTCGCGAGCAAGTGACACTTACTCTGCTGTTGGGTCTGAGTTTGCCGACCTTGTCTATGGCGAACTCTGCCTTCAAAGATAGCTGTGCATACAGAAGGGCTGAGAGGTCTGAGCAGAAAAAAGGTGGATTCTGAAGCTAAGTTGAAGTCAATTCACTGAGTTATACAGAGTGTACCATAGAAGCTCACTACAAAATTACAGTATGTATTTATGAAGTTTCTATAAAGTATGAAGATACTCAGCCTATGTATAATAATAATCTGGGAGGGAAGAATTTACTCAGGAGCAAAAAAAAGTTTGAGCAAGTAATGAAGAAAAGCAAAAGACCCCCAAAACCAAAAACCTTCATTCTGACTGATGAATGACTTGAAAATCTGACCCTTTTTTGAAAGTATTTACTTCTGTAGCTGACTAAATGGTAGCAAAGTTCTTTGAAAAGTCTCCCCCGACTTGTGCGTGCTACATACTTTGTAAATCTGTCCTAAGCCTCTTTGTCTATTTCTTCGTTTTTCCATTTCCTTTTCATTATAGTCATGTTTTCCATTTGCCGCAGCAATTTCTTTGGAGATTTTGCCTAGAAGTCACTCTGGATAACAAACCCACACTGAAGTTCATGGGAATATTCACACTGATTTCAACGGGCATTGGGGAGTATATGAAAATCAGTGCACACTGCCATAGACCCAAAGACCCATAAAGTCCAGCAAAATATTTAAATATCTGCCTGACTAATATTTATATATGCACATCCTAACTGAGTTAATCACCACAAACACTTGCGTTTAACCAGACATGCTTAAGTTTCATGATAAATTGAGGTAACAAGCTGGGTTATTTATGATATGATAAAATATAAATTGATATTGATTTATTATGTTGATAAAAATAATGAATTATTGATGAACTACATATGTACATAAAAGTTGCCATAATGCATCAGAGCAAAGCGATCAAGCCAGTTTCCTGAGAGTTGCAAATACTCCAAGGAGAAAGAAAATAGGCAAGTACAGCAGGATTTCTCATTTCTCCTCGATAAATTCTCCCAGCTTCAGTGAACAGCAGCTTAGACACATCTGAAGCTGGAAGTTTTACCACTGTTTAGTACCTACCAGTGCAAACTCTCGTCTCCGCGTCTGTCTCATCTCCGTTTGAGCAGTTCCATATGGCTCCCACAGCATCATGTGGCAATGAGCTATACAATATGAAAAACTAGTTTCTGGCTGTCTGATAATTTCGCACTGTCTGCTCTTGGCTCCTCTGCTAGGGCAAATACTGAGTGATTGCTCCCGACTCACCTTTTCCTCACCCTTCATTATTTATACCTCTCTGTCCTGTTCTCCCACGGGCATCCCTTTTCCAAACTAGGGCGTTGTGTCCTATTTAATTTCTGCTGTGTTAAAGCAGTTCTGCTTCTCTGATCATCCCTGCTGTCCTCTTCCCCCATCTAATCCTGACTGTTTCTATATCCTTTTAAAAGTTATTCAGGATGAGCAGCACTATGAACTTAAAAGTAGCGTAAAAATGCCCTCTGTTTTGCTCTCAGTTCCTGATATTCTGCTTGGCTTTTTTTTTTTAAAAAAATTTTTTTGCCTCTCTGCTGCTGCTTCAACATTAACTAAACATATAATTCAACATCACTAAAGTGACTCTAATTTAGGAGTTATCACTGTATGTGCCTAGCTGCCGTGACATTATGCCATGCGCGTTGCTTTATACCTACAGAAATAGAATTTTACCTGTTTTATTTCTCAGTATACTGAAATTTGCTGCAACTCTTTGTGATCCATTTAATTTCTTACTGTTCTGAATACATTTCATTAAAAAATTCTGTGCCTCATTAATCGCCCATTTTCCAGACAAATCTACCAATAAGTTGAACAGCATAAAAGATTTGTTTGAAATTTTGCTTATAGTCTCTCTTCATTGTGAAAGCTGGTCATTTAGTCTGACTTATTTTTCCTCTCTACTGATCAGTTATTAGTTGTTCTAATCAGTTATGAAATGGGTTATCCCTTGGCAATTCAGGTTCTTTAAACTTTCTGTACTTGAGCTATAGCTCCGTTTACACAAGTATTTGAAGAGCAGTGGTAAATTACTTACCAGAAATGGTGTCTTTGATTTTGATCTGTCATCAGCCTGGTAAGAGAATGCTATTTTGAAACATTAACCTTAATATTATCTATACAAATATGATTAAGGCTGAGTATTAAGAGAGTGTTTCGTGAGGCAGGCTGGAAGGAAAAGGAAAGCCTCAGCCTCACACATGTTATCAGGATAGCAGAGCATTTGAGGGATTTTTTTCTGGAAAATATTCAGGTGAAACATACTGTGAAAATAAACTTTAGAAGAAGCAAATGTTCACAAAATGTCTTCTAGTAGCTACTGGTTAAGTTAATTTCCTGCCAATAGGGTCATTTAGGACAGAAGGGGATCAAAAGTAAAAGCAGTGTGAAATTTTACTAACAAGTGGTCAAAGTTTTCCTGGCATATAAGCACAAAGACTTCCAGTGAAGTCAACAGCACCAGAGCTCCCTGTCCTGCGGTAACACAGACATATGTTGTACTACCACCAGCGCACGAACCATGTTCATGGCTGCTCATGCTATTTCAGCAACATGGATCAGCCGGGCTGAAATTCAGCCTTGCACCACCAAAGCAGCCCTTAAAACCCTCCAGCTGGTATCTTACAGAAACTGGTCTGCCGTTCGGTCAAGGGGTAAAATTCAAATTTGAAGTGCTCCATCTCAAAAATCTTGCATTTAAAAAAACCCCAAACAACAACTCTCCTTCAAAAACCCCAAACAAACAAACCCAAACACCCCCCCCCCCCCCCCCCC
>RSEF01000004.1:45536601-45550205 GCA_003993805.1 Himantopus leucocephalus | reverse complement strand
ACCCCCCCCCCCCCCCCCCAAACTCTACCACTTGAGACCTGAATGCAGACCAACAGCCAGAAGGAGCACTGGAGGTCAAACCAGGGAAAGAGAGGAAATCAAATCCAGAAACTGAGTGTCAGTCTCTGTTGTGCAATCAGTTTTCACAGAATCAGCTAAATCTGAATTAGTGAATTCCACTTCAGCTTTTGCTCCTACCGCCGCTATATCCACGGTATCTGGGAAATGACTTAGACACATCCCTGGAGAACAGCATGGGTCCAGTGCTTCCAAAAGGCCAAAGTCAATATGTTCATGTGTCAGATACATGTGCCAGGGTAGCCATCCCAGCTGCACAACACATGATGTGTCAACTGCTTTACATAGGGTGGGTCAGGAAGAGGCTCATTAAAGAGAAACGCTACAGCTCTGCTTGCAACATCTCTGCATCCTTGTCCAGTTTTACACTGAAAAAAAATTACCCTGCTTTAAGAAAAGGGTTACTCTGGATAGAGACTGAAATCTGTAGAGAAGAGCCAGAGGAACTGTGCCTGGCACACTACATACAGATCCATCACCAATCTTTCATATCGTTATTTCATCATTGAGGGAACAGTGTAAATTATTCTGATTTAACTTTTTCTGTAGTAATAATAATTATAACACATTATTCTGATGACCAAATTCAGACTATCTCACATGGGTGATGAAAGACAAGAGGGCTCCTTCTCCCTGAGCTTGCTTTCCAGCGAGGGAGTCTCAGCTGGATGATTTCCTCTGAGATGAATTTCTCTCTGCGTGGAAAAGGCCACGATCCTGCTCCCTGAAGGCATGCAGAACCTAATTCCCACTGCAAACATTCAGGGACTTACGTACATAAATACGTTTCAAATTCATCCTATCTATAAACAAGGCCCAACCTTTGAGATGGCTTTCTGCGCAGAAGCATGTGGCACCTCATGGGTAAGATGGGCAATGAGGCAGCACAATTTGCAGGGTACAGAGCTGAAACAGGGCATTTCTGGGCAACACGAACTTGTGTCTGTGGCCACATTTTTTTGGTGCATCTGCTGGGAAACAGTGCTGGAGGGGAGTGAGTTATATCACTTCTTTAGGTACTAAATTGTCACCACCACTACGGACGTATCCCTTAGTGGACCTGAAAGCTGTTCCTGAACAAGTGAAGGTATCATCACGTGGCTGTTATAGAAGATAACAGGGTTTGTCTCATTTTCCCCATCCTTGACACTTCTCTTCTGACTCTTTAGCTGTTAAACAGACTTCAGTCACACCAAATTCAAGAGTGACAACTGCACCCCAGACCTGGAACTCATACACCACTATCATACTTGTTCATATAACGTATGTACTGACTTCTATTCACCTAAAACCTTTAAACCAGAGTTAAGACAGTCCTATCCTACTCTTCATCTGTTTGTTCCTATTGGAGGGGGATTTTGTGGGTAACTCATTGAGAGAAGAGCCTAAAAGTGGATACCCCCCTCCAGTGTCGAATGGTATCTCGGCTAGTCGGGCCCGTCTGTGGTACAGGCCTATTCGGAAAAATGAAAAATTTTCAGAGTGCTAATCCCTGTTACACAGACAATCTGCAGCCCATTTGCTATTCCTTTTTGGCTTTATTTTTAACAGGGCCTTAAAACATATTTTTCCTTAAAATGACAACATTTTTTTCTGCCCTCTTTGTTCGTAGGGCTTTGTGCACCCATAAACAGTTTAAGAGTTCCCTTCACACCTGTGGTGCACATGTGTGCCTGTAATAAAGACTCTCTTATCTGTCCTTCATTGATAACTTAAGAGGACAGTGTTTAAGAAAAGGCACCATCCTTGCGACTGTAATGAACAAAACCAAACCCAAATCCCAAACCTACAGCAGTGACAGTAAGGCCAGCGTGCCTGGGGAAGGAGGGAACCTGACCCATGAAGTTCATTAGGAATCTGTTTTCCCAGGAACTGAGGAGTGTCTCTAATTTTGCTGTCCGGTACTTAAACCCTCCATAATCTGAGTTCACTGAAGTGCACCAGTAACAGACATTGCATTTCAAATGAACATCTTCTGCCTATCAGGCATCTCCATGCATGAAGGTCTTTAAACGTGTTACAAATGTTTGTTAACAAAGCCATCCAAAATCCCTGTCAAGTACAGGGCCAAATACGTGCTTCCGAGTCTGGCAATTCAGGAGAGTAAGTGGGGAAAAGCTAAACATGAAACTTTGACTTTCAAACTCATTCTTCCAACCACCAGATAACCATCCCACTTCAGCACTCCAGCCAGTTGTTTCTTCTATACTTCCAGTGAAATCCAAAGATAAAAAAAGCTCTTGCATTTTCAATAATAACTATAATAATAATAATAATGCATTTTAATTTATGATTTATCTCTGTCTACCACTGTTGTTTAGATAATCCTTAAACCAAGATTTTCACATGCATATAGACAAACACATAGCCTAAGAAAGCCTGAGTTCCTACTTCTGAAATCCTTACAAAATTTTGCACTATCTAGCACATTTTATATATTTGTGCAATCCCAAAACTTAGAACCTCCTATTTCCCACATATTAAAGATGCATCTTCTTTCCCATTCTAGTCACTTCACCAGAGAAATGAAGGAACAGTCTTTCTTATCCTCCCTGCTGGCCCTAGAGTTGGAGCAGATTGGCTGAGGGGAAGGCAAGCAGACCTGTAACTCCTTTCCAGCTGCCAAATCCCTGCTCAAAGACACAAGGAAGTAGCCTGTACCATCTCAAGTTTTTGCTCCATCCTTCCTTGACCTCCCTGGACTCCATGTTGCTTATTTGGAAAACCATGCCAAAAATGCTTCACAGTTAGCATAATCTGAGCTATGCTAAAGCTATGCTGCTACTCAAAACCAACTTGCTCAGAAAATGCCCCCCGGAGACTTGTTTACACAGCGGGGAGCGGATCAGCACGCATTAGACTGCCATGCCATGACTTCTCTTTTCGGCTGCCTTGTGCCGATTATACTCTGCTTGCACTGACATCACTGGCCAGGCCCCAGCTCCGTCCCCAGAGCTGAGGTCTCAGTGGAAGGAAAACCTTAAGTCGGCCTAACCACAGGACAGTTTGGGATCGGCAAGTCTTTCCCAGCCTCTTTCAGCTTAAGCACTGGTACAAAGTCTGAGAGAAATTTCCCTCCACAGAGAAAACCTTAATCTTCTGGTTAGACAACAACACACACTACAATTTGATACTTAATAAATTGTCGCGAAGCTATAATACAAGTGTTCACTTGGTCACTTATCCTTTTAGCAATAAAAAACAATTGGGACTGCAGTTCAGTTGCAATTTGTTGCAGCTGCTGTGGCAAGGACCCCCTCAGAAAGTAATTTCCAGAGGATTCTTCTTGTTAAAAAGCCATTTCCTTGGCGAGGAGTGGGATGTCTGGAAGATAGCAACAGGGACAAAACCAAGCACAGAAGTTTACAAGCATTCCTGAAGAGCATTTTTAAAGCCCTGTATTTATTCAAACAATTACAAAAACATTTTATACAGCTAAGCAGTTTAGGCCCTCCACCAAAAGTAGACTTTTAAGCCTAACTTTTGATAGGCAGTTTTTCTCATTGCTCCTAAGATGACACACGAGGTACCATCAACACTTGGCTCCACCCTGGAGAAGGTATGGAGAAAGGATGGCAACCTCCTGATTTCCTGGTTCCTCCCACAGCTCCCAGGATTTTCATTCTTCAGTTCTGACCCACACCCATTCTCTCTCCCTGCCACAGGAGTTGGTTATGAATAATATACATTACTTATTATTATCATCATCAATAATATACATTGTAAATTTAGCTTTGTTGGGAGTAACAGGAACTGAGAAGAATAACTTCCAGTCTCACTGGGCAACCCTGTAGTGTTCAGCTCACCCATTATGGCATGTGGTTGGTTATGTGGGTCAGATGGTATCATTATTACTACCTGAGTGGATGACAAACTGAAATTTGAAATTTAAGAATGACAAGTCTGGTAAAACTTCCAGGCCATGCTAAATACATGAAACAGTCTTCACACTTACTTGGTGGCTCCCATCATCCCAGGGAGTTAATGAGATAATCCCCCAGCAAGAGAAGAATAATGATGCCAGGCTGTTTATCTCCATAAACGCTCATGAATTTATCATCAGATAACACACCAGCCATGCCATCTTCTCTAGCCTGCCAAACGGTCACCCTCTTCCCTAACGCAAACACAGGATAGTAGCCAGCTTTTTCTTCCCTTCTGCTTCTTCCATTATTATTATCCCTTCACGTTACCCACCATATCTCTCTATGTGGAAGCTACATGTCAGCTATTTAATCACAATTTGTAACTCTTTCTTTGGTATGGAATGACGTTGTCGTGTCTACCTCTAAAAGAGGAGATGGCCGTTTGACATCTCCTCTCTCCTTTCCTCCCACCTGAAGAATGACAGGGGAGATGATTGAAAAAGGAAGTATCCATCCAGTACTCTTCCTACCAAAGAGGAGGAGTAGGAGACTCACGGTTCAATCTGTGTCCTGAACAAGCTAATGCCCCACAAGATAGAGAGAAACACAAACTTTTATTTTTTAAGATCGAAAACAGGATCCTGAGTCTCCCAGGAAATTCACAATGAACTGGATGGGAGGCAGGCTCTGTTCTCTTGTTTTCAAGCCAAAAGAGAAGAAATAAAGAAATATGGCAAGTTCTGCAGTCTGTACTAGCCCTGCCAGGTCAAGCGAACAGAAGCTTCATTTGGCCATTTTTCACTTAGCTGCTACTGAAGATACACTGCAAAGACAAACTGTCTGCCAAGCCCAAGGCTCCCTAACAGCATCTCTTACTTGCAGCTCCATGTCAGAGGCTTTTCTCCTCTCAAACCCGTGCTCTATAAAAACTCCCCCTGAACAGAGACCATATAAGCCAAAGTATCTCTGTGTAATACTCCACATGAACACACCTACAGTAAGAAAATCAGGGAAAGCACTCAGGCACAGCAGTAAATCTAGCTGTAAGAGTGGGTGGTAGGTGGAGTCTTCCTAAGAACTTGCTGCATTGGGAAGCCCAAAATCTATTTTCAGTATTGACTTCAGAAAACAACCTAAGCTATTTGAGATGGGACCCAAGCCCCAGTTAACACAGGACCTAGATTTCTATGGCTTCTTTTGACTTGACATGAATACTGGCCATACAGACTACCGTGGCTGTACTACACAAAACACTAGAGTTTGGCTGTAAAAAAAAATAAAAATAAAATACTAAAAGGAGGTGAGAAAGTCATATGAAAGCAAAGAGGTTAAATACAAGATGGTAGCACATCTGTCAGTATCTTTTTTCTTTTTTTTTTTCTTTTTTTTTTTTTTAGTTGGGCTTAGCATTTTGCATTTCTGTTAGTGGTTTTACATACAGTTCTCTCCCCTCCTTTCCAGAGACCTGGTTTTACAGCAAAATGTCCAGCTTTAGGATCTTTACAGGCTGTCAAGAATAGGTGCACCATTTTCTGTACAAACGTATAGCAAAAGGAACAATTCTGCCAATGACTCTGCTCTGTGGAAAAGGAAAAACAAAGGAGCTTTTCCCCCATCAGATGCATTACTTTCCCTGCTGCCGCTCTAGTTAAGAATGAGACTCCAAGAATAAAAGTTTCCTGCTGCAACATAAACATACTCTGTTTGCAATGCCTTTTAAGAGATCTCGGCTTTACACATTTTAGGCTTTCAGGGAAGAGATCACACTGACAGCAAGTCACTGCTTCGCTCAACACAAGCTGCCAAAACGCGTAGAACTGAACCCTGTCCTTTCATTCACTGGACCGATAAGTATGCTTTTAAAAGCATGCACAGCCTGGTTCACACTTACATGATGCACAGAGAATGAGGCCGAGGGCTCGCAGAGTGAAGCAACACCTCATTCCCGAGCATGTGCAGAACAGTCCACCTTCGCTCACTGCTAAAAATGCTAAACCAGTGCCATTTGCACTACACATGTGCAACATGCATGTCTCCAAGATTCATTACTGTGCATATGAAAATTCAATCATATCAAAGCTTAGCTTTAAGAAAGTCCCAAGGGGCTAAACCGTGTGCTTATGCACTTTGAGGGGGAAAAAACCAACAACTCTCTAG
The DNA here is from genome assembly GCA_003993805.1 of Himantopus leucocephalus. Lineage (NCBI taxonomy): Eukaryota > Metazoa > Chordata > Aves > Charadriiformes > Recurvirostridae > Himantopus > Himantopus leucocephalus. The sequence continues at coordinate 45,544,104 of RSEF01000004.1, read as the reverse complement.
CTTTTTTTTTCTTTTTTGTAGCATTAGCCCCATCTTTCCTTTAGTAAGAACAAAATAGCTGCAATATGAGTGAACTCCATGTTCCCACTGTGTGTTTATATCCATTCATTTTCATAACTCAAGTTTGAACACAAATGTATAAATCATAGATGGATTTAGGGCCAATCCCAAGAAAACTGTAACTAAGATGAACAAAACTCATTATTGTATTTGTAAACTGCTGTGCTTTGGTCACTTATTATGACCATATGAATCCTTTTACACTCTCTCTCTCACACTACTTTCTGTAGCTCATTCTAGAGCAAAGGATTCTGCAATGAGCTTGGAATATCACAAATTCACCTATTTTCACATTTCATTGCAATTTGAAAATTGCTTTGTGTTCATGAAGTGTTCCAATAAAATAAATCTGCCCTTCAATCAAAAAGGGAAAAAACTATACTGAAGAAGTGATGGTTTGGGGACACATATGGTCATTACACATCCTATACTTGATCAAAAGAGAAGAGATGAATGTTCATGTTCTCTAATGAAAATAAAGATTTTTGCAGGTAAAATTAATTTTAAAGAAGTAAAAAACCTTCTGATCATCTTGGCTTTTGTATGGGCCTTTCACATCCATGGATATGAAGCTTATAGAAGCTGGTTTCAACCTAAAGGTACCAGAAACACAACATAGAATATAGCACTGAAAGAGAAAGATTTCCAAAGAATTATCCTCAGTTGTCCAAAATAAATAAGTAAATAAATAAATAAATCTAAATATACTTGGAGTTTTACGGATGCAGGAAGAGCAGAGATGCGGCTTCTGTTTTTCTTCCCCATTTCTGTAGTGTGATACAAACATCAGCTTCTCAGATCTGTCATAAATATCTCATGACTGCAGTGGCGACACCAACACAAAGCTGCCCAGCACCGTAGCAGGACGCAGTGACATGCCAACTACCAATGATGGGCCAAGTGGGGGCTGCTGGCTCCAAGTCTGGCCCATCACACCCTGACTCTTGCTAGCCACGACCAATGTGTGCATGTGGGGGTTGCATGAGCTTGGCAGGGACTTCTGCAAGCCCGAGCGGGAAGGGAAGGTCTCTGCTTTGAAGGTGTTCTCCAAATTAATGTTTTTACATTATGTAAAACTTTTTTGGATGCACTCAGATACGCAAAACCCAAAGAGGAAAGCAATGCTTGAAAACCAAACAGAAGCAGGAGCTTTATGGGGCTCCTCCTTTGCGGAGTTAAATTCCTCCTGAACGACATTTCCAGGGTGAGGCATTTGTAAGTACAACTGTAAAAGGACCAGTGGCTCAACTGACAAACCATGAGATATGAAGCGCTTGCAAGATACATCCGGTGTTGAGATAATTAAAATCAAAATTAAACTTGTGCTATATTTGCATCTGCAAAGCATCAGTTAATCAAACATAATGAGTTAATCAAACTCATTTTTCTGACAGCAAAACGTAACCATGCTTCATCATCTTTTGTGTTCTCCTTAGACTCTGACAGACAGGAACTAACTCTTCCTAACTATTTGCACACCCGACAGCACATCAGTTCTGGAAGTTTTCTAGGCATTGTTACAACATTAATAGGAAATAGTTGTAGTAAAGCCACTTTATAGGAGCTTTTTCTCTATATTAAGAAGTCAAATAATAATAACAAATTGAAGGGGACACGAAGCGTGACCCAGGAAGGAGATAATATTCTGCATCCCATTTTTGCAATCGAGACAAGCCATTCAGCTATTTAGCAAGACTGCTGCCAGTAAACCAGTATGTCTCCCAGATTCCTAACAGCAAACAGTAAGAGCAACGAATACATTCTCTGGTGACCTCTGCAGATTTAGCAATTTGGTATTTATTTTTTTATCTTAAAAAAAAAAAAAAAAAANCAAGCCATTGCTGGATGTAATTTCTAAGTATTGTAATTAATTTATTTTTAATCCCATGAAGAAATAGTTTATACTGTCTTGGTTGCTAGCTATTCAAGATATTGTGGTTACATTTTTGGTGTCTTTGGTACATTTTATTGTAACATTCTCAGGGCACTGCAGTCAATTACTACATCTCATGCTGTTTTACTTGCTACAAAGCATCATCCAAGCATTTTCTAGCAAGTCCTTGTGGGTAACTATGTCCTGCTCAAGAAGCACATGTATGTCCATGCGCAGATAGGTATGAGATCAGTGTCAACTTAGTCATTTGCATCAATGACTTTTTGGTTTGGCTTCTGTGGTCTCACGCCTCTTAGCTCAAGCTGTGATAGAGTTTAAAAAAAAATAATTTTTTTTAAATTAAACTGAGTACATTTGGAATACAAAGGCTTAGCTGATATCTGTCTATCATGCCTCTGCAGTGTTAAAACTTGTCCCAGCTTTTCACTCCTCTCTCCCTTTCCCAGACTGCATTATCTCTTATTCAGCCTCACAGTTGTGCTGGTCCCCTCTTGGCTGTCCCAGTTCTTCCCTTCGTTGCTGCTGCTCCCATCATGTGCGTGGGGGAAGTGGGAGGGACAGTCCCAGTGGGAAGCACAAACTCAACCAGCTACGCAGCAGCAAAGGGAAAGACAGACATGTTTTGCTGGGGAAAGAGCCGAAACAATGGCTTTGTGGCCAGGACATGGAAAGGGCAGAAGATAACAGTGCCCACAGATTAAAGAAGGAAAATAGCTGGAAATAAAGTTTGGTAGGTCTCAGCCTACCAGATCATTAAAGGCCGTTGAGTGCGAAGGAGTGCAAACCCCCCCAGCACCTGACAGAGGGGACAAGCCTCAGAGAAAAGAGGGGACTATAACCTAGAGGCAAGAAGTAAAAAAAAAAAAAAAAAANACAGTGAATTAAAGAGGCTGCAGTACCATCATCTAGGAATCTATGGAACAGCTATGCCTTTCAATCACAGCTATGGTAGATGGGATTTTCCCTTTTGAGTTGCATCCCTATAGTTGAGCAAGAGCCGTCACACGGGAGAGCTTGCCCTAACACAGTTGAAGCTGTATATAACATGCAGAAAACTTAATCCACCATCATTGCTAATCTGGCCTTTTTCATTTAGGACTCTATTCACTGTATTGTGTTTATTTAGAGAGATGATATGTCCAGAACAATTTCCTAGAGAGGCTACTGTTCCTAGAAGTCATTTTTCTAAATCAAGTTTTGAAATTAAATTGATGGCAGACAGTATGTAGTACTTGACCCCCAAAAAAGTAATGTAGTCTAACATGCGCTGTACATTCCTGTTTCTGAGCATATTTTTCCCTTGGGCAAATGCTGTAGATATTTTCCGATTCTCTGTGAAATTGGAAAAACATTAACAGTTTGCAGAAAGGGGAAAACAGGAGTGACAGTGAAGAACAGTGAAGACAGTGAAATCTCACCGATTTAGCACGTCAGTGCTTCTCATTCTCTGCTGATCCAAGGCAGTAAAGGGAATAAGAACAGAAAATAAATAATATTCCTCAGAAAGACATAAAAATGTAAGTCTTACTAAAATCCACATTTGCCCCGCCAGTCAATTCAGCAAGCTGGGTCAGCTTGCTTTGCTCACGCGAGTATTTTAATTAATTTGAGCTGGAACTTTGCCTGACAAAGGAGCGCTGGATCTTCCCTTTCTGGGCAGAAGTACTAACTACCAGCTGAAGTACATCAACACTCCAGATAAGCCATGAACTATTGTATCCGTTGATTTACTGCTGATTAAAGACTCCCAAGTTGCTCCTAGTCCTGAGAATTAGCATAATTGAAAATGTTACATTAACATATTAAAGAAACGTTCTGAAAGTACATTAGTATACCAAGCTGAATAAGTAAATAGGTTGCTGGCTGATGGTCCTTTCGTCAGTTTTGGTAAGAGTTCTCTGATTTCCACTATGTGTATCTGCAGAGAGTTGAATGCACAGCCCAGAGCTGTCACAACTGCAACAGCAAAATTCTATTAGTTTTCCTTTAAGCTGTATATCATTGGTCCTTACTAAAACTATTTCCCAGTTGTAAACAGGACACTGAACTCACCATTTAATGCTATCAAGATATAAAAGGTACCCCTACTTTTGACACATTATAAATTCCACTAATGCAACAGATTGTTTTAGAAAGAAAAGCATAGGCCTGTTCTTTTCGTAAATGGCATGCAAAACTTCAGCACAAAGTCCCATAATCTAAACAAATCAAGTACTAACCTGATGAGAGAGTACTTTAAAAAAAAAATGAAAATCTCATGTCTTAATTGGTTGAGATGTGTGACACCAATGTTAAAAAACGCAGCGGCTTACCAAACCTGCAACTGGAAGTATTGCCAAAGATGAAGCATTATCACAAAAGTAACCTTTTTTTTTTCCTTTCTTCTTTTTACTGCAATTCTATGTTAATTGTGTTGTTTCCTGCAGATGGCCAGAAGCAACATTTAAAATTATTGATAGCAAATCTGAGTCATTTTCATGGACTACATCTGTGTGACATGGCGCAGGAGCCGGGGACAGAGTCCCAGCAAGAGAGGGTGAAATCAGCACCAAGAGCCCTTGATGGGAGGTCAGGCTTTGCTCCTGGGAGCAAAAGTCACTGTCTCTCCAGGGGTCTTTGCTTGCACTACAAACAGGACATCTTAATGTGCGTGCCACCTCTTCTGTCATTACAGATACTTGCAGTGTTGTCTATGACTTGAAGTGTACCTTGCCAGTTCCTGCCAGTAACTAGAAGCTCCCAGCAAACAATCCAGGTCGGCAAGTAAGGGGCAAATCTTGCAAATGCAACCGGTGGGTTGTCCAACTTGTTTTCCAGGAACTAGGTGCATTACAATCAATCACTTTCAACATTGCACTGACTACGCATTGAAGTGCGAAGGATGTTGTACGTAGGGAAAGGCGTCAAGACTTCCCCAAAAGGGAAAAATTGCATACCGTGTTTGGGGCTGTACAGCGCAGCCCCACAAGTATTGTCACTGAAACTCATGAGACTGAGATAACATTCAGTGGGAAAATAGGTCCTATATACTGACTTTTTGTGAATACACAGAAAACAAAAGAAAACCCAAGGAGAACACATAAGAAAGCGTATCATGCTCCTGTATTTCCTCAAGGTGATTTAACATAGTAATTATTACAATGTGCACTAGGAAAGAGCACAGTGCTTTTGTAATATAAAACTTCAGTACAGCATCTGTTACTAAACTTCGCTCAGAGGTAAGGAGAGGTGACCTGGGTAAATTATAAAACAATTGAGTGCCTAGGGAAAGCAAGCTTGGAGGAGTTTAAAAACCATTTCTCACATGCAAAAATCAAAACTACCACTACTGTTATTATGCCCGCACACAAAACCAAATGCTAACATTCAATTATTAGGAAGCTGATGTGAAACACTTCAGCAAGTTCAGTGGATCGCTTGAATTTGCATCTTCTCTGCTGCTCTAAGGAAAATGTAGGCAAGATACAGACCCTTCAGGCATTGAGTATTTTGCCTTTTTAGTGCTGAATGTTGGCAGCTCCCTTGCTGCTACACTGTTTGTTGCTTATGAAAAGCAGCTGTATTTGGAGGTACTAATAATACCCGATAGGTTAAAAATCGTATTTTCTGAAAAAGTCTACCTCCTTCAACACCCCAATGCGCAACATTCATACCATCCAAGCTGAGACTTGATAGGGCAGTAGAGAACTGATGGCGTAAAATACTGCTTTATAGTTTACCACAAAGACCGTTGAATGAAGGTAATTTTCTATCAGACCCCCAAGTTTCCAAGCAGGGCATAGAGGAAAGACAACTGCCTAAACAAGTCAGGGTCTTTTTTTCATAAAGTTTCTAAAACCTTTTCTTCCTTACACTCAAACTTTCTATTCAGAGCTGTTACTCCCCACTTATCTCAAATGGACATAACCAAAGAAAACTTCCACAACCACTGCAGCGTGTCCTGGACAAGAAACCTAGAATTTATTTTCTGCCATATTAAGCAAATGAATGTGCCCTGAACTATACCACTGGGACAGCATGCTTTTTTATTCTCACAATGGAGAAAGATATCAGAGATCAACTTGCTAGGTGTGATTTTTAAAACCAAGTTTGTTTCACCACTGTAATTACAGTTTTTACTTCATGCTCCAATTTTCCTCACCTATTCAAATTCAATTCATTTAGCGTCTGAGAGTTAACAAGAAATTTCTTCCTCTACTTCTAGCAGTGCTTTGAAGAAGTCAAACAAAGAAATGCTGAGAAGGATATTTTTTTAGATTACTCTTTCTTCTATCAGTTATTAATCCTACAGAGAAAAATGAAAGGTTTAAAACCTTCTAACTCCCACTTGCACAGTTCTTAACATCAATTATGAGATGATATTGTCCCAGACAACCTCAATGAAGCAAATTGATTAATTTAACACAGTAAAGCTTTGGAAACAATGTGAGGGGAGGACTAACAATTATTTGCATATAGCACGCAGACGGACAGACACTCGAGCAATGAAGTGATGTCCTACCTCTCCTTGCCGGTGATAGTGCTTGGGAGGTTTTCCCATCTGCTCTAGCATTTTGCCCTTCTTACTGCTAGCAAGCGTCAGTCCCTGGTGGATGCCTGCAGATCTGTTGGTTGCCTGAGTTGGAGCCTCCCCCATCAGGGTGGACTTGATGGAGTTCACCTTGGAGCTGGAGCTGTCTAGTTGGGAGCTCTCCACCATCAGGACCGCGGCTAGTAAGAGGAGACAGCAGCAGCACTTATTCCACATCAGCACGATCATCTCCCCTCCCCCCAAAAGGATTATCTTTTTTCCTTTTTTTTTTTTTTAGGCAAAGAAAAGAGAGGAAAAAAAGTTTTTCAAAATATCTCCCAAAGCTGTTAACAAAGCAATGGATTTCAATGCCACACACTCAAGGAACTGCTGTTCTGAGAGACACGGGAGAAAAATAATAAAAAAGAATCCCCTAGGTAAAAAATCGTGTCAAGTCTATAGGCACTGAGCAACTATCGGGTCTGTGAGGCGATGGCTTTTTCCTCCAGGTCCTCGAGAAGTCCAGGCAATTCTTTAGTGACTGAGCGCAATAAGCTGCGAGGCAACTGCACCCAGGGCAGTCACCAGCACGTTTGCTTGAGCTTCAGAGGAAGAGTGAGTGAGTGAGTTACTTCCCCCCACTCCTCCTCTCTTGCTGCACAAGCCAGCAGAGAGGAAACTCAAACCAGATCCAATCCAAGCAGCACCGGCAAAAGCTGGGCTTAGTTTTCTTTCACTCTCTCTCTCCCCCTCTCTTTACTTTTTATTCCCCTCCTCCTTTTTCTGTCTTTCGCCTCAGCCTCTGCAGCCAGCAGGAGTGAAAGCGCCCGGTTTCTTCTTCCTCCTCCTCCTCCTCCTCCTCCAGCCCGGCCGGTGCGGGGCGAGGGGCTCTGGGCGCCCGGCGGCGGGGCGGGGGGAGCCCCGGGGCTGTGGCCCCCACCCGCGGCGGGAGCTCCGGGACACGGAGTGGCAGACTCCCCGCCGGGCTCCCTGCGCTGTTCCCCCTCGCAGGTCTCCGGCAGCCTCTCGCTGCTCCCCC
>RSEF01000004.1:45477456-45536595 GCA_003993805.1 Himantopus leucocephalus | reverse complement strand
CGCCCCCCCCCCCCCCCCCCCCCCTTTATTATAGCCGCCGGCAGCGGGTGTCCCTTCCCTCCGCCCCCAGCCCAGCGCTGGGACACGCCGCGCAGCGACTCGCCCCCCCTCCGTCCCCCCACGCTGCTCCCACCTCCCCGGAGGCCGCCCTCTCCCCAGCCGGGCGGGTTCCCCCTCTCTCCGGCCGGGGTCTGCCCGGGCGGGGACAGCCCGGCCACGCACAGCCCTGGCCACGCGTGCCACGCTGTAGCCTGCACCTCGCTGCCGCCCCGGTGTCCAGCCCGGAGGTGGAGGTCAAGTCTGGCCGAAGGGGACGGCTGCCGGCAGGTTTTGCCGCACGAGTTCCCCGAAGCGCGCGTCGAGGTGCTCCCGCTCCCCGAAACGCGTAGAAGTGCAAAGCACGTTAGTCCTGCCGCGCTGTGAAAGCACGGGGCTGGCACGCAAACCCTGCCACATCTTACGCCCGAGCCTGCAAAGTTCACTGCCTTGGTACTGAGCATGGCCAGCCACTAATGCTGCACTGCACCACTCCTAAAAGTGACATGCCACAGTGCCACTAGTACCCAGAGAGACTTGTTTTGTATTCATCTTCTCCATTTCCTTGGCATGAGCACACATCCGCTTGCTGTGAAACACCCAGGTGCTACTAACTACACTCACACACTCCAAGGCACTCGCATCTCCCTGCTGCAGCGCCAAAACACCGTGTTTCAGGAAAAGGAAGGTAAACAGGGACACCGAGTGCAAAATTAGGAGAACCGGGATAAACTCGGCTCTTCTCTTTTCCCTGTTATCTGCAAAAGATTTAGTGGAGAGATCACCACGGGGCGCTTGTGTCCTGCAGTGGAGCAGCTACAAGCCCTTCTTTTTCCCCCGGACATGTGAAAGTGGGGTGGAGGGAACAAAAGAGGGTGAGAGGAGCAGCCGTCTTGCTGTCCCATGTGTGCATGTATGAACGCTACCTTGCCTGGGAACACTACAGAGTTTTCCCCTCTCCTGTGGCGTTCCCTCCTCTAACCTATCAATCCCTTCCAGTTACTCTACCTCTTTACACAGCAGTAGGGTTGAAGGAGAAATGGACACCTGAAATTTCATTTCTTCTAAATTAACAGCTTTGCAAAAGGAGATTGCTAAGGCAACAAATAGCAGGGAGGAGTGGGGCACTCTTTTGGCCCCCAATGCTCCTGCTCCCCGTGAGCAGAAGCCCTCCTGGGGCACCAGAGCCCTGGGCAGGTAGTACTCCATAAGCCACACCACCTTGGGTAAGTTTTTTTAAATACTGTCTATCTATCGACACATGACTGCTGGCAGCGTGCCCTAGTGTTAGGGCTTGTGTTGTGTTAAAACAGAGCATCGTGTAAAGAGTAAATTAATTTAAATCTTTTTCCACAGCTCAAACCTTAGAATCGTTTGGGAGGATTTAGTCCCATCTCACAGGGAAGGTTGATTTTTTTTTTTTTTTGAAGTAACAACTGAAATGACATATCAATCCCCAAGACTGGATTTTAAACTGTTCTACAGAGCATGGCATTTGCTCTGACTCAGGCTTCATATAAGCTCACATTTACTGATTTTGAAGTCGGAAGCAGTTTTGTTAGCACTTGACTTCAGAAAATTGGGTTAAGAAAAAAACAAACCCAAAACAAAAAAAAACCCCAAAGTTTGTGTTCTTCACAGCATTTCCTTTTTCCATCTTTATGCAGCCTTAGATAAATTCTTCATCCCTGACAATTCCTGAAAACATTTGTAAGGAAATGTTTCTAAAAGATCGGAAAGCAATCTGCAATTTCACAAGAAACTGATAAAAGCCAGTCCTTTTCCATTGTTTTGGACACCCAGCCCCCTCCCGGTGTTTCACCCCTCCCAAACCCAAAAGCAAACAGCCATCAGGGCCACAGGAAAAGCTCTAACAGATAATTTCATAGAAAGTTGGCAGAGCACCATATAAATACTCCACACACACACACAAAATGGGTAAAATCACAGCCACAGAGAAACATGCAATCCGCTCAGATGTACATATGCAGAGTATGTACACACGTGCATAGGCAGCCTCACGCACAAACACGGGAGTGCTGATGTCCACTCACCCATTCAGGCAGGATCAAGCTGAGATCGGGAAACACAAACTGGTAACGTCTCCCTGATTTCTAGTAACAAGTCAATCCTGCATTTCCTCTTCCTATTACCATGGACTGCCCTAGTCACTTTTCTTGCTGGGGATAAATACACTGTGGAGAACATTTAAGTTACAATTCACATCTCTCTTCCTGCTATTCTCCATATATGCCACCATGGAGCCTTAGCTCTGATCTGTCCTGCTTCATGGACAGTACCAAATTTGTAAAAATATCAAGTCAGTAGGTTTTGCAAGTTTCCCACAAAAATTGGACAAGCAAAATGTCATTTTTCTCACCCCTAAGACATTTGATAAAATTATAGGTGGGTCTGGACTATTGATCAAAACATATGGGAGGCTGTGTTAATTCACACTTCAAACAGTCCCCTTCTCCAAAAGACTTTATACAACGCAGAATTTATGGTATATTTCACTGGGCTCTGAATCTATTAACTAACTTGTTTGTTAACTTTGGTGACAGCAGTAGCAACCCGCCTCAAATTATAACTTTTTTGGATGTTCTCTCTTGTGCGCGCTCAAGAAATACCTCCACCCACTTGTCTTTTGGTTCACTGAGGGCTATAAGTTCGTGTATTGTGTGAGTATTCGGCTGTGACAGATACTCTTTAAAAAAAAAAAAAAAACACAAAAAATATCCACCTGTGTTTCTCTTACACAGGAAGGAACAGAAATTTCTAAGTCATTGCCAGAGTATTCTCCACGAGAATTGCTTTGAATAAGAGAGGATTACAAAGAGAACAAAATAAGCTGATGAGACACGCAAAGAGAATCCATGACAATAAAAAACACAATATGGTGACCTCATGCAAGTATCATTCAGCTCTTCTTGAAATAAATGGACATGTGGTATTGAAGAGAGAGGCACACAGGACCTAAAGGACTAGACTGTAAGTAGACTATCTAAATTAATTAAATATATATATCTATGAATATATTATTAAATTTATTACTTAAATTAATAAACGGAAAAAGCACGCCACATTCCAAGTCCTTTGATGTAAATAACAAAGTCCCCATATATTCATAACCTCTAAAAATTTCAAGAAAACTACGGAGGAATGCTCAAAGCTTTTCAGATATTTAAGAACAGGTGCCCAAACTCAATTTTTCAAATCAGTCTGGATTCGGCTAAATATGAAGTTCATCAGTCAGCTGGATTCAACTAAGTTTCCAGACATTAATTTAAATTTAGTGGGAATGGAAGTGGGTGTCTTTCCAACAGGGCAAGACCTATCTTGTAAATCACTGCTCTGAAGGGAAGACAGTTTGGAGCATCTCTGAGGAAATGGAAACAGGTTTTGCTTTGCTACCCTGACAGATGGTTCCCTCCAGAGGAAGCAACGACCCACTTCACTGCAGGGCAACTGCTGCCAGACCAACATGCCACTCAAGACCAAAAAAAATCGGAAGTAGATAGAACACTAAACCTGTGTTGGGGAGAAGCTTTTTTTTTTTTCCCCCTTAACAAAAGCACGATATATAGATATACTTGTAAAGAAACAAGCTATATGGTGGTTGGGGTTTTTTTTTCCACTTTTAAGTAGCATTCAGCCCACACCTTGTGTACTTCAAACCGATCAAATACAGACTTCCAAACCTGGGTGCAGATTTCCTGTGCTCCTCATTGCAGCAACTCTTATGCCCTTTAAAGACACAGATTCACTTCACAGTATCTACTCAAATAAGATGGTATGGAGGCAAAAATACCAGGAAGCATCTCTGTTTATTGGATTGATGAGTGTGCCACTACGATCGAGAGACACCAAGAACTTCTAAAACACACTTAAGTGCCATGGGGGACCTAACAGAGGAACCAGCTGCAAAACCCAGTGGTTACGTGCATGAAATGCACTAAGGAGAGGTTGTTGCACTGCTGAAGATCAGGCAGAAAGAGAGTTTACCACTAAGTTCACCACTAAGTTTCGGTGCCCAGCTTGGAGAAGCTAAGGCCCACATGCTTTGTGTGTGTGGTTAGTCAAACATTTCAGAGCAATGTAGCCTTTTGCCCAAAACAACATTTTGCAGCTAACTGTACAGAATAATACAAGAAGTATTGCCCCCGAAAAACAGTGGTCAGTGGCAAACACTACATAACACATGATGAGAGATTTCTACTGACCATCCCAAGTACCATATTGCAGAGACCAAACCTGCTCCTGACCATTGCATCCATAACCACAAATCTTCCCGGGATCCTCCAGAGGTGGCACTTATGCCCTAACTCGGGAGGCAGATTGTTTGAAGACCCCCATGCTCAGCTTTAACTGCTAATCCCTCCTGCAGATTTCCAGTAGGCAGAAGGAGAGGCTGTGCTGGTTACAACCCGCGCTCACAAAGCTCAACAGCCTCGAGGGCAAATGTTCATTAAACACCAGTGAGACCTCCAGCTGCAACACTGAGAACTACAGCGGTGAGCCACAAGTACTCGGTTCTTACTTAATATTTGAAGTATGTATCTTTCAATACAGAAATATGCATTTATATCTCTTTGGGTCTAAATTAGCGTGCGTTGTGTAAGAAAAGTAGGTTTTTCTTTTGTCTTATTTGCACCCATAAGGAAGAGACATACAAGAGAGCTTGTATTTATTTCTAAATCAGGTATTCATACCCTGAATAAATGTTGGAGGTTTAAATGTTCCAAACACATATTTCTGTTTTACAAATGCTTTGGTGTTTCTTTTAATTACACTTGTTCATAAATTTGATTAAAAAAAAGAGTGGCCTTAAACAAACAAAGGTTTTTGTAGAATTTTTTCAGTTCCACTACTTATCCTTGCCAAAATAAAAATTGGCAAAAAAAAATTTCAGTTTGTTAGTATTTTCATTGAAAAACACCAACATTTTAATTGCTTTTCTACTATCTCTTTATTTTTCTGTATGAACTCCCCCATTACATTATTTGCCAGGGAGTTCCATTGTAGCTCTTTTTTCATTCGTCTTGGAGGAGAGGGGATTTTATGGGGGCAGGAAAGGCATGGAAGAGTAACCTTTTTTCCTTTTTTTTTTTTAATTCTTGCCTTTTTTCCCCCTTTTGTCTCTGAAACTTTTTTAAAGAGGAAAAGCCAAAGGCTAACAGAAATCCAGACAAAAACAAGAAACAAAGGAACACAAAAAATGAATATGTTCAATTTAAGACAAAAAGGAAATACAATGAAAATGGAGAGAGATCCTTTACCTGACCTCCTCCAAAAGGGCCAAAATTACATACTGTAAATGCAAAATATTATGGGCCAGATTATAATCCTGTGTATTTTACAACATCTACATTTTAAGCCACTTGACTTCAGTTGAACCGGTTTTGATTTGTACCAGCTTTAGTCCAGTCTAATGTCCTATGTTTTTCTTTCCCTTAAATAAACAAAATTACCTGTTCTTCAAATTAAATCTGTTTTTAATTTTATATAAAGCATTTTGGGATACTTGTTGTATGAAAGACATTCTATAACACAGAGGTGTATTGTTTTTTGTTATTATTTTTTAAGTTCACCAGCTGCACTGAATTTCCATTGCCCCTTACAGCAACGCTCACAACTTGGATATGGCCAAATCTCCTGTAGCCCTGCCCCTGGGGCCTACTCTGTCTTTTATTTAATTTCTGACTAAAAAATTCAATCAGGACCATCAAGCAACACCTAGTTTTGCTAAGGCTGCAGCTCAACAGCACAATATTTTCTTTTAAAAAAGCACATTTAAGGAGTTCCCTCCTCCCCTCTGTCCTCCAGCTCTCCACGGGGACAAATTTTGGGTTTGTTTCTTTCCCTTTTCACCATTTTTGTATTAACTAACTGCCCCCACCATCACAGAGAAGGCTTTACATGGCAGTACAAGGGCAAGAGAGTGCAGGCACTGGTTGTAGGATGGGGACAAAGAGCATTGGAATCCCCTCACTCCAGCATTTCCACCAAACGCTTTGTGTCCTGGGACTGTGGCCCCAGCAAAGCATACAGAGGACAGGTTGGGGCATGCAATACCCAAAGGAACATCAGGTAGGTGTTAGCTCCAGAAATCCACGCTAACACAGCCTATGGCTACCACAAAACTCTTCTCCACAGGGTATATTTCTATATTAGTTAGCATCAGGGGAACCACTCATTAGAGTTTATGCAATGTTTCTACCAGCATTGAAGTCCACAGGTGCGACCACTGCCCCTAAAGCTGGCCCACTCCTCCTCTTGTTTCCCTCTTGACAAAGCACATGTGAAAGCCGCAGCCCTACCCCTGCGACCCAAAAGTGCCAGGGAGCCCCTTCTGCAGCCTCTGGCACAGGCTGCCAGGCAGGTAAAGCTCCTCCTCCTCCTCAGCCTTCACCCCTGACCGCTCTGTGCTGCGGGACACTCTGCCAGTGCAGTGTGGGGATGGCGTAATGAGGTGCTGGCAGCAGCGGCTCGAGGTTGCTCCTCGACACTGCTGGCCTACCCAGCAACTCCAGCGAGCCAGCGCTGCACTTGCTGGGCTACCGCCACCAACAACCCCTGGCAGGGGTTTGACACGGGCTGCAGAGGAACCCAGTGCTAGGCGGCCGCCTAGCCCAGCCACATCAAGAGGTCCCAGCTCACCTCTCCCTCTAAAGGTTACCCTCTCCCCAAAAGTGTCAGCAAGCGCAGCCGCTGGTGTAATCGCTGCCTGGCCCGGCTGAGCTGCGATGGGCAGCCCCAGCTGCAGCCGGAGCAGGAGGCATGACCACAGCCCAGAGAGAGGCAGGCTCGCAGCGTGCAACCCCGGTCACGGGAAGAGGAGAAGAAATATCATATCCTTTGATTTCTGTGTTTTTGGGTCTCATTCCTAATGCCATGCTCCTCATGAGCAGGAAGGCAAATGATGCAATAAACCTGTTTTGAAATCCATATTTATGATTTTTCTCCTGCTGATTTTTTTTTTCCAAAGAGACAAGTACTGAATGTTACTGTTTTTCCTCATAAATAACTCATTTTCCTGATTAAAACAGTCCAGGATGGTGTCACAGTTAATTAACGACACAGTGTGCTGCGACTGGCTTGGTTGCTCGCAGTTCAGGATTTGAGTCAGCCCCTCTGACAACCATTAACCCTTCACAGTGGGAATCACTGATTTCTTGGGAAGACAACAAAAGAAAAGGGAAACACTCCCAGCCCACCAAAATTAATAACCGTCGATAAACATTGCTTCAAAAGCCAAACGTAACAACCAGTCAATTTAAATTATTTTAAGACAGAACAGCATTTTCTCCAAAACGTCTTCACTGTATCACTGAACTGAACTCAGCCTGACCACGCGCTCCCAAAGGGGTATACGTTTCAGCATTCAGAGTAAGAAGTACTTTCCAAAAGGAAAGGTTTCAGCAAAACGCAGCAAGGGTGTGGGTCTCGTGCCCAGGAGGCCACAAGTTAAGTGGTCTCCCTGACAGGAGCGAGCCACAAGCACAGAGCGACAGGGGCAGCGATGGCCAGGCGGTGTTTTGTCCTCCCTCTCCCGTGTCCGCGTGCAGGACTGCTGCTGGCCCCAGCACGAAGCGCCGCAGAGAAGACATATGCAAGGTAGGCTGTGTATGCACAGCACATTGTTCTCCAGAGGATCACAACGCACAAACTAAAATGCGAATTCGCAGTAGCCCAGACTTAGCCCAGTCTGACTTGATATGGAAATAGCTGAAATTTCAGCCTCCCTCCCCCAGCTGCATATGTTGAAGAGTCGTTCAAACAATAAAACTACTTAGAATTAGCAAGTCTACATACACCCATTTTCTTTGCAATATTCTTGGCAATATTGTAGCCAAGTTACTCAAACTTTCCAAAGAAAAATAACCGTAAGGAAAATTCCCTTCTCAGGAATGAAAGCAGCAGAAAATTATGAGGCTGAAAAGGGAGTTAGAATGGAAACCATTGTGCAACCTTAGCTATAATAAGTACTGAAAAAGCTGATTGCTGTTTATTACATTTATCTCGTGTTTTCTGATAAATACAGTCACATCTGAAGACTGTATAAAACAACAAATGTAAAAATATTTTCAATCGTTTGCTTTGGCTTGCAAACATACCTTAAACAAATGCTTTTGGAGCATTGTGTATCTACAGGCTGTAATAAATATCCCACTCTCAGAGAGTAGAGTCTCTGCTTTGCAAAAAAGGGAGTTAGGGAGGTTGCTTCCTTCTCTGTGTGATTGCTCAATTTTACTCCCCATCTTTGTTTAAGAAAACAACCAAAAGATAAAGAGATAAGTCTTCTTGAACATAAACCCCCATGCAAGTTGGTTTTGGTTTTTTTTTTAGCAAAAAAAATATTGCTGTAGAATCAGGATATAATATGACATGGCATAAATTCCTTATCCGCAATAAGAATTTATGCTGAATGGTTAGTTCATTAAATAGAGTCAAAATCTGTCCTACTAACAGGCTAATATGACTGCGTTTGATAAAATAAGAATCTGGTATTGATCACTTATGAGCTGCCTCTCCATTTGGGTTGTGTTCTAAAAAAAAAAAAATGTAGACTTTATAAATAGTTGTCCTTAGTAAGGGACATCTCACTTCTCTTCTTGATGAAATAATATTTTAAAGGTCATTCCTGATCAACTTAGTCCTCTCATTCCAATATGCTTGCAATAATTGGCAATATATAAATAAATTAAATGTCTAAATAAAAAGTAATTTTGGAAAAAAATTTGGAAAATTTTGTTTTGCAAATGGATTGCATTTCTGGGTTTTTTTAAAATTCTGAGTTGTTTAAATTGAAACAGTTTTTCCATTGAAAAGGTAACTTAATGGCTGCTTCCTGACAAAGGCATGCTTTGCAGGGGACACGGTATTTGTTGTGAAAGAAGAAAAATAACATTCCATACGAAATTTTCACAGAAGTGTGAAAAGAGCAAATTAGTATCCTGCTGTTGCATAGCAGAGAAAAAGAACCTCAAGCTAGCACCAAAGATACAGCATATCTCTTTGCTCCATCTGTTGTTGAAAGTGGACAGAAAAGAGGTTCAATCTATACTGTTCTAAAGAACCTGTCTATATGGCTGCTAAATAAAGTAGCAGCAAAATCTGGAATCATGGGACTTCCCCCCCCCCCCCCCCCNCCCCCCCCCCCCCAAAATCTCAGAAGAGGGTAAAATTAGGATAGCCATTCAACAAACTATGCAGGCTGCATGCCTGGCTAGTTGCATGGGTGACGGAGAGCAACCGTGGAGCTCAATAGTTACAGGTGAGAACAACATGTTGCAGTTTTCCTCTTGTGCACTTATGTTTACACTCCATTCCCTGGTTGCGGTCGTTTCCCCATTTTTCTCTCAGCATAAGAAGATGACAAAATGATCAGAAGGGGAGCCTCTTCTCTTTGGTGTGCAGCCAGTGTGATAGAGAGAAGCGAGCTCGCTTCACTGCTCGAAACACAAATACCCCAGAGAGCATCTAAATTTACTCCCATTCTGGCGTTTGGTAACTCAGCCCCACTGTGGTCTTTGGTAATTCAAAGACAAAACTATGTAAACCTCAGCCTAAGCTTCCTTCCCAAAGCCTGGCTCTTCCTAGCACTGGGCTCCGGGGCCTGCCCTGGCCCAGATTTTTCCAGCTGAAAGAGTTAATCAGACCTTTTTGCCAGCCTTACTCAGCATAACTTTTCTGGGAAGAAGTTAGCACTTGAACCTCAAGTGATGACTCGAAGACCCCTGCCAAATGAATTCCTGGTTTAAGTCCATTGACACCGATGGAGTTACAAGAGGAACAGAACTGGTCCTTTGCCTTTTTTGCTGTTATCCACAATAGGCAGCTCTATTTTTCTGCATAACAAGTACCAGAATACTGAATGCATTGGCTGCCAAGAAATGCAGAACAAACAGACTTACATGTTTTTCCCTTTATTTCCATCATCTGACCTTTGCTTTTTATGTCTTAGGAGCAAGCTGCAACTTTATTTACATGTATAATCTAGATGAAATGCTAGTTTGTGTGTAGAAAGCTATGTGGCCTTTGATCTTTGAATTTGATTTTCCATTTTTTTTCAAAGCAAAACATAATGAATTAATGGAAACATGGAAAAGTTAGGTTTTAGAATGATTCTCATTTCATGTTTCTGATTCTTTCAGCCCAGGCTAGATCTTTTAGGCTTCCCCAGAGGCTTGAAGCATTAGTTCATAGTCCAAAATATTAACTTGTATCCTGACAGAGTCGGCACTGAAATCGCTTAGTTCGCCCAGTTCAGTAGTGACAGATTTTCAATCCCCACAGAAGTACTTGATTGCGACAAAAGGTGCTACTAGCCACCTCAAAATTGTATAAAGTACCAGTAGTGAGAGAATGAAGGATTAAATTATTAAAACAGTGGAATTCAATTTACGAGGAAGAGAGCAAAATCTAACAGGGAAAGGGAACAAGTACTAAGAGAGTCAACAGGAAGAAGTAAATCGGCTAATAATCTAGCAACATTTTATGGTTATATTTTTAATAGATTTTAACCCAAGGTTTCAAACCTGCAACTTACTACATTGACTTTTTTTTCATTCACTATTCAATTGATAATTCTGATCAATTTTGGACATTGAACAGGTATTTTAAAATCTCAAATTTTTTACTTCTATGTACCTGCCTAGAGTTTGCTCTGATTGTCAATGTGCAAAGAATACGGCACTTCTACCCCATACTTTATGTCTGGGTCGTGCAATCTTCCCAATTTTACATACTAAATGGAAATAAGTTGTTACTGATACCTGCTAAATCTTAATCTTTCTTGGTCAGGAATTTTTCACAAAATAACAGTAAATAGTCTGCAATATTGAAATGAGCAAGAGAAGATTCTTCACAGGGATTCTATAAGTAATCAACCCCTATGGCAGAGTGGTTAGAACTAGATGATCTTTAAGTCTCCTTCCAGCCTAAACCATTCTATGATTTTATGATAAAGGGAAATTAACATGGGATTTTTGTTACAACATGTTTTATTAATTTTTTTTACATATTGTCTAACTACATGTCTTTTTTGTTATCTCTGTCCACACTGGTTTACAAATGATCATCAGCTCAGTATCACTGGGGCAGGAGCGGGGAGTATCTTTGTGGAAATAACCCTTTCCCAAATTGCATGGTATTTTGTGACCCAGTTAAAGGCTAAGAGACTATTCTTTTTATTTGCTACCACACATAACCCACATTGTCAGTAACAAACCATCAAAGCATTGCAGATCATTACTATCAGAGCCAGGTTCTTTTCAGAAAGAGAAAAAAAAGAAGAATAGAAGGAGCAAGAATATAGGGCACTTTTCAGAGGACACCATCTACAACTTGAGTTTCTCACTCAAGCAACAGTGAGATTAACTGTAAGGCAAGTGCCTGACCCAAAGTGGCTGGGAGGTGGAGCTCTGCTGCTTCAGTGAAAGCCACTGCCTCTTACCACGCATTCATTATCAAAGACAGAAAATTCCCTTCAAAAAAAAAAAAAAAAAAAAAAAANAACTCACTCACACACTCTCTTTCTCACTCTAACTTCAATATTATAAACATTGAATTTACAGATGACCAGCCAACTACAGCAGCATTTGATAGCTTCTTCACTCTGCTGCAACATGGATGCCACACCTGGTTTTGACTTGGAGGTTGTATTATTTTTTGGATTGATTAAACTGAGAATATACTTAATCTACTCTAGTTCTAATTCTTTATATGATTTTAGAAAATAGGACTACTTTGTCAATACTATGTTTAAAATTAGCTCTAGAGGACATACATTCCTATAGGTCCAGTGTCCTTTTCCAGCTGGGGGAGATGATTAATGCTTCCAGAAGACAGGCGCAGTAGCTAGGGATGTTGTACAGCAAACTGAATTAAACTCAGTTAAACTCTGCAGTTCAGAAATTAACTTGGTTAAAATGCTCCTGAGATGAGGAGACCAGTCTCAAAAAGCAGCTCCCTCTCAAAACTGAAGAAAAGGAGTGTATGTCCCTGCATTTTTTTAAAACCTCTCAGAATTGTTGAATAGACCTCCTGTCAGTCTGTCAGATACCGAGCTTCCCAAGACAAATGAAACTATCTCAGTTTCACAGGACTTGTAAAGCAAGAACGTATGTAACCTGCTTTCTCAAAACACACGTGCTGCAAATAAAGATATCAAGTATACTGACATTTCTGCATTACAGCTTAAAATAACATCCTGTGTGATGCCTATATGCTGTGCTGTTAGCTCAGGTTTGGGTTTTCTAAACACTGGGTTTGCTTTCAAAGAATAATGCTCCGGTTCCTGTACAATACATGAGTATATTGGCTCTTCAGCTGGGAAACAAAGTTAAGAATGTGTGGGCTTTGGCTTCAAAATTAACCACGTTTTAGTAATCTAGTATACTAAACTGTTTCTTATTAATGTATCATGCAAATACTCTCCAGTCCTCCCACAAGTCTGACACTTTCCCAACATATCAATAGCAAATGTTCTGTGAAATGCAACTTTTCTGATGTAGGCCACCCTGACTTTCAGTGTGATCTCAACCCACCATCCAAATCTTCATGGCAGATGCAGAATGGGCTGCTTCTTTAATAAGGGAAACAATATTGAAAAAAAATGTTTCTTGTGAGTTTGATACATTGAGTTTGTTTTTCTTCGGTAAAGAGCCAGCTGCTTTTTTTTTTTTTTTTTTTTCTAATTANAGTTTGTTGTGTTTACCAAGTCAGAACGTAAGGTAATTTAGGGGGATGGTGGGTATCAGCCCCTCATTAATGTAACTATTTGACAAAGTACAATTTTGAAGTGCGTCAGCTTAACCCCAGCTGTTTTCTGTTTTACTGCAGATGAGATGGAGAATGTACCCAGGGACTTGTGTCGCATGACAAACAAGCCTCACAGAGGCTCTTGCGACAACTGTCCCCATCTCCCAGAGCAGAGTTTTATTTCATAGTGCTATTGCTGTGTCACCTGGCAGCACCGGCCCGCTTCACATCCCTTCTCTAGACGGTGGATGGGACTAAGCAAACACAGGCTAGTGCCTTATCAAGCTACAAGAGCTGTATTTAAGCAAGTTGGCCAGGTGCCGGCTGCAGAAGACAGCAGGTTAACCTGCCCTGCTATTCAAGTGGTTTTGTGGTTTGCCCTGGGCTGACAGCTGCCCCACCTAGATTGTTACCAGCACCAGACTGACCCTCGGGCTCACCATTTCAAAGCCACCTCTGCACACTGGATTGCAGCCTGCAGTGCAGACATCACCATAGGTGACCGGGAGACCGTTGAAAACGATGTATGAAGGGTACAGGAGGACTATATAGCCACTGCTGTTTAGTTTTCATATACTTATGTTTTACATCTTTTTGCACTATAATTAAAGCCATAGTGTTACCTAGTCTCCTCTCTGCCTCGGGCATATCATCTTTCAGAGGGTTTTTACAGGTTCTTTGCAAGAGAGAACCTCGAGGAATCATTAAGGAGGATAACTTATTCTAATTTTTAGCTATTACACATCCAAAGTGCAGCCTTTTATCTCCCCTCTGTTTTTAACATTCTCTGCACTGATGCACTACGTTTTTTCCCCATAAAGCATACAGTTATCAGTTCACTAAGGGAATACTAACACTGCAGGAGAGAAAAGCCACATGAGCTGTGGGAAGGCACATCCAGGGTGACTCAGTGGCTGAGCAGAGGAGCAAGCTCAGAGAAATAAGAGTGCACGCATCAGGGGTGGGGAGCCGTGGAAGCTCAGGTGGGGCTGTGTGCTGACCAGACACTGGTACCTGGAGCACACAAATGAAAAACAGAGATGGCAATGCCACGATCAGTGACGTGGTCAGGGAGAAAAATTTAGCAGATGTGTTTCAACTGAATTCCAAGCCAGAGAGGAGCTGGCAGGTTTCAGCAGCCACTCATGGACCACACAAACATTTCATTTCTTGCCACTTTAGACATGGATGGGAGATGCAACAACCAACCTCAGCAAACAATGAAGTTACAGAGTCCCTCTGCAGGGCTCTTCACTACCAAGTCCAAGAGAATTTCTGGATTTTTTTTTTCTTTTTTGTTTCCTTTTAGATGTAGCTCTTGGAGCTAGGAGGTGATGAAGAACAATATTTTGGGAAAATATGGGCTACTGCTCAACCAAGTTTTGTTTGTACCAGTAAGAGTTTGAACTAAAGCAAAACCTAAGTGAAGAAGTCCAGAATTTGACCCAGGACTCCCAAAGCAATGTCTTCTGCCATATTTCATTCATCATCTATTCTTGACCAGTCAGTACTATACCTGTGTCTTCTCAGTCCAGCAAATACAAAGTTGTTACAGTTGTAAATGCCATAAATGGCTTTGTGCTCAGGCATAATGCAAGACACGACAGAAAAATGAGGGGGAAAGCGGTTTTGCTAGACTTATTTAGATTATGCCTTTTTTAACCCCAAAATTGAAAGCAACTGGAAATACTTCGGAAATTCAGGAGATTTAGGGGTTGTTTATACAGCAGATGAAAACAACGGACCCGAATGCCTCTATATTTTAAAGCTCCAAGGTAGGGGAATAGTTTATTATATTAAAAATAACCAGGTCCTCTAGGTTCTATTGCCTACAGAAAACTTAAATCTAAAATAATTGCTTTTAAAAATTGATTTCCTTTAACATGTGTACAAGATTAAGTGGTTACAAATAGAAATGCTAGATATTCTGAAATATTTATTGTGAATATCTGAGTTGCTTATTCTGGCAGCTTCCATAAGAAGGGATCAGTACAATATCTACATTTTCTTCCAGAGAAACATTGAGAAAAATCTGTAAGTACAAAGAAGTGGATAAAATGAATTCAGAGTAAACTGCAGAGCATACTTCTGCCTCAGTTCCCTGGTAAAGAAAGGGCACTATATGCACACTACAAGACTAATTAACCATCGTTTCCAAACAATATACTCAACTGAGCAATTGAAATAAGTGGGCAAGTCTAACATTTTCTATTTGCAATGCAGCTATATCTGATGTATACCTCCCTCCCCTCCCCCTTAAATCAGGATTTCTTCGGGATTATAAAGTACAGTCACAGGCCCTCTAGTGAGCTACACAACAACTGCATCTTGCAAGGTGAATTGTCACCTCGTTTAAGAGATGCTTCTTTGCGCTACCATGTGCTATTTTTCTCCCAAAGTTATTCAACGTGTTTTGAGCTCAATCCTTCTGAATCATGCAGATTCAGGGACTCTGTGAGTCCCTGTTTTGAGGACAGGATACAAAATGTCCTGAATTAAGGAACACAAATATTGTTGCTCCAGTGAGCAACATTTAAAGCAAAGCTAGACTTTGGAAATGCGGAAGTCCTGGTGCTCCAGCTAAGTATCAAAGGCTCAGTGTATCAAGAACGTTTTCATAAGAGTTTTAGTATCACTTGTGGACAAAAAATTCCTAACATGAGAAATAAATGCACAGGATGTTACTGTTTCAGGAGCTGTAACAATCATACTAATACACACAATCCTGTTATAGCTTGGATGTGCTTTTCTGTGTTTTGGAAATAAGCTCTCTCTGCCTACACACCGCTGAGTGAAGTAGATTGAGGCACATTTCTGAACGTCTCCTAGCATGAGACCCTGGGCAAGGATCTTCATATCATGCCCTTTTGGAGTGGACCATCTGTCCACTTTTAGGCAGTAGCCATTTGGAAATGGAGCACCGCTAGCGCTGAGGAAACAGTGCTTGCAGTAGGTTTATACTGTGCTAATGCTTAGCTGGTGGATATTTAGCCGCCTTCTGTGGGCTCTCATCAAATACATCAAGATGTTTCACAGGCCACATGTGCCTTCCATGCCAGAGGCTGGCAGCTCCCGCTTTAAAGCGCCACTCTAATTCTGTCTAGATAATTCAGGCCTCAACAGCTTCACCGTTCACACAAGTAAAGTTTAACATATGCTTAAAGCTTTACAGGTTTGGATTCAAACACTATTACTCAAAGCTTGCCACAGTTCCTTTTTGCTCATCTGTGCCCACGCCCCCCCCCCCCCCCCCCCCCCCCCCCCCCCCCCCCCCCCCCCCCCCCCCNGAGACTTATTCTGTCATAATACATAGTATTTGGCCTGATACTAACAAAGCCAGATTCATATGAAAAGAATAATAATTGCTGTTGCTATTGCCAACGGTAATAATGAAGCATCCTATTCACTTCATACAAGTTACAGATGCACAGAACATGTGATTCCTATTTTATGGCAATGATTATCGTTCTCCACAATTAAAAAAAATTGCACTATAAATATTCTGAAAGCAACAACACCACAAAAAGATAGAGAGAAGTTTAGTATTAATCCCATTTCTCTAGATATGCTCAGAAAATTACATAATACATCAGGAAAATTAGCTGCTGACATACAGATTAAATATTACATTTGGAATGTCAGTCTCATATGAAAAGTATAAAATGCCTCTTTGAAATGTTAATTGAATTTTTTTGTGACAAATGAGGAACTGTTGTATCCAAGTTATGCAGTAGAAGTGACTGTCACTCACTACTTTGCCATACTATCAGCTTTGAAACAAAAAGAATAGCAAATATATTTTCCATTCATTAGGCTTTGGCATATTTTCCAGCCAACAACTCCTGACCTGTACACTTTCATGAAGTCCTTCTTCAGCTATGCTAGGTTCAGCTGTGCACTTAGCTGGTGGCTTAAACATATTTCAGCCTGGTTTTACAGGCTCACCTACCTAAAGAGACCTATCAGTCCTAAAAACCCCTCTCCACAGGGAATAGCTACAGATTATAAATATGTTTTTAATGTAAGTTTATCTCCTCTACGTAGGAGTTACTACTGCTGTCTGAAAACCTCGTCATCCCAACTGGAATAGTAGTTGGAATTTGTCCATGTTGGGCAACAACAAATGATCTTCATATGAAGATGGTTATCTGGATGCAGCAAGGTAGTTTTTCCAGAGGAAATTATGGCTGAGAACGTAACAGAGTCTGGTTAGTAATCCAAGTGACATCTTGGAACATGTAAAAGATTAAGTAACAATGCCTGGACTGGACCAGATCAAGACAAATCAGACTCCAGTGGGAACTTTAGTGGCTAAAAGAGCACTAAATAATTTCAGGAATCCATCTAAAGATTCAAGATGAAAACAACCCCATTCCTTTGCTTATATCCCTTTGGTCTGGTTCACAGTTTTGTCATTGGTGGATGCCTATCTCTTTAGCCAATGTCTAGCCTGGCTCTTTAGCCCATAGTTTATAGCAATAATATACATTATTTATATGGATAAAATCTATTTGTTAGCAACAAAGCCCGATTCTTACCAAATATGGTTTCCTTTCTTTGTATAGCCCATCATGGGTCATAACCAAAGGAAAAAACCCACAAAGTTTTACTATTCACATCAGAAGCCTTCATAATGGACGAATGTTTATTTCCAAAGCTTTCACCAAAAAGTAGAGATCAGAACATGCCAGGGGAGGGACAACTACATTTATACGTGGGAGGAACAAAGACCATCTCTTCCACACTGAGAGTGGTCTGCTGAATTTCCCTACCTATCAGGTATCCCTACCAAACTAGAAAGTTCATGATGCTAAGATAACTCTCCATGCATTTGGAAGTCTTGCCAAGAGACCCTTGACCTGGTGTGTGCACACATCATTTTTACAAATATGTATTTATTTTTAAAATCAGTCTTGCTGTCTTACCTTCCCACCTAAATGGGAAGAGCTTTGGAATTTGTTACTTTCTCCTTATTAACTCTATATGAAAATATTCTTCCCATGGTAATAAGGCTCTACTCAGGACAATAATCTCACCTAAACCTGCAATCAGGCAGCATAATATTGCAAAATAATACATTTATAAACTGCTAAATAAAACAGCACAGCAACTACCATTCATCTCTCTGCCATCTAAAACCTTGTACCCCCGCCCTTCTCATTAATTTAATGTTTAGTAATCTGCTAGCACCATGCCCCCACTGTTGTAAAACACTTTTAGGGATGATAATTATCAAAATAACCTGAGCCCAGTAAGCATAATCTTCTTCGTAACTAAGCTAATTTGGACTTAACTCTCAAAAAAACCAAGCTAGGCACTTTTCTCTGTATGACCACGGTATTTTGTCCGTGCCTCAACTTAAAGAATTGTGCATGTAGGTTTCAGAGCTACTGAGCCCCTGCAGCTCACCCTGCCTTCACAGAATGGTCAGGGTTGGAAGGGACCTCTGGAGATCATCTTGTCCAACCCCCCTGCCACAGCAGGGTCACCTACAGCAGGTTGCACAGGATGGCGTCCAGGCGGGTTTTGAATGTCTCCAGTGTGGGAGACTCCACAACCCCTCTGGGCAGCCTGTGCCAGTGCTCTGCCACCCTCAAAGGAAAGAAGTTCCTCAAAGAAGGACCTTCAAGAAGGTATTTCCACAGCTCTGACATAAACATACTGGAGGAGAGCAATAATAAGGTTACATTTAGAATCTCAGTAGAAGATATAACTTACATCTCCTCCTGAGATGGCTAAATTATCTTGCCCCCTGGGTCAAGTCTGTATGTATTTTAACTGCTTGAAGGTAGATAGGGGTTTGGGAGTCTTATGGACTATCACCTGGTACGTAAAAGAGATACTTTCTGAGAAATTAAGAGCAGCGTTAGAACCTTTGTCCCCTCCACCAACTTTTTCAGGAACTGTTGTGCTGATTAGGGATGATGCTGGCACAGGCTCACACGCTGCCCTCTAGATAAGAGAGATCATAAGGGCAGATCCTGTGCATGTCCATATTAGGTGTCAATAGCAGTCCTACCTAAGTCTTATGGTGTAGGAAAGGAAAGACTCTGAAAACACCCTCCCAGGCAATAAATGATAATCAAACATGCTTCAAAAGAAGTTAAGCAGAGCTCTGAAGACGGAACAAGAAAGCAGTCTACATACACAAAACTTGCACTGTGTCATAAATCTAATCTATGTCTCTCATTCAGAATTAACTGCCGTGCTCTTGCTCTAATGAAGTACAAGGCCAACATATTCTACCCACCTCCACTGAAAGCCAGTAATAAAGCTGTATGTGTCTCTGGGCAGCATCAAAACAGATTTCACATGATTGTTTTAAATAGCGAGAGGACTGCATGGAAAGATGTCTGTATTTTCTTAATAGCTGTAACCACACTACATAGCACATGTCAAAATTCTGAAAAGAGAACAGATTCCCAATACTTTGTACAATGTATATAGTTTCTTTGCTTTGATGTCTC
Organism: Himantopus leucocephalus; assembly: GCA_003993805.1. Taxonomy (NCBI): domain Eukaryota; kingdom Metazoa; phylum Chordata; class Aves; order Charadriiformes; family Recurvirostridae; genus Himantopus; species Himantopus leucocephalus. The sequence goes on along the minus strand of RSEF01000004.1, from coordinate 45,517,327 downwards.
TGCTTCTTTATTGTATTAAATTATCTGGATTAAAAAAGACAAAAAAAGAAGGTTGTCTTTTGTCTTATTACTGAACTGTCAAACATTATTTGAGCTAAGAGAACAGCCAGGGCCTCCAGAACAATCTGGGGAGTGGAGGAAGGAAGAAGAAAAGTTGTTAAGTATCCTGCCTGTTTGCACAGTTAGGAATTTCATCCACAGAGATTGCAGGGGGACCATATTGTTCTAAAAGTTACTGTGACTTAAAACATACATAAAAAGGGATCCACCCTAACATTCCTTACAGGAGTCCTGCATCCCTCTCCCTCTATGTTTTTCTGCAGTTCTCCTACCTCTCCTACGTTCCCCAGAGGGGCTTTTGCACTGCAGGATGGAGCAGTGATGGCAAACGTCTCTGGTCATTGCTCTGGGGATGGGGGTGAGATTTCTTGCATGCTTTTTCTTCTAACAAACAACCATGACAGAGAGAAAAGGTCCACTTCTCTTTTTTTTTAATATCTAGGGAAAAATGCCTGCCAACAGAAATTATATTCCTTTCACTGATTTTTTTTTCCTTTACCTGGAGCATCTTTAAAATCAATACCAGCTGTTGCAGAGAAGGATTTTGGTGCCCTAAACAGAGATTTATGACTTCGGGAGAAGCAATAAGCAGGAGGAGCACAGAAATCTCATACAGAAAAGATTCTGCTGCCATGGCAGTGAGCTGTACATCAACTAGACCTGTCTCTGCAGAGGAACTGAAAAAGTGCTCCTTCAAATCACTCTTGCAATTGTAGACCTGCCTAATAAGTGTGGCCCTTTGAAGTCAAAAGCAGAACTCCAGATGACACTAGCCTGGCCACAATTTCAGGTTTCGACTCAAATTTGAATGCAAATTTAACAGATCACCAGGCATAACATGGTTCAGTTTATTATAAAATAGGCACAGAAGAGAACTGACTGTGCCAGATCGACATCCTGTGTGCTGGAGTGGAGGCCTCCCTTGTCCTTTGCTCTGACTTGTTCAGTGGGAGTTTCCACACACTCTGCTTGCTACGCAGCTCAATAAAGGCACAAATCCCAGCCTGTAACCATGAAAATAGAGTAGGCTTTCACTGAACTGAATGGTCCCTTTTGTAAAAATAGTCCCTAAAGTTCACATTCAAGGATCTGGGAGACTGGGATCTGCTGACCTGGCCTGAGATCATCTAGGCCCTAGACATTCACAAATCTCTGTTACACCAGAAATGTTCAAATGCCAGCAGATTGCAATAAATCACTATTTTGAAGTCACAAGAGGGAGAATTAGGAGTTTAAGTGGAAAATGTCAGTGGAAGCAACGTGAACTTACAGGTCTGCAATTAATCATATCTAATAAAAGTTGCTCACATAGTTCTTGATCTAGAGCCAATGGCTAATACAAGTGTGAAGAATTGTAAGCTCCTCCACTCTCCACGTGCTGCTTCTGAGCCATAAACAAAGCCTGACAAAGAGCAGAAATGGACAAGGTCAATATTTAGTCCTGTAGTACAAGCTAAGCATAGGATGTAGGCAGGGGAGTGCAAATTTCTTGGGGCAGTGCAGAGTAAATCAGTTCTTGAAGGGCTCCACACAGCAATGGCTAGACTGCTGCTTATAGCTCAGGTACGTTCTGCTGCTCTCCTTAGTGCAGCCAAAGCATGCATTTGTCTTCTAGTTTCTTATGTAAAATAAATAGAGCTAGAAAGATGACTTCTAGACACATAATATCCAGGAAGCTCTAGTATTTTTCCCCTTGAATTCCAATACTTACAAGTGTTTCACTTAAGACAGGGAATTCATATATAAAAAGTCATAAGAATGTAGACCAGCTTTATATGTCTTATATGCTCTACTTTAAAGTCCACAAGCACTGTAGCAATGTCATTACTAACCCTAGGACATAAGCTCAGATTGCACACAAAATAGGGGAAGTTGCTGAATGTTGGTGGGACAAAGCAGGAACAAGGAAACTGGCTTTGCCACCAAAGCCAATGTGCTACAGACCTATACACCAAAGCTCCAGTTCCAGCCTTTCATTTGTTAGCATCAGGGCCACCTTAGGCAACTCTTTCCTCTTGCTCCCTTCTTCCCATGCCACCTCTCAGCTGAGCTGTTTCAACTATCCATAGGACCATGTGAAAAACCAGAGGAAGGAATTAATCTTACACAAACATAAACATACACAAATGTTTACAAAAATAATCTGACATACATTAAAGCCAAAAGGGTTATTTTAACCCAGAGTGGGCCAGTGATCCCATTTGCCATGCCACACGACAGCAGCATCGGTAGTTCTGTGGGCCAGCATGGGACTGGAACAAACTGCCAGAGTCAGAAGGACGAACAATGGATGGCACAGGGAAGGCTGTCTGCAATCACAGGCTCTCAGCAACATTAATACTTGTTTCCCATTGGTAAATCAAGTCCCATTAATACCACTGAAAGCAGAGCTGGGAGTGCTGTGAAGGTCTGACGTTTAGTGCTGCTTAGGAATCACTTGAGATACCTTGAAAGATAAAAATTCACAGCTCTGACTTCAAGAGGTGATGGTCAGTGACGGTTCCTCACCCTGGTAGCACTCTGATTACACCTGATTGCATACTTTGCTATATCAGATCCCAGTCACAGCTGCGTGTATAGACTAGTACTACACTTAATCCATTACAGGGAAAAAAAAAAAGGCAGGGAAAAGGTTCAAATGCACTTCTTAAGGTGTGTTAGACTTGCACCAGAACTGATCATACCTGAGTGCTGGTATTTGCCAGGTTAGCATTATGAACAATTTTGGAGCCTGCTGTAATAGAGGAACAATTTCACCAACAGCAAGTGCATTATTATACTGAGCATTAACCTTCTTTTTCTTTTTTACTTGGCTACTGAAATAGAATGACTTGACTAGGCTTCCTTCTAATAAGGCCAAGAATTATATAATTTCTCTTAGTAAGAAGCCTATTTAAAAAGAGGCTGGAAAAAAAGTGCATGTTTCTTCTAAGCTTCTTTAAAATGCTTTTTCCTTCTTATTTGCAACAACCTAACACTGAAGCCTCTACAATCTAATGTAAAAAGGTATGTTTCTATGTAAAGACTAACATTTGAGAGGTATTGACTTTATTTGGTATCTGAATAAAGTCACCAATAGTTTCATTCTCATTAAGAATTCATGTAAATCGTGCCTCATAATTCCATGCATGACTTCATTTTAACAGAGGCACTTGTGGTTTAACAAACACTTTATTTGCCATGGAAAATTGCAGGATAGCATACAGCAGCTCACACAGATCATCTTAGTCTCCTGAATACATGTGACACAAAAACCTCTCGGCAAAAGCGAAAGCAGCAAGAAGTTGCTCATCAATCAAATCATGGGGCATCATTTCAATGTCATGAAGCTGAATTTACAGCAGCAGTGTTCACCATTTAAAATCAGCCCTTAACAAAAGCAATCGCAGAGAAAAAACACTTTTCTTCTGCTATACTTAGGAGATGGACACAATAGCCATGGGGAAATTCCAAGCTGCAAAATCACCCTTGGTGGTTTTGGCCTCAGCCACATCCTGCTCCAAGGTATAGGATGGGAGCTGAGTGCTATTGTAAAAAGGAAAGCGGGAGGCAGCTGGGGAACATACCGTCTTTCCTAACAGGGATGAGGAAAACCAGAAGTGACACCACACGGCATGTTCTGCCATGCATGTAGGTAAACTGGTTGTTTTTTAATGTACAAACAGATAAACAGCACAGCAACTGCCTCTGTAATTTCATATATCAGAAAAGAAAACAAAAATTAATTGTTGCACACATCTGCAACATACAGAAGCACTCCTAATTTGCCAAGCTTGAGATCAAAACTTTCTGATATATGTCCCTTGGTTTCTGCTACCTACTAATGCTCAGTATGGGCATGTCTTTGTTATTTTGAAAAAGTAGAAATATTTGCAATTCAGGACAGACAACATGGTACAGCAGCTGAGCTTTGTCCTATTTAGCATACCACCTGAACTCTGTACTACAGGACAGTAAAAAACTCCCATGCAGGACCAGATACCAATTGGAGAATACTGGGGAGATGGGAGAAAAGGAAGTTATCATCCCCATGTTGTTTCTTCCATTCTTTTCTCCCATTGCTCTCCCTTTGTTACCAGATTTTGAATGCAGCTCACTTCCAAATCATTGCAACCCTCTCAGATATATAAGGCCAGAGCTAGATTTGTCTCATGATTTGTGAAATTGCAACATCAGCAATTACCAGCAATTTTACTCAGAGCTTAGCCCCAGCTTATGACAGGATGTACGCAACTGTGGGAACTCAGCTCTTCAGGAATTAGAGGCAAAATGCATGAGCCATCTCTTTAACCAAAAAAAGCAACACATGGCATGTTCCCTTCTTACCATCCCTCCCCAAACTCAGTAACCTCAAAATCTAACACTGTAGCATAATGGGGAGAGAAACAAGGAACACATTTGTTTACTTTTTGAAATATCTTGGGTATCGAGTGATGCCTCATGCTTAATGCCTGGGACAGGAGGATTACTCTCAGCTGTAGACTGGAGAATTGACAAGGGAAAATTTGAATTCCATTCACTAAAGTGATCAATTAAAAATCTTATTAACTGTTGACTATTAACCCTCACCAAATCTGATGTCTACAGGAGCTCCTTCCTGACAGGATCCAACTATGAACACTTTTTACCTACCTCAGTGACCTTTTAGGAGAGGGTTTTTGCCTTTTTAACTGATTCATTCTTGTCCTGCTTCTTTGATGATAAGTTCAGCATGAAAAACCATCACTGAAGCAACATTATTTAAAGCAACCTCTAACTTATATCTCTTACTTGAAATCTCCTTTCTTTACAGAAAACACCTAGCCTAATCTGCAGTAGGGATGTCCATATGAAAAATGTCTGTCCTATTACTGCTCAATCATTTCCACTCCCATTGTTCCTGCTCTGCTGTCCTCTTAAATAAATACCTCCATCATATATGGGTAAAATGTCTACATTCTTTTTTAAAGGGAAGTGAGAACAGAGACCATCGTATGAAGAGTGCACATTGAAGTCTTTCCTACCTATTAAGATCTTCCCAGATTATTTTTTATTTTCATACTTTGTTTTGCCTCTTCTTACCTATTTGATTCTGCCTGCAGTTGTACTCTTTGAAACAGTGCTAGTGTCCTGACTTGTTTCTGTTCCTTCTACTCTATCACATCTCATCTGCAAAACACATCCCTTCGGGGTAGCTTAACTTTCATTTGGGGCACACATAGAGCTACCTTACCCCAACATTTTCCTGTACCTTGGTCTGAGCTTCCAATTCATATTGTGACTGTGTTTTCATGCAGCATGATGGAGAAATATGATCTGAAATATGAATGCCAATGTGAGAAATTTTTCTTCAGAAAGAAAAAGCAGTCTTAATTACACCACGTAGATTAAAACCTAATTGTTGGGACTGTGCACACGTTTAATAATGAGACCTTACATAGGAGATGTACAGGAGCTATGCCCCAAAAAGACGGCATGCATTGCCAGCATCAAACCCTGGATCGCATGGATTTCTCAGATTTATGTGGCAGGTTTTATTTGATCATAAAAATACAAATATACCCCACAGGTTTAGCTCAAGACATTTCCAGAACTGCCCGAGAATGTCACATTCTGAAACCAAGGTATTTCTATAAAGTTAGAACTCAACAGCTGAGCATTGTAGAGCTGTTTTCAATTATAACATTAAGTCCAACAGTTTAAAGCCAAGACTCCTAATTTACAACAGTACTTGTTAATTTACAACACTGAGCTTGTATAACGTTTAAGTAAACACTGCACTTCTGGATGACAGAAAGCTAAACAATGAAATAAAACTTCAGAAACATATCTACTCCTGCAGTTTTCAAAGAGCTTCCAGTTCTCCAAACACAAACAGCTCCCAGCTGCCCAGCATTTATGCTCATGCATTCTGTACCACTAAATATGTAGAGAGAAAGCGACCAACAGCCTCACCGTTTTTCATTCAGAAGATCCTTCCATCAAATCAGATTTTAAAGGTAAATTCTGCTTTCATCCACTGTATTTAGTTTTGTTTTGTGAAGGGAGGGAAATGCAGAAGAGAAAATAAACACTAAGGATAAACATGAAACATACTGTATTTTTACCACTGAAGAGCTAATGCAGTACTCCAGTCTTTCTTACAATTAAGCTAAGCCCTGGTCTTTTTAACAAGCATTCCAGCTGAAGACGGCTCCCTCACGTTTCAGCCTTCTGTGGCTGAAACAAGTCAAATTGCAAGCTCTTCTTCCTAACCATCCATTGCCTCACCTCCTTTCCCACTGAAAAACAGAAATGATCAGCTACCCAATTTTTTTTTTAATCTCTAAAATGCCACTCTCTTTTTCTCACTCTTATCAAGATCTCAATACTAGGGTTGATCAAAAAAGTAGAAGCTGTGCAGAATGTCAATTTTTCCCAAAAATATCTTCAAATACATTTGTCTAAAAGCCTAAAATAAGATGACATTGGAAGCATACTATTTTTCAATGAATTATTGCAATTGTCACAAGACACATATACTTCATTTAAAACAACCATTTAACTGAAAATCTATTTTTTTACTAAACCATCCCAAAAGCCTGCTGTTTCAAAAACTCTGCAGAGGATGATCCCCTTTAAGGTCCTACTTGGTTTTCCCTTTGAGTCTATAAATTCAGAGCTTTCAGAAGTTTTGAGCTTTATACTCAAACAAAGCGGTTTGGAGAACATTTCAATATGGAAGCCCTCGAAGGGGCAAGAATGCAGAAAATGTGTTTCACAACAGTCCTCCATGGTACAGAGTATGAAGAAAGGACTCCGAGACTGGAAAAGCTGAGGGATGTTCAAAGAAGTTGGGAGCCTGAGGGCAGGTTTTGCAAAGCCTAAATAATGGCTTGAATAACACTGGTGAGCCACGGAATAGGACCAAGAGCATCAAAGGCCTCTTAGGGAGAAATGGGATAGGACAGTGGCTTCACAACAGTTTTGTGAATATGCACTATTCAGGATCTATAATACCATAACAAATTAAAAAGGGTTTAATAGACATTATTCTTCGGGGGTGGGTGGAAGGGTGTGTCATGTTACCAACAACATTTAGTCCTTTGGGAATATTCCACATATTTGTGAGCAAAACGTTGTGTAACAGCCTAGGAAAATGCCCTCCAGACTCTTTGCCAGGTCTCTGGAGCAATCCAGCTAGAAGCATATACAGCCTAGTCCAGAGAAAGGCCGAGAGCGACAATTCCCTCACAAATTAATGGGATTTTTGAGTGTTCAGCATCCCACAGTTGGCCAAGCCCTTTAAGTAGCAGTGATTGCAGACAGCTCTCTGACTTGGGCAGGGAGAGAAACTTAGGGTTGACAACCTGAATAGCACTCTGCCCAAGTGGCCATTCAGCTACTGTCTTAAGACAGAAATCCTGACATTAATTGCTTGTTCATTTTTGAAGGCAAAATTCCCAATGACTTTAGTGGGATTCTGCCTATGTTAACAGGGACTTCAGGCTTTGAATTATTACTTATTATTACTGATAAAGACGTTAAAAAGTAACAAGGATACTCTCCAGCAAGATCAAATATCACATGTATAGTTTTAAATTTTGAGAGTTTTGTCCTTTTTTAGTGTCTAGAACAAAGATGAAGATATATTGTACTGAGGTTCCCTCACAAAGAGCGGAAACTCATATTCTAGTATAACTCTGCAAGTAATAAATGCTTTCAACATACTTTCATGAGACCAAGTCAATCCCTACCAAAAAAAACCCAAAACAAAATGAAAACAAACAAAAAAACCCCACAACTGAGAAATATGATAGGAAGACTGCTACTGGAACAGGAATGGAAAGCAAGTACTGAAAGCTAAAACAAATACTGAGAGATGGGAAGTTTTAAGCAAAAGGCTTAACACGAACTGGAGAAAGGAGGAGTGCAATGTTAGTGAATGGAAAGGTTAGCATTTTACAGAAATAAATTAAATTAGACTAAAAGATAAGTACAAGTCACATCAAACCAATCTGCTCTCCAGTAACAGTAGAGATGCAATAAATGTCATCCAGTTTGAGCAGAGCAAGTCTTTTAACGCTGTCTCCTTTGACATTTTCATAAGCCACCAAGGGAGACACAGACTAGATGAAACACTGTATTCAGGGAGTTCTTATTAATGGCTCACTAACTGGAAATACACACATATGTGTGTATATACAGAGACATTCCCAAGGAGCCCGTCCTCGGCTAGGTATTTCCAGTATTTTTAATAATGGCTTGAATTATAATACTATCCAGGGAATTAAATAAATGCTCTAAGAGGAAAAGGGCTACAAGGACAATGAAGACAACAATTATTTTTCATAACAATACTGACAACATTGAGAAATAATCCATGTTAAAAAAAAAAAAAAAAAAAANAGCCACACGGGGTTGTGACTAAAGAGTACAAAATGCATATTAATATGCCTTTTTTTCATTTACCGGAAATAGAAGGCACATGAAAGAATATACAGCTGATAAAATCTACCCACAGTTAGACCACACAACGTAAGGAGCCTAAAAAGAATTGCCAGAAAAATATATCATATTTTTAATTAGTGAGAACTTGTAACAACCCATGGGGCTTCAAGCAGAACTAGAGAAACACAAATGTGAAAGCATAAATAACAGCTAAAATTATATAAATAAAACAGGCATAAACCAGATCTCTGTGTTCCCTTTCTCACTTCCTTGTTTTTATGTCTTGCACGTTCAGGAAGAAACCATATCATCCAGTTCCAGTTACATTTCACCCAGGATTGCCCCAAGGTCACACAAAAGAGAGTGGTGTTGGTGAAGGGTTGGGAGCAGATGATATAACATTGTGCAGGGATGCCACTAGCAAAACAGAGAAGATGCTCGATATGAAAACATGGCACAGCGCATTCCACCACTCCTACCTCCCGCAGTGAGGAGGGTTTCCATCTACCCAGCCTTTCTCCTGACTTGCCCTCCCCACTTGGCTCTAAACGCCCTGTCAGTACGCACATTCCACATTCCTCTGGCATATCAAAGAGATATTAATACATTCCTAGCATGTCATTTGGGGGAAAAAGTATGCCCAAGAGATGTAACTATACTGCCAACTCTCTCAAAGTGAAATATGGTCCATTGCTATCGTGAGATACAGGCAACACATAGGAAGAAACATACTCACAGGGAATAAAGATGAGGTGTGCCTCATGAAACTGGAATTAAGCATGGTTTGTTTGAATGGCTGTTTTTAATTTACACCTCCTGAAAGCACCAATAAGCTTTGAAGATGTGCACCAGTGCTGAATCCCATGGATGTCAATGGAACTTCAAGTGAGTACAGGGCTTGCCCAGGCTGCACGCTCAAAGAGCACACCTAAGTGTCTGGCTGGATCAAGCACTTATGGACCTTTAACTTATCCTAATTGACAGAAGAACGTCCTCTTGCGGTAAATCAAAATGGGCTTTGTATCACTTTGTGGATGACTTGGTTATCAAGTGTTGGACACAGGCCCAGATGTTGCACTGAGAGCTAAGTAGTGCAAGGTTATGTCATCACAGTTTTCAGTGAAGCCATAAATCTGCTGAATGGCTGTGACTCTTATAACAGCAAACTGAAGTGAGCTGCATATCCTAGCAAAATAAAACATTTCATATAGATTACTTTTACAGTGTGTTGCCTTACATTGCCATTTGCACAATAAATACCATATTTTGCTGTTCTATAAAGTAATGGTAAAAGGGAGGTTTGAGGTCATACAGACAAATGCGTAAAAACTGGTTTAAGGAAGAAGATTCATCCCCACAGGCTATGAAATAAAACTCTGATATGGTACCTTTAAAATCTGTTGGAGTTTTGCTCTTGAACACAATACAAATAAGATTAGGACTCGAATGAGAGGATTTTCTACAACACCTGTGGATGTTTCTAATTCCTGCTATACATGTTAGGTACCAAGACTGCACCTGGCAGTGGTCAGAAGAATTCTTCCTTTCCAGTCTCTCTAATTTCTTTAGTAGTAACTGCTGGGTCACACTGACTTTCCATTTGTATTTCCAGATAACACAGCACGATAGAGGTTTCCACATCAGACACCTCAGGCATCTTTCCCTTTTCATCTGAAAAAGGCAATAACAGCCTTTTTCTTAATAGAATGTAATCTGTTTCTTAGAAAATACAGAAACAGAAAATTACTTGAAAAGCGCAGTATAAAAAAAACTATAAGAATGAATAAAACTGATGCAACTACACTTTATCTTTCATGTTTCAATATTCCGTTCATAACTGATTGGAAAAACCTGCTCATTAACAGCAGTTGTTCTAAAAACACACAGTATTTGTGAGTTACAAGCACATGAGTAAAGGAACTAGAAAGCTTTACAAGCAAGCTTTTGACTTTGTGGATTCCTCAGTGGTTTTCCAATATTAAAAGAATAATAATAAAATCTACTGAGCACTTGTTAACTCTTTGAAGAAAAGCAATAGTATTTAAACCACATAAATACAATATTTGTCTCATCTATCAAAACATACTCCAGATGTACTCCGTATCAAAATATACTGTAGTATATACTCCAACATACACTGTATGAAACAGCACAGCTGCTTGTTCCATTTTATGAATTTTGAGTAAATGTTAAGAAGATAATGGGGAAAGGGGGAAAAAAGCACAGACAGCCAATGGAGAAAGTAGGCATGTATGATATGACATTAGTCCACTCATTTCTTTAATGCATCCCAGCCTGCATGAGAAAAGCCTTCTGAGGCTCCACAATCAAAATTTTGTGTGATTTCTCACTCAGAAAACCCTGGCGCAACAAAATGAGCTTTCCAATGTGACCCAAAGGACAACAAAGAAAGTTCTTGGCAAAACGATAAAAGATTCAATTTCCATAGCTATGGCCCTCTAACAGAGTATGTCCCTTTTTGATTAAATCAACTATGAGATCATCTCCAGTACAGAGCAAACAACGGCTATATTGTCATGCCAGGCGTATGTTGCTGTTTGCACTAAGGCAGGAAGACTTTCTACTTAGCACTTAATTTATTTTTATTTAAACATTACATAGCTGTAACATAAAACAAGAACCTGGTGCTGACGGGTGTGATCATCTCTGCACTCCTGCACTCCACATCCAAAATAGCTTTTGGTCTTTCAGACATACATAACAAACACGGTCACTCCACTGAAGGAATGAGGTGATTTCTGAGGCAACACGTTCCCTAGGTATTCAAAACTAGTTGCAGACAAAATTTGCACTTAGTTCCCCAAATCAATTTCTCTTCATGCTTTTTGTTGTCTTGATTAAAATCTCCCTTGGGACAGATATTTCTGCATAAAAGTATCTTATTTCTTAATAAAGGAGTTTATATAGCATATTTGTTGAGGTTTTCTTTCTTTCTGCTAAGAGACTGGCATAGGAGGTAGTGTAACAGTCATTAAAGAAATCACCAATCAAAGCCAATTTTATAGATGTAAGGAAGAATGTGCTTCACAATCAAAAATATGGCTAGGTGAGTAGGGAAAAGCTAAACAAAATCTTGAAGTCTTAAACTAAATAGAAGATACAATGTGAATGTACCTTGACTGTCTCATTCTCCTATATTCTTCCAGTGTTGCATACAGATCAGCAAGTCAGGTGTGGTATGATTTAAGACACATAATAACCGTTTTGCCTACTGTTTATTTCCAAGAAATAGTGCTACTGGTTCAGCAATAATCCAAAGACATAGTTTTACATTTAAAACCCTATCATTTCTTAACTTTGTATCTGCTATTAGATCCAAATTTTACAAAAAGAGCTAGAGAACCTCTGTTTCATGCTATTGTTTTTTAATCAATTTTTATCCCACGTCTTAAAAAATATTCTTGCCCAGCTCAACATACGTTTGAAGGGAAGGCAGAGGCATCTATGAGAGGCAGTGTAATAAATGTTTCCAGCAAGCATTATCAGAGTTGCTAACCACTAACCCTATTGCAAACTTGTGTGAATGGAAATCCATTTACCAATTTGCACTAACAGATATCTGCACCCTTACTACAGATAAAGGGATACAAAGGATATTTGTCTCCTTCCGTAATGTTTTTTCTTAAACTTGCTGTAATCATCAGATATCCCTCTACTGCGCAAGAAATGCAACTTTGATTAAGCGCAAAACTGCAGGTGAGAACATGAAGGAGTATCCGAATTGCTGAACCTCTTATACCTCAGCTTCTATGGGATTTAAATTTGGAAACTTAAAGCCACAACACCCTTCACTTTGAAGAACTGTCGCAGATGGAAATATTTGACATGGTTATCGTTTAACAGAGATTCAAAATTTATTAGTGATTTAAGGTAGATCAAGAATTTGAATTTTAGCAGCACTTAATCATTAACTGGTTTAGAGGTTTACATAGTGACTTAACAAAATAATTGAACAATGACTTAATTACAGATTTGAAGATGGCAAGATTCACACTAACGTACTATAAGGTATTTCAGGTCAATACATATGGGCAAAAGCACAGATCTCAAATTAATACATATACACATAAGCAAGGCACGTAAGCGCGCGCACACACACACACAGAGGCCTCTGGTTGCTGGAGTCAGAAATTTTTTAATAGCGGGCAACTCTAACGAGCCGACAGGTACCACTTTTAACTCCTACGCGTGCACGGACAAATGGAGGACAAACCCCCACATCCATAAAGCTAATGTGTATATCACAAACACATAAGTGGAGAGGTGGATGGAAGAGAGGCTAGCCTATAATCAAAATTTCCCTTTCCCAACTTTAGGGTAAATACTCTCAATGCATCGGCGTTCCTCAACGGGCAGTAACTGAGGCTCGAGAGGGATTCTCTCACCCTGACTTTCTAGTCCTCGAGGTGTCACAGCCTGAGCTGTGTCCCAATTCAGGGGAGATACTGGCCACAACTCGCCGCGATCCAGAAGAGCTCAAAGGGTCTTTACTAGAATCGCTACCTATAGGATCCAAGATAATTGACTTTCGTCAGGTACTTTTCCACTCCAGCCCAGCTCAGACAATGGAATATTCCAGTACTTTCCACCAGTTACACAAGCTCAGAACTTGCTAGATCCTGAGGTCTTGGTATCCCCCCATCTGTGGCCACAATCCATATGTTGTCGGAGTGATTGATTATAGTTATCTTCAAATGGTAGGAGCCATGGGGACCAGACAGGTTATCATGTTCTGGTCTGTTGCTATCCACCTTTTCTTTCTTTCATGTTAGACCATTATCTTACGTTCTGGTCCATTGTATTATTATGTGGCCCAGGTTGGGACAAAATCATACCAAACACCAAGTGGCCTGAAAGGAGGTGGGGGAGGTTTGCACCACCACAATAACACACCAATATTCTGTTCAGGTGCACAAAGTGTCCTACAGCTGTAAAAAAAACAGTTCATGATCCAGTTATGAGAGGGGAATAAAAGATATTGCAACTTGCCCAACTCCACAGAGCAGGAATGCAGCAGTATGGAAATAACTTCCAAGCTGTGGTCAGGCACCATATCATGAACAGTTAATGTCAGGTACCCCAAAGAAAGGTTTGATTACCTAAGAGTGACTGACAGGGCTTTGATGACTTGAAATATATGCTGACTCATCAGTATTTAATACCATTTCCAAATAATAAAGCAAAGGAGTAGAATCAAAGCTGGCAGAGGAATTGAAAGGGGACCAGCAATGATGTCAGTGTTGCTAACTGCAGTATCTATATTCTTTTTATTTGATCCCTTTCCCGTAAGTAATCTGGGCTGGCATAGGAAAGCTTCAGGGTATTTCGATTTGTGATACTTCAAAGCTCTGTGCAGTAGCAATAGGAGAGCATAAGAACAGCAACTTGGATCAGTAGCTTCAGCTCAGGATGACAAAGCCAGTTGCTAGCAACGTGCATCATCAACATGAACCGACCCTAGTAACTGCCTTCACCCTCGCATGAAAAGCCCCTTCCCAATGGCCTGATCGCCTGCAGAAGATATCCTTTAGAAATCACCACCAGGATGACAACTGATCCTAATTCTTGTTCTAATGGTGCTTTTTCTTGCAGATTACCTGGTCTCTGTGAAAAGACATTAATCTAATTATTCTACTTATCACCGTCCTTTGGATTGACCACTGCATTAATCACATGCAAATGTTAACTACCATTGCTAAAACAAAAGGCAAAAGATGGAAGTCTTCAATCAAAGCTTCACAAATCAGTATAAGAAACGAGAAAACAAAGTTCAGTTGCAAATATTCCTTTTCCAAGTGTGAGCTGTAACTAATTTAAAGTGCGTGTTAGAAAGGAATGTATCATCTTGTTTACTAAGAGCTCAAAGACCAGGGCAAATAAATGGCTCCTGAGAGGGTGATACTCAGGGACAGTCAGTAATTCCCTGTTTAATCCATCACAATCAATGACAAGAAATATATCAGCATAGTCAGCTCTCCCTTTTACTTATTACTTTTCATTAAATGGATTAAGCAGCTTAAACCAAACATTGTGCTGGTTCACATTAGCAAACTGAAAGCATATCTAAGGATGTTCTCTGCATAGGATTTTATGGCTAATTACAATTGATTCAATATGATATTTGGAAAGTATCTGTAGGTTTTGAAATTAGGCTTAATTTGCTTTCAGAAAAAGACTGTAAGACAAATATTCAATATGTCCTTAAGCCAGATCTATAAATCAATAAATAACAATTTTGAGCTGGTTTTGAAAGCTTGGCCCTGTGGATATTTGTTCTGAAGGGTAGCGGGTGTCAGGAGAACGCCTGTGTAAAATTCCTCAATGATAATACTCCCACCCGGCTGCAGCTATTGCTGCAGCTATTTCCATCCTACATGATTCCTGCGTGCAACTCCTAAGCATCACAACATGAAATATAATGTAACTTTTTATACCAGCCTGGATTACTTATGGGAAAAGAACTGAATAAAATTGGCTCTTCTACACATAGCCTGCATGCTTTCTGTGAATGTTTTATAACCATAACTATCTTTTTTTTTTTTTTTTTTTNCTGCTGACGAGAGTAACTTGCTGCAGAGGCACTTACCCTGAGCTGGGACTTTGCATATTTCATATTATTAGTCTTCAGGGAGAATAAAGAGGAAGAAAATTTCTTCTTTCTCTGCTTTGTGCTGCAACAACGCAACTATATTCTGATTTTTTAATCTATATTATTTCCAGTAATGATCTTAACCTAAAAGACAGTGATTTTTTTAAATTTTTTTTTAAAGAGGCCCAAGGCTCACATCCAAAGGAGCTGTACAATTCTGCATCTACAACTTTGCCTACCAAAAATACGGGAATGGATCAAGGGTTAAAAAGATGGATGAAAACCTTTGAGAAAAATGCATGCCCACAGGTTACTACAATTAACATGTGAAATAGAAATAGATTTTTGCTAGGTCACAATGAAAAACAGGTATTAACATTTTTCTAAAACAAGCAATACGTCAACCACCTCCATGGTTAAGTACTGGTGCTTATTCTTTCTTGATTAGAAGTACAAGTCATCATAAATTATATTTTATCATTTAAAGGATTCCTAGAGCAAGGATTTTGCTGAAACAATGGTATGAATTTTTCAACTATAAAATAAAGGAAATACGAAAGTCCAAACTTCAACTGTTGGCTCCACATCATATGTTGAAATTCAATGTACGTGTTCCCAAACTGGCTTGAGGGAGCAGAGCCACGCAAAGCCAGACACATACACTCCCCATGGATAAAACATAACAGCTTTGAAGTGTACAAGCTAAAGGTAATTGAAATTTACAGCGCTTTTTTTCCCCATAAATACTTATTTGGACACCAAATTTACAATTTTACTTCACTCAAAGAAACAAAACACCTTTATCTTACGGGGTACTGACCCTTAATTTCCCAAATAGTGCCTTCATTCCACAATTTTATTTTATTTTTTGTTTTTCAGTTCTTTAAATAGGAATGCATTATACAAGCCCGTGGCTTTATTCGAATTTTGGCACTTCTAGGACTGCAAAGCTCTCTTACAGCTCTTGCGTGTCTCTCATTGGGTCTGGATTACCTTACTTTGGCCTACCAGTCAAGGGATCAGCATGCCAGACACCACCTCCAATTTCCCCCAAACCTTTTCCGGCACTGGGGAAGCAGCTAGGATCCTGACATTACCAGTGGCCCTCATTGACATCATTTGATGAGGGTGTAGCTCTCAAATTTTTCCACTCTGCAGAAGGGCAGAGGGATGCCACCTGCTTTTAACACATCAGAGGGAGGCTACTATTATTCTGCATATTATCAGAAGATCTGAGCTTGATCACCACAGTAGGTCCAAATCCTCACCCAAAAGAAGAGGAACCAACTTTTTAACACCATGAACCTCCTGTGAGAGCCTGGGTGTTTTACTGCCACGCTGCTGGCCTGGGTGCACTCTACTTGTGTACAGTAAACACTGGCATCTGGTGGCAGCCGGGCGAATCACAGCTCTACCTTCCTACAGGCATAGCAGGAAACATAAATACTATTATTTCTTTAAAGATGGTAGCATCTGCATGAATTGGTACCCAGTGGAAAGACGATCAAGCCTCTGATTGTGACCATCAGCTATATCAACAGTCTTGCAAGGCCCTTGTGATAATATGTTTATATTCCTGGCAGGAAACTTGAGTCAGTTCAGCAAGTTTCTAGTGCAAATCTGATATGAGTGGTTGACCTGAACTGCAGGGGAAAAGATAGTACAGGCGGACAGGGCTTCTGCATGTTGAAAACTGGATGCTGGAATTCGGATAATGCTAGAATTTATCCTAGATTTGTTTTAGACCAAAGCCCAGCCATTTGACTGACTTCATAACACCAGTATAAAGCTATTTAGGCTGTAAACAAGTGGTCACAGATTAGTATGTGTCTTTTCAATGAATTCCTAGTTAGTGTTTAGAACAACTCTTCATTTCTATTTCAATCTTCTGTCAGCATAGGGCCCAGCCTTGCAAGACATTATGTGGTCTCAAATGCTGTTAGCATGCATGGATGTCAACAGGACTTAAACCTTACACAATAGGGCCTACCCTCCTTGTTAAAAAGAGGTACAGGGTCTGTGTGTGCAACTAATCCCTTATATTTTGTTGTCTATTTCAGTATCTTCTATTGCATCTCTGCTGCAACATCAGGGAGCTTTTCTCGTGCAGTCTAGACAGATACTGCATATTTGAAATAGCATGAGGACTTTGGAATGAGGTTTTTTTATGAGTCTGGAGTTTCATGTCCTTATCTGAACCAAACTGCTCATGCTTCTGGGTGTCATGCATTTTTGCTCATCAGAAAGTTGTCTCTCCAGACAAGGCACATTGCTCCCAATTTAGAAGAGTGAGCAAACATATTTGAAGCATAACAAAATTGGAAAGGGCTAATAAAACAAGTACAAAAACAACTCAAGGTCTCACTTAAATTCAGTTCATTTGCTTTCTTCAAAAGGAAGATTAGAGAGGAATAGATTGATGTCTTTGCATGCCTATCTGAGAAGAAAAGGAGGAGACTGATAAAGGCTATTGAAGCCAAGCAGATAAAATACAATATCCAGTGGCTGAATCTGTAAAAATTCAAATTAGAAATCAGAAGTGTATTTTTTCTGAGTTAACCATTCAACCAGCCAATACACAGCTATCATTGACTGTCCATCACTTGAAGCCTTTAATTCAAGTTTGGTTATCCTTCAAAAATACATATTCCATCCCAGCTCCTGAAGCACTGTAGAAAACATGGATTAATGATCTACAGCTTGAATTGTGCAAAGAGCCTGACTAGATGATTTTAATAACTTTTGGCCTTCAATATTTATGAATACTTGGTATCAAATTGAGCATGTGAATAATTCCTTCTTCATTTGCTAATTTCAGTGACTTCAACAGCACAACTGAATGGCTTAAATTTGAGCATGGGATTACATGTAATATTGACACAAGACAGTGATTAGAATCTGTAGGAGGTTACAGATGTCTCTTTAAGTAAAGTTGATCATACAGCAGCTAAAAATCATATAGCATTCTCAAGAAGAATAGGGAACGTTGCCCAGTTCTGACTTTTTTTTTTTCCTCTCAGGAAAACCTCTTTAGAGATTTGGGTCTGCTTAACAGCTGAAAGTCAACTACTCTTTACAGAATCTGTTACAATCAGACATTTAAAATACTTTGAAAGTAAAAGAAACTTGGAAAGTTAAATTATGTTTCCATTCACCTGACTTCACTCCAAGTCTGTAATATCTATTACACATCAGCTGGGTTATATTTGAGACTCATTTTAAGTAGTAAGCAATGTTCTGGAGGTCAATATAATTTTTGACCTGATGTATCACAAAAGGGAGATTTAGAAACAATATTGACTAGCTCATACCTAAGACAGCACATCAAAACTATGCCATGCTTTTTCTCAATTTCTTTCTTGCTTTCTTCAAGTCTTTAAAGGACTACGTCATTTTATGCTACATAAGTCTCTCATTAAGAGCCTTAGAACATTTTATAGGTTTTCTGGATTGTCCACAAATTTCACCCATAAGTAGGAACTAATCTGCCCCAGGCTGGAGTCCAAATACCGCATTTTATAGCCCACGTCTTGCAGGTGAGTCCCATAGTTGTCACAGTGACTTTCTGCCACAATGAATTCTCTGTCCTTTTAGGACACTGCACACTGTACGAAATGACCTGCTACTGCAAAAAAAGCTACTGCAAATCTAAACGAATCCAAGCATATGCTTAGAAGTCACTTCATCAAGAAAAAACAGGTTTCAAACCTGTATTTTTGTTATTTTAAATACTTCCCTATGCAGTGTATAGCACCTTCCAGGAGGTACAGGAACATCAGGAAGGCAAGACAGTGAATATGTGGGTGTGTGCATGTGCATGTCTTTAAATACATAAAAGCCCCACACCAAAAATCTCAGGAAGGCTGAGAAGGAAGGCCTTCTAGTCTTCCTTGTAAAAGGAGTGTGAAGAAAAGAATCCAGTCACTTCGTAGAAAGATCCTGCCTAGTAGTGCAGTATTTGAGGTGGATTTCACATTCAAAGCAAGAATTCAAATTCTTTGCCTTATGTATGTATGTATATATAGGTAAATGGATGTGTATGCGTGTATAAACATACGCATCACATGTGTGCTTCGTTTGCATTCACGGGGCATTCTGCATGGATTTTCTGCTTTCCTTGCCTGAAAGCTGATGAGACACCTGGGAACCTCTACACTGACCTCAGCAAACTTTGCTCAGGCCTCTCAAAAAGCACCAGGGGACAATCTGAATTCCAGAATTTTGTTACTTCGAGTGGTTTCCAAGAAGGCAAGCAAGAAACTTTTTTTTTTTTCCTCCTGATCACAGAGCCTCCTGAACCTTTTGTGGAAGCCTTTGAACTTCCATTAAATGTGGTCTGTTTAGTGTTTGGATCTGTCAAAGGAGAGGCAGTCAGATAACCTGGGCCAATGTTGAAATTACTTACTTCCAACACCTCTACAGTTTAATCACATCTCCCTGAGCACCTCTGTAGATAATTATTGAATTAGACATTCAAAGAGATGACTGAAAAATGGAAATAAGGCAAATAAAGATAATCTACCCTTTTTCTAGACATCCAAAGGGATGCAAGACCTACAACAAAAGAGCTCTATGTGTTCCACTGGCTACCATAAGCATTAAACTCTTCATGGCTGACATGTCTTTGGAGCTGAAAATAGTTGGCAAAACATTTATTGGTTTTGTCTCAGTCTAGGAAAATGAGATATTGTTTCTGTATTAAAGTACTCTGAAATGAGTCACCTACAGCAGTGTGATCTGCCATATGCATTTGGTAACAATAGAACAGACATCAATTTTCAATCTTATCAGAAGTCACCAGTCCGTAAGTATTAGTGGCGCCTACTGAATTTTATCCAGGGACCTAACAGAAAACATCTGTTCTTTTACTACACAGCAAATCAATAGATTAAATCAACGTTCTTTTTTCTCCTTTATTCTGTTCATTAAAGGCATAGGTTTTCTTTCATTTTTCTTCTATTTCTTTTAATAACTCACTTCTCCTTGCAAGTCAAATCCCAGTATATTATAGAGATTTCTATGTCTCTTTCTGGGCTTACTTGGGGAGACATATATCTATGCTCTAGCAAAAGACAAGCAGAAGTAATTATTTTTGAGGCACATATTTACAAAGAGCTTGGTAAAATTCTACCTAGTATTTGGACTGAAGCCCAGCAATACTTAAAAAAAAAAAAAAAAGACTAGATAGTAAACCGAAAACATACTAGGACACATAATGTTTACTGACTTTTTAGCCATTTTTCAAGTCTATAATCTGTGCTACAAAATGTGATGCTATTAGTAAAAAATCCGCCTCTGAACTCATACATTTCACCAATGTGCTATAATATAACATCACAACTGTCAAATATCATGTGCTTTCCAGAGTCACCCACATTATGACACTTACTTAGATAATTCATGACTAGATTCAAAACCAAACTGTTTGTACACATTGTATGATCCCACCAGTACCGTACATTAGGTTTTCACCAGGACATACTAAACAATACAGCCTAATATACGGCCTAATGTGCTTTTAAACAAAAAGCACTCTTCACTTAAATAGTAGACAAAACTAGGCACTTCTGGACTAAGACAGAGAGAGATTAAGGTAGAAGTGACCAAAAATCAGAGGCAGAAACTGTCAGCAGAATTAGTATTAAAAATTATCACCAAGATAGCAGAACTAATTTTTTTTTTTCTACATGCACTGATGTTAAATATATCTAAATGTAGCCTGATATTACATTTTTTTTTCCCTGAAAAGGCAACTCCAAATAGGGATCTTTAATATTAAAATGAGAACAAATTTATGTACACAATTTGCACCTTTTCTCTTACCTGTGGACATCCCACATTGCATACACAGTCTAATATGAAGCCAAAATATGATAAAGTGTAAATGAACATACCTACTTTTCTGATAAGTAGACGTAAATAAAACACAAGATGGGTATGTATGACTTGAGTTGAAATTACGTTATATTCATTATATCCATTGCAAAGGTGTTATGAGAAGTGTATGATAGTTTTATTTCCTTACGTATGAGAAGTTGATAAATATAAACAGCGCTAGTCTACAATAGGATGATATATAGAAGTATATAAAATGCTTTAAATCATCCAGCAAAGATAAGTCACTGCCTGATCTAGATAACAACAGTTCTGCTGGAACACTTCATAGTACCTTGCATATGTACTACAAGCTGGCAGCACCTCCTACATAAAACCAGTAATATGGGAACAGGGGAGTATAGCATCCATTGCCTTACAATGATTTGGATCAAGGCTTTTGCCCCACATCATGACTGAATTAAGTCACAGTAAATCAAAACCCATTTTTGGCTCTGTGACTTTGAAACACACAATATAGTGACCCCAGAACCACATCATTTCAGATTTTTCCATCAATTTAGTGCAGCACCATGACAGCCTTGCCACTGGGACTGTTATCAGTCAGTGAGCTGAAGCTTGAGGGAACTTCTCCTCACAGCTTGAAGTGAGGATCAGGAAAATTTTGGTAAGAGAAAAGAAAGTTATTAATGGAAATTAATTTAATATGGCGTCAAGGCAAAAAGGGATGGAAATAAAGAAACACCTCTTAGGACAAGAGAAGAAGCAAGAGAGAGGAGAAAAACTTAGAGAAGTGGCAATCCACAGCCAAGCAAATGTTCGTCTGGAAGGGTGCAATGGCTGAGCACCCCAGACTTGGGATATGTTGTCAGGCAGGAAGAGAACTGATTTAACTGTCATCTGATAAATGACAGAACAGCGAAGTCAGCCTATAAAGTGGGATATTGTCGCTTTCTATCTCAGTTCCCATGAACAAAGCAGATTTTTTTCATTTGAGATTTCTCTTTGTTAGCTATTAGAATAATGATGCCTCACTTGCTACTGAATAAAAACAATAAGAAACGGGAGGACCCAAGATGACTGAAACAAAACTCCATAAAATAATTAAACCTCAGGCCTGCCCAAATGCTGACATCAAATGTGTAAAAGTCATTGATAGTTCTCTGTCTCATTATGGGAAACAGAGATTGATGAAACACAGCTGTGTTCACAGCAATTGATGGCATACATCATCATTTCCACAGCATTCACATTAAATTACTTAGCAGCTACAGTGCCAGTATAGATTATGGGATAACCCAGTCCTTTCTTTTAATCTCAGGCATCTGGAATTTCAGGGCCAGATGAACCTTTTTTCCTTCCTTTTTTTTTTTAGGCAACATAAACAAAGTAGTAATACCAAAGGCATGAGAATACCAAGCCTCCTCTGAGGAATATGTATTCACATTACACTCAAAAATAACTTTTAAAGTAATTCCTAAATTTTAATATATATTAATATCCAACCCCAGAAACACAGGAAAAGGGAGAGAGGCTTAGACTAACAAGAAGTTCAAAACCCATCCTGTAAAAGTATTGGCAATGCAGCATCCTTCTATATGAACCACAGCTGTGTGACTTGCCTATTTTCATTGCATTAGACAAACTAGGAACATCATACCCTCAGAAAGGCAGCTGAAGTGACAGAAGGTCCAAATGATCCCTTCTAACCAAAACTAGATGGTACTTAAATGCAGGGCCATTCTGGACCATATTAAGTTGATCCTGGAATCACAACAGAGATGCTTAAACACAGGAAGCAGCGAGAGATTCGGCTGAAATCCAGCTGATGTGATTAAAACTGGGCAAGTGCTTCGCTTGCCAGTTCAAGGATTCAAAGGCAGGTTCTGTATCTAAAGTAACTTTTATTCTGAAAGCAGACTGCACAACTAATAAGCACTGTGATTTTAAAGTATAAAAAAAAAAAAGGCAGCAACTGAACACGTGTTCAAACAGGAGGCCAGACTAATAAAAAGAAAACCCTGTATTTGCAAGTTATTGTTCTCAAAAATTAAACTCACCATGATATCTAATACAGTAATAACATAAGGAAGTAGCAAGACAGTAAAGAGAATGTCTTCTAAAACTGGCAAGGAGTAGTTTAGTCTAAATTACAGTGTAAAGTGTGAATAAAAGTAAGAAACTTGGGACATCAAGTGACTAATCTCTATAAAATAGCAATAGCCCCAGGAAACCATAAGAGTAAAGCCACTTGACCATGTTATTGATTTTATGAAAATATGTTCCAGAAAACCCCCAACTCAGACATGTACACATTTCCATGCCATAAAGATCCTTTCTGTTCTACAAAATTTGAGTTTCCCACCATTTCATTTTACTAAACTTTGAGGTGATTGTTACATTACAGCTTTTTTTCCTGATGTGTTTTGTTGGGGATTTTTGCTTGTTGTCAGCTCCATTTACAATCCCATGTCTGTAAACCTTTTAGGAAAGGTCATAAAAACCCTAATTTAACTACAGGCAAGTTCAGTAATAAAGTAGGTAAACAATTTCACCTAAAGCAAGTGAAAATTATCAAGGTTGTTAAAGATGCTTAGCACCCAAAGCAGATTCTGGTTTGCTGTTTGATCAATGTATTTGTGTAAAGGGAGTTCACATTTATGAGGTACATCAGAATATCTTGATGAACTACAACTCAGCTGTCCTGAGCCTAGCAGTTTTAAAGCATTTCATATGAAGTAAGTGAATATATTGACGTTCTATTCAGCATCACATGTTTAATGCCCTCAGTCACTTGAACAAAAAAACAGAATATATCCTATTTCTTGAAAACTTTCCACTGTTATTGATGACACCAAATGGCTGCAGTCTAGATGGTTACAGGCTGCATTATATTTATTTCCACAAAAAGTAAAAAACTGTTCATACTACTGCTACAATTTTAACCTGAGAACTGACAGCACTTGCCAGCTTGCTCGTTCGCAAAACATCCGACCCCAATTTTCATTCTGAACTGAGAGCACTTTGGTGCTCTAGTACATCAGTTCGGAAGCTGTAATTATTAATCCAACACAAGGGGATGGAATATGCTTTGAGGTGGAATATCAACAAACACTCCTTCCAGCCTGCTGGAAAGAGATGGCCAAATTGTACCTACTTTGCAGAAGTCATCGCCTCCCATAGTAACTGATTGTACCGAGACAGAACCAGGTAGGAAATAAGAATAGAGGTAGAGGAACAAGAATCATAGAATCATAGAATCGTTAAGGTTGGAAGGGACCTTTCAGATCATCTAGTCCAACCATTAACCTAACCTGACAAAACCACATCTAAACCATATCCCCAAGTACCTCGTCTACCCTTTTTTTAAACACCTCCAGGGATGGCGAATCCACCACCTCCCTGGGCAGCCTATTCCAATGTTGAATAACCCTTTCGGTGAAAAGATTTTTTCTAATATCCAACCTAAACCTCCCCTGGCTTAACTTGAACCCATTACCTCTCGTCCTATCGAATCCTAAGAATCCAACATTGTATTCATTTCCCTCTGAGATATCCCAGAAGACAAGGATCAAGCATGCATTGTTTATTCCTTTTAGTCAACATTGCATAGCAAACTACTGTGAAACAGGAGGACTACTGAGGGAGAAATAACAAGTGATTCTTTAGAGCCAGCTGAGATATTCTCCATGCAGGAAGACATTGTCTACCTGGAAAGTACTCTGAATGCTTTTTTTCCAGTCTTTAACACCTAAACAAAATCATATGCTGAAACTAATAAACTCAAGGCAATGCTTCATCTGCCTTAGCCTACATCTCAATCGTCCCAGGACATTCATGAACCCAAATGATCTAAGGGAGCCAAAGCACACTACTGAGCAGATCATTCCATCATTTCTTGAGAACAAAATAGACTCATTAACCTATTGTATATATTTGTGCACATACAAAAATACAGCTGTGCACAGCTTTCCTCAGAGGGATGAGAAGCAGCCTGGACCAATTTCCAGGCTGGGTGGTAAGGTTTCACTCTCCCTGGTTTTGCCAGGTTGCTACCTGTCACAATGAAGTTTCTGTTTTCTGTCAAGGCCAGATGCGTGGTTTGTTTTTTTTTTTGCTTTGTTTTCTGTGTTTGGGGAAACACCTCTCTGTCCTGGGAACTTTGTCTGCAAATATTTCCCTACCTGAAATATTTGTCCTACCTGAAAAAGCACTTTGCAAGTCCCTAATTCCCCATTCTAATCGGGGGTCCCAAAGTTTGATTTATGCAAGCAGTAACTGAGCCATATTGCACGATGATAAAGCCATTCAGTAGTCATACAACTCTGTAGCAGCTTAGTATATGGCTGTTTTTAAGTGCGATTGCATCTGACCAATGGAACAAGCAATTGCAGAGCCTGGGGAACAGTGATGTATAGCAGTAGACTCTATTTTCATTTTTACTTCATTTTTGATCTTCTGGTGAGCTGTAGCAGAACAGGTATTTGCTGTTTTAGCTAGGGTGGGCTGGAATCCAACTACACATATTAATTAGGAAGGGCAAATTATGTCCTGCATCCATTTTTTCTGTGCTCCTATGTGCTGTTGAAAACAACAGAATAAAAATGCAGCATAACTGGCTGATATTTAATGCCTCAGAGTAATATCTCCATGCCTTGCCCACCTTCACTGCTGTCATTTCAAGGACTGAAGTCACTGCAAACAATTCAACCTATGTTTGACCACCGTGGCAGAGAAGTTCTTTAAAGATCTGCACAAAAGGTGACAGGCAAGTTACAAAGACCATTTGCCTTTCCTCTCTCGTAGCATCAATCACAGTGCCTTTCCATGCTTCCCCGAATCAAGTATTTCCCCAAGAGGTTACTGTATTTCTTAAACAGCTATATTTTTAGCTCCATCTGCCTACATCATATACCTACTGTGTTATATATCTACACACCTCGGATGAGTACATTATGCAAAATACCTCCTCACCTCCTGCTGTCCACAACTTGCTCAACCACAGAGCATGAAAAAGGGATGCCTGCTTGTTGATCACCATTGCTATGAGTGGCCACAAGTAGCAAGTATTCTCTCCTGACCCCATATTCTTGAAAACCCTAAGCTGTGTCTTTGAGAAGCGAGCCATTCAGCGTTTCAACCTATTTTATTCTTCCTTCTTAAAAAGCGCTCTCTCAGTGCGGAAGCAGGTGACACCCTACAAGAGTATTTTTGATATGCAAATGTCTGCAAGGGCAGCTCTCTGGGTGGGCTGTCTCCAAGATGGGAAAATCCCCAAGACTAGCTCTACAGAGGCCAGCAGCGCTTACACAGGGAGCAAGGCAGCAGCAGTGGATATTACAGTAACTGCGCTGGAAAAATCCCCCCTCCTCCCCTGAGCATCTGTTCTACATGTGTTGAACAGATCTTCTTTGTCTCTTGTCCAGCAACATGCGAGTGAACCCGAGTTCCCCCAGGGAATGGAGGGATACAAGAGAAGTCAGCATAAAGATTTGTGCTGGAAGGATAAAAGATAACAGCCTGTCAAAAGGCAGACCTTTAAAGCTTAACACTTTCTTTCAAATTTGCTCTCACACTGCTATCCACTGCCAAAATATAATAAGCTTGCGACCCCAACTTATGTTTACTGTTTCTTAACAAGACATTTCAAGTGAAAAAAAAAAAAAATGAAGAAAATATACAGTGTGTAAACAGTAAAATCTAATTGGTAACTATTTCTATCTTAAAATTATGGTGAGATACGTTCAACTTTTAGCAATCACAAGTGTGCAAAACAGCCTGCAGACTCAGGAAAACATTTTCTTTGGTCATTTCTTTGCAGAGCTGACTTTATTACTTCACACACATACACACACAAACCTTCCTTCAGCCCCCTCAAAAAGTTTCAAATCACAGTTTAACTCTGACAAATTCAAAATGCCAAGACATCAGATCTTGCGCAGCTGAATGTCCAAGCCACCTAATCATGTAAGCGTAATACAGTTTCATGTAGAATCACAGAGTAACCCAAGATCACTCAAAAAAACATGAACTAAAATGTTGGGGGTGTTTTTAGCTTACGGTGTCCCCATGAAAGCACTGTGCAAAGGTTCCCAAGCTCCCTGCAACAGAGCTGGCTTCAGGAAAGTACAGTTAAGTCAGAGCAGGACAATCTCAGAAAAAAAGGAGTTCTATTGACAACTAAAACATACCAGTACAGTATGATAACAAGATCACGTTGCTTTCAGGTCCCTAGTGAGATATTTAGTTGGTAGCATTTGTCTATACTGGTCCTCCTGGAGTCACTCCCATGCTTCAAATTCACAGTGTAGACAAATTTACTTCAATTTTCACACTCTAGCACATGTTACAGCATTAGTATTTCAGACTTTGCTTTGAGTAATTCACACAGTTTCTGTAAATAATTTTCATTAGAGGAATTAAAAATGGCCTAAAAACCATTCTTTTGTTGCTCCCTGAACAGAAAGCCTGCAAATGCACATCCTGAGGGATGTAAAACATGTACTGAGGTGAAAATCTTCAGCTACTTCACAAAAGAATTGGGAAAACTAATACACACTCCTGATGTGTAAAAACAGTGGCCCAAATTTTTAACATTAACAACTAATTAATGAATGAATATTTTGAATTTTACTCTATGGTACTGCCGTATTAAAATGCTGGCCTGCTTTCTTCTCAGGAGGCAACTTAACTGTGAGACAGAATAAACATCATTTCAGAGCCTGAGAGGCATCTCACTTTGATATTTTGAAATGGTATTTACTTAGAGGTAAAGCAAATGATCAGTACAGCAAGCACTGATGAGAAAAGCAAAAAAGAGAGGGACAGTGGAGACAGAGGGGGAATTTGGGACAAAGACCATCTGGAGAGCTAAGGTGGCAGGTGCTGCTTCCGCAGAAAGGCAGGAGATGGAAGCTGTCCCTGACTGCTGCACCAAGGAAGTGCTGCTCGCTCCATACCCCTATTTCCAGCTGCCTCCCTTCATGCTCTGGCATCACCCTAAGGGTTTCCATGGGCATGGAGTAGGCAAATAAGACACTGGAGTTGCTGGAAGTCATCTCTCTGCTTGCCTTGACTGCACCTGGAGCCAACCCTGCACAAGCTGTGTGAAAGACAAGAAGGTCGGCTGTTTCCTCACACATCCATTTCTGGCAGAGAGGGGTGTAGTACAGTAGTACCAGTTCCTACAAAACCACCTGTGACCCCCCTGGTCCACCTATGGAAGAGCACACAGCATGTCTCTGAGATCACCTAGATACTCCTTCCCTCAACCTGGGTGTTTGCTCATTGCAACTCTCCTCTGACAAAGGCCACCCAGGAGCTAACAGCGAAATTTATTAGCTGCTGTTCAGCTGGTCTAAATTTTGAAAGGGGGTCAACAAGAGCGTCCATATCCTATTATGAATGCCCCATGCTCTCCAGTCCCATAGACTACTCCATTATTGCATTTCTTGTTAAGTACAGATCCACATTTTGATATTGTGCGTGATGGAAATTCCCTTGTATTTCTGGAATTCATTACAACCTTGGTCCACCCAAAGCATACTGGAAAGCAGGAAACAATAGAAAGAGCCTTCCAACTGTCACCTTGGATTTGTCATCAAATGTGGAAAATTATGTGAAAACTTTCAAGAGGTGAAATATATACCTTCCAAACTGGCAGAATAAGCAAAACAACACTTCATCGTGCTTAACTTCCTCTCAGGTGTCTCCCTATACCATTTAGCTGTCACTGGCTTGAAGTTAGCTACAGTAATCCCATCAAATGGGTTTTAAGCCTTATCACAGGTTAAAACCACGCAAACAAAAATAGGAATCATTTTGATATTATTACAGTGTGATAAAATATCTATTTTAGCAGTAAGACTCTACTGCCTGTGTATATACACCATACACATATCCCACAGTGCATCTTTTAATACAGTGTGGACAGTTAAAGTTACTGAACTGTATCAACTCATTTCTAAGAAACAAATTCACTGCAACCCATCAATGAAATCCATACAATGGAACTACTCAGGTCTTTTATGCCATCTATGCAAAAACCTAGTATATTTCATGTACAGTAATATCAAGACTGCTCTCTGAAAACTTGAAACACAGCCATTGGCTTCTGGTCTGAAGTAAAACATAGGCATTGCTGTAATTTAAAATGTGTTACTTGTAACATTTTCTTCTATGTTTTAATGCAGTAGAGTGTGCATTGGCTGAAACCCAACAGGGAATTTTTGACAACTTCTGCACAGCTAAAATCACCAAAACAATTTTAAGGGACCTGTATGGTCAGTTGGATAAAATTTGTAATACAGTAGCTATATAAAAATAGCCAATAATTGATTCAGCAACTATTCCTTATGTAGTCATTTTTGTTATTACAAAAAAAACATTAAAAAAATTAATGCTGCAAGCCTTCTGTTGTTGGCTATTTTTCCTCGGTGTAGAAGTACTAAAATCAACAGCCTCTGCCTCTCACTAATAAAAGTATAGGCCTATGTATCCACATATTAATACTATAACATTTGAAGATTCTGAGCCTTGGCTAAAATGAGTCCATCTGTTGTGCTCCGAGTAAGATATTCCCATAAAATACAGATGCAATAAGAGATGTACACTTACAGTCTCATGCTTTGGAGTTTAGGAAAAAAAGCTAAACCTTCTGTCTTGAAGAAAAAAATATCTAAGGCAAACCAACTAAGCACAAATGGTTTCATCTTTTGATGTTGCTGGATCAAGCATTCTTTGCTGGCATGTTCAAAATCAAAAGAAACATCCTGATAATGAGACATAGTGTTTTTGTGATCTTTTTTGATTTCCTGTATTAACATTAATGAAATAAAGAAGGCAACATCTGAAGTCTAAGGTCTTCATTCTTGCATAGCACATTAAAAAAAAAAAAAAAAAATCCTTTNTTGTGGCCAAAAGAGAATAAAACCCGCAAGTTACTTATACATCCCTTAGACAAAAACCATATAAGCTTGTTTTGTGACATGCAAACCTATTTATCATTAAGTTTAATGTTCTCTACTTACTTCCCTCATCTGTTTGCTCATAATCCATTTATGTGAAAATTCATTATATTGCTCATATCCCCAAAACAGCGTTTACCTGAAGCTAATGTGACACATAGGTACACACTGGCCTATACACAACAGGAATTTCACCTGTTGCTTGTATATTTATGATCATTCTACAGAAGGAAGTCTTCTTACCCTCCCACTCCCTGACCTCTCACAAAAATTATTTTGGGAAAAATAAAATCTAATTAGGTATCTATAAACAGATATGTTTTTCTTTTGCCGAATATCAGCAGTGACAATCATCTTCCCTCAAGTAAAATAGAGTTGGAATACAACTTTGGCAAGTCCCACTGCTCTGCGTATCACCTCTGAACTAATTTCAGAGGAGTCTCTATTTCTGGTTTCTGTTCATTCCTGTCATGATGAAACTACAACAATTCCAATTTTAAGTACAGAAACTAAACATCAGCAATGTGAAAACTGTTCCAACCAAATGTTTTTAGAAATACTGAAGGTTTGCAGTTCACAGAGGCACTTAAACATGTGCATAACTAAGGATATGAGTTGATTGTGTTGGCTTCAAACAAGATTATCCCCAAACTTGAGTTTCAGGTATATATAACTTTCCTCTGCTGTGAGTCAGAAAAACACCTTCTCTGACTCTGATTTAATAAGGTACAGCAAATATGTGCTTAAGGATGACACCTTCTCAGTTGGCCAAAGAAGGTAAATTCAGCCATAGTGCAGAAGCATTCCTCATTGTTTACGCTGTTTATCTATGCTGTAGAAAGAAATCACTGTTTTGTACGTGGCTCTGAGAAAAAGTCTTGAGTGCTACAGTGTGCTGGAGGAAGATTTTTTGTGAGACCTCCATTAGCCATCCAGGATGCCGCAGAAAAAAATGGGGCCACAGGCAGTTTTACACATCTCTTTCTCTCTGAACACACAAGTAGAACTCAAAGAGTCAGTAATAACAGGCCCAAAGAACCTGTGATCTCACCTATTCTGCCAGAAGATGAAACACACCAGGACAAAGTTACCCTCCCCAAGAACATTTCAACTATCAAACTTATTCTGGATCAGTTTGATCCTTTATAATGCTTACCAATTACATGTTTGAGCCTACACTGGGCACCCTAAAATTGGATTTGCCATGTTATTTATACCACTCCTCATTTTCACTCCTCCTTGGTCTCCTATCCATCTCAATTTTGCAGCCAGATAAAATTCTGAACAGAGTAAAATCTTTGTAATGCTCAAAGCAGAAAAAAACAAGTTCCCCTTGCATTTGTTTTATGATTATACAAACAGTTACCCCTACATAGGTTTTTGTACTGAATCGTAAGAGAAATGAGGTATGAGAATAGATGTTAGTTGCAATTACTTTACTGAACTTAATAAGACAAAGCACTTTTAAAGAACCTGCAATTTTTTCATGTTACTTTCTCTAAGAAAAGTATCCTTCATCTAGATATCAAAATAGTTACAGTAGTAATAAATGTTATACAACCACTGACTGGACCAGAACATGCTGAAGAAGAGCATAATTCTTTGGACTTTCAGTTTAGTTACTTCATCATTCCTATTAAAGCCTTATTTTTGGGTATCTAATTTCTCAAAGCTTATGCCTGCATAAACATTTAAGCTTCATATTAATATAGCTGAGCTTTTTTCTTTTTATCTTAATATATTCAGTACCTCAGAAGGCGCCACAGCTGGAATGCAGCTCTTGGATATGATCGTAAGTGCTTCAAAGGGAATGGGAGAGGTCAGCATGCCTGAAAGAAAAGATATTGCCACTGCCAAGGACCAAAGAGATTGTGACAAGATGGGAATACAGAAGTTAATATAGAAAAGGAAAGATAGTTAAGAAAACCAGGGACAGAAACAGTGAGGTTCTAGTGGTAGGAAAGTTAAAATTCTTTGCTTTCTGAAAACAACCATGGATAAAATTCAACAAACAGAAAAAACCTTCACAAGGGCTAAGTGAAGGCTGATAACGCAGTGCAGGGCTACAACAAAGAGATTCCTTACAGAAACGTGAATTAACTTAGGTAAAACGAAAGCACTTTATAAATCTATATTAATTCTGAGAAACAGCCCACAGTGTTTTTGTCAAGCTAAAGCATTGTGAGGTTCTGACATATTTGAATAGTTAATTGGGCTGTTTGTGTGTGTGCATACACACACACATATATCTTTAATTTTTGGCTTCCAGCCATACTGGAAGTAGTGAAGTACCATAGGAAAAGGCTTCTTGCAAAAGAAACATAATGTATCAGTTTTGTTCAAAGTAGTATTAGTAAATCAATGTAAATGAAAGCATTTGCCCCTTAGTTGGCTCAGAAGGAACAAAGTTCTAAACTTATTAAGAAACTTCAAAGGAAATATGAAAAGGAAAAGGTCTAATGAAAAGGAACATTTATATGGAGTTTCAAGTAGTTTGTGCCCATATACAAATATTTGTTCAGGGATTATTGTTTATGAAAATTCTTCTTATTGAGCTCAGCCTTTGCAACATCTTTCATTTTTCCTAAAGTTAGCCACATTCAGCAAAACAAGTGCTCCAGATGTTGTAGTGTTTTTATGATGCAGACAGATGTCTTGTAGGTAAATTCACCTCAACCATTTCAGTTGTGTATGTTTCGAGCCATATTTTTCTTGTCCCAGTTGTTTCCGTACACACAAGAAGTTGAGCTCCTTTCAGGTAAACAGTAAAAAGCAATGAAGAAAAATCCAGATTTTGCACACTCATACTTTACATGGTCCAAATACCCAAGCACTGCCACATTCATTCACCATCCCCAGCACATGCAACAACTCTCCCACCTCTGTGAAAACATCATGTAACAAGTGCTACATTTGACACCCAAGTGCAATGACAAGCTGACAAAAATTGGTGAAGGACAGATAAGACAGGAGAATCATTTTGTCCACTGAATGAATCAAGGTAACGTTTTATCAGTCAAGAGGGCTTAGCACATGCAAGAACCTGCAACTGATACCGTCAATGGCCCAGAGACAACAGTAAATTTAATTGGTTTTATAGGAGAACATTAAGCTTTGGGAGAAATAGGGTAGACCAATTCTGTAAGACTAAGTATTCTACTTTCCCCATTGTCCCACTAGTATAGTCTTTAAATGGATTTAGGGTATGTCATCCCCCAACTACAGGTATATATCCATTGGCCCTTGTACTGAAACTCGTACGAGTTTATTTGTTATGGTTGCGATCCATATTCACTGCACCTAGATACTAGATTATGTCATTTTTCTGCTTGACAGCATCTTCCAAAGTACAGATGTTTGATATTATAAAGGAAGACAGGTTAATATTGAAAATGAACTTTCCAAAAGCCTATGTATATACAATAACTGCATTAATTTCAGACACTTGGAAATTTGACAAAAACTGCATTAAAAAAGAAAATTATCAAAAAGTTTGTTTCTAGTCAGAAACTGTGCTAGCAAGTAAAGTTATGCTAGCAACGTTAAAGAAATATATACAAGAACAATACACAAAGGAAGTTGCTAAGCATACATTATTAAGTAGGAAAATAAAAATATGCAACTTAAAAAAAAAACACGCACACACGAAAAATTATTGTTTAAAAAAAATGGTTCTCTGTTGTTCTACATGAAATTTTCTATTCATTTCGTCCAGATTACCAATTGCAACTACAGATTCCTTGGGTTAGAGACCCTCAATAGTAACATAATAATCTATACACTCAAAACATCTCTTTTACAACCAGTCTTACTAGCTGTCAAATACTATTTACTTTGGGTTGTCCATATCCAATAGCAATGCATTGATGGTAAAGTAGTCCAATCCATAAACCAGATTCAGAACAAATGCAAAGTTTCTGGCGAAGTTCTTTGCCTCATGACAGATCAATACTTGCGTCTCACATCATGACTCCAGAGATACCGCATGGACATACTTCTTTACTCTCTCTTAGCAGGGTAAAGGGTAACTGAAATCTGAGCAAATCCCAGACAGTCAAGTGGTAAATGAAGACTTCAGAGCATCCCATCATAGATAATGTAGATATTACCAGCAACGGTTACTCGTGCCTCATTGTGCCTTGTAGAGGATTGCAACTATTGGAACTGGCACTGAACCACCAGAACAAATGAAGGCTGCAAACATTTCCATCAGTAAGCTTTGTGAACCCGTGCAGATCCCTCCCCTGCACACAATTTCTGTGGGCAGAATTTTCCAAGGGCCACAAGTTCATGGGCCAGGTCCCTATGAACTATTCGACTAGTAAAATGAAGCTGATATTTCACCATAGCATATTTAGTTTATTTTTCACTTTCTAGGTTTTGAACCTGAAGATAACTGGAAAATGCAAGTAGCATTTTTATTTATGCTATAGACATATTTATGCTATATTTTTCCTACAACATATCTTGAATTGTCCTTTTAAAAAACAAATCTAAAGACTGAGGGTTAAAAACCAGCATCACTAAATGTCACAGAATTTGGCATAAAATTGCAAGGGTGACCAATCCTTATTTTGAATGAATTTGGACAAAGTCATTTAGGTTTGGTGTTACAGTTTTTTATATGCTCTTAAACAAGAATTCGCAAAGCAACAGTTGGATTTATTTCAATTAATTGCAACCTAGAAGTCTGTATTAATTTGGGAGGGCCCACAAACTGTAAAACCCCTCCAAGCCTCTGATTCTCACACTATGCATCAACGCATCTATGCTTTTTCCTGACTTACATCAGAACTGTCTGGCTATCATATGACAATTAGCATCATAGTTTTGAAGACAGCTTTAGTAAATAAGAAAGGCTGCTGCAAACAAACTTGCATCCTCTAGCTACAAGCACTACAGTTGCTTCATGACAGGAAGACAGCAGAGTGCCTTCTGGCATAACAGTGGAGCAAAAGTTGAGTAACAGGCTGTCTAATGTCCTCTACTGATTCATTAGAAACATGTTTGTGCAGCATTCGAGTTCTCCTTGATGACTTTTCACCTGAATATTGATCACAGTTGACTCTACTTAGTTCCTAGGAGTTTGATCATGTCACGCACTCAAACTGTCCCTCTGCTGGTCTGCAGTGTAACATACAGAACGATAATCTATTTGAATTGACAATTCCTTTGTAAATGAAGCCAAACCACAAGATCAGAACACTGTGATCGCATAGAAGGGCAACGAGTAACATGGGTTATTTACTGATTGATACTTCTCCGTAGTAATAACACAAGCTTCTATTGGAGAACATCTGGAAACATTACAGTGCAATAGTTCTTTAAAAATAATGAGGTCTATCAATCATGCGTATGACCACTGAATATGAAAGAGCTTCACGTTGTCTATAAACCAACCAGATTTGATGCTACTCACTCACGACTGGTGATTTCACTTTGGCCAGGACAAATAGGTATCTGCAGAGCAGCTGCTGTAGTCATAACAGAGAGTATCTTCTTTGAATGGACTCATGTGCCAAACTAGTGCATGTTGTAGAAAATAGCTCACCAAAGAAAAGAACAAAGCCACAACTACAAAGGTAAATAAGTCAAAGAGACTTAGCTCAATAAGATTTATAGGAGGTATCAAATCTTGAGCATGACTTCAACCATCCAAATGCTAACAAAAATCAGAGCCGTTAGTTGTTTAATTTTTTTAATTATGCCACTTCAAAGAATACAGGTAAGTCATGGTATTATTAATTCTCTCTCAGTATAAACTAGGTAAGACTAATGCGTAGGAAGGAGATGTTACTATACAGTGTAAGCAAAGGCAGACCTGGAAAAATAGAGGCAGAAATCAGTTTTGTAAGAACTTACTGCTCATCAATGGCAGTGCAATTTCAGAAAAACAAGCCCAAACGCTTACATGAGTGACTTGCACTATTCATTATAATATCACTTGGTTCTGCAAAGACAAGCAAACTGAACTGTCAAGTCTTCCCAGCTGTTTCCACTCTCCAGTGTTGCACAACTGGTCAATACCACATCTCCTGCTCACTGCACACGTTGCAATGCATTCTGGTGAACATGAGCAGTGCACGAATGAGAAACTAGAGAAAGGGAAGAGAGGAGGAAACAGTGGAGATGACAAGGGGGAGAAAATGGCAGTGAAGAATTCTTGAAGTTGCAGAGAGGGACAGAAAAATAAAAGAGTTTGATATGGTTGCTTAAGAGGCTCTGCATTGCTTGGGCAAGTAGAATACACTTGGGGTTTTTAGTTTGAGAATTTTCTAATGTCTGCCAAAATACTGGGATTCAATCTCAGATTTCACAAATCAAATCCTTGATGCAAAATATTCAGACTTGGGCAACTAACATTAGACACCTTTATCTGCATGAAGACATCAAATCAAAGGTCTGAATTTCCTTTGCTGCTCCTCTAAAGTGGAACTATTTCAAATTGTTGGAATTAAACATATATGGAAAAGCAGTTACTTGGATCCAAAATATGACTGACAACCTCTTTCCATACATTTTTCCAGGAAAACTGAAATAAGGCAAGTAATTCTCACTTACTATCCAAAATGCCATTTCGGGAGAATGTTCTGCCTGGAACCTTGATTTCAGGCAACTTTCAGGTTTGGTGCAAAGCCCTTTACTATTTCAATAGTATTTCCTCTACTGTTCAGCCTCTACTTTTCCCATTAGCTTTTCCTTTCTTTGTTTTCATCTCCTTGTCTAGGTGGGGAGGAAAGAATTAGCTAGCCAGTTGCATTTCCAAAATAGAGGTAACAGAAGCAACTTTGAAGTAGAGAAATCAAAGCTAGGCGAGAAATGCACTGACTTCCCCTATCAGGCACTAATCTACCCTTTCAGCAACATTGCTGTAACACTACTTTCCTCACTATCCCAATCATTTAGTCCTTTATTTTAAAAAGTCATTCTGGGAGAGCCATAGAAGAAAACAAAATAGTTTATAAAACAGTGCAAAGTACAAGTGCTGAATAAAATTGTGGAGAATACAGGAACCTCCCAGGCATTCAGAAGGCCAATGTATTAACCAGGTCACAAGAAGTAAACAAAGTCTGATTGTTAATTTGTCTATTTTTCTCACCCAGTTTGGGGGTGAAAAAAAATCTCTTGTCATCCGTTTATACTAATAGTGTATAATACTACTGCATCAACTTAGGGAAACTCAGCCAGGACCATGACATGATGTATCTTCTGATACAGAACAGGCAGCACTTTGTGAGGCATAGCCTGGCTTGCACAAAAGCCAGCTCTGGACAAGGTACAGAAACCACAGAGCAAGAGCAGCCCAGCAGGCAGAGTCTGACATTTTGAGCCACAAGGATTCATTGCCATTACCCAAAGCCTACGCTTTCTGAAGACTTTAGCTCTGAGAGTCTCTTTGTGGCAAACCTTGATGTAATATACGCCCTCTTGTATTGGCTGGAGCATGCTCACTCTCCCTTTTTACTTCAGCCAGAGCAGAAGTGGCACTAAATGGACTTTCATTTGACACAAGCTGAACTTGCGTCAAGACCCGTGCTCATACCACCACGTGGAAAGCTCAGCTACCCTAACGTCAAGCATAACCAGCAAAAAAGAGCAACAACAAGAGTTTGTAAAAGAAGGGTTGGTAATAAATCCGTTTCTCAAGCAAGTACCTACTATACAAGTACACGCACTACAACTCAGTACTTGGAAAGTAGCTATTTATAAGCAGAGAGACGAATTAGGCTCATTTTTCACATTCAGTACAAGACAGTTTCTCAAGACCAGACTGATGAAAGGGGTGAATGCCGAGTCTGAGGCCAGATGGAATATTGCCCTTTCAGATCAATGTAGAAAAATGGTCTTTTGCCAAACAAATAAACAGAGGAGAAAAAAGAAAGCAAGCCTAATTATACCAACCTTTCTAAGAAACATTTCCAAAAATACTTATTGGCCTTATCCAGAGCGGAAAGTTTCAGAAGGAGCACCAGAGGTGTTTTATTTTAGCTTGGCATGAGTAGGGAAATTATAGGAATGATTTCTAAGCGTGGCAAATGCAGCTGCTTCTCAAAGACACAGTTTAAAGGTTCTACATAAAGTCATAAAACCCTTGAGAGACTTGCAAAGAGCTGGCATGGTTTCATTTGAATTTAAGAATTTTATTTTTTTTTTTTTTAAAGAGCCAGTTGGATTCTGTTGTAACAGAGCTCAAGGCAACACCATTAAGACAATAGTGGGACTACAGTGATCAATTGCTCCAAAGCGTCACCATGTTCAAGGCTAGGCCCTCTAAAACTCCTATTAAAATGACACCAATTCAAAGATTTCAAATAATGAGAGGACAAAACTTGCCAAGGGTTATAACCTCACTGAGTTTTAGCAAATCACAGTTACTATACAGAAACAGGCAGAAACAACTCAGAAGAAAAAAAGTTAAATGCCTGACTAAAGCTTGCCAGACTCACGTTGTGACTACAGGAAACATTCCTGTTGTGTGTGAACTTTGGGTGGGAAGAGAGAGAGAGATACGAAGGCTGGTGGTTAGCCATAAAGAGAGCTTTGGACTAGGCAGAAGCAACTTTTCCCTTTACGGGGGTCATACTGGCCAGTGAAGGGATGGGAGAAAAGGCTAACACATAAGCAGTAAGTTTCTCAGTTTTCAGCATGAAATTTTTCATAAAATATAAACAGGGAGGAATGAAAAATTGATAATTCCATTGCTGAAGACATTTTGGTCATTTGTGGTGCTGACACAACCAAAGATCTCTCTAGGCAGTAAATATACTGGTTTCCTATGAAAGCTGGGTTTTGACTGGATAAACCACAAACTCATGTCCTTTAGGTAAAAAGCTTTACATGCTTGTCCTCTGCATTTCTGAAAGGCAGACGTTTTCTAGCAAAAAGATAATTTGACCAAAATACTTTTACAAACAAGACCCAGGTTGGAAGGCAGCAGTAGGGTTACAGAGGTTGGTCTGGCTTTGGGGGCAGGTGCTGGGTACATTAGCTGACCAGATACCAAGTACGTTTTAGATTCACACTCAGGAAGTCCAAGCTCCTTTGGAATCTTTGGTTGACCTCATGGGTCACACCAAACATTCACACAACTTCTCTTACTTTCTTCTTCATACATTTTCTTTCCACTGCCTCGCAGGAAAGCAAAAAGACTGTTCGTTCAGGTCTATTCTGCAGATCTACAGAGCACATGCATCTAGGGTAACGGATGAGTATTTAACATTTGAGAGACTGCTGATGAAGATGGGACCTTCCCAAGGTTCATTCTGTGTTCACCTCTCATGTATCAAAAATCCCAATTCCTCCACTTTAAAATTTCCAGCATATATTTTAAGTTAATTTCCAGTGCGCACACACCCCTCATTTACAATTTACTAGGAAAATTCCAACATGACATTCAGTAAGAATATCAATTTTTGTTGTCTTTATGATTCTTTTAAAACCTTGTTGTAATTGCAATTGCAAAAACTGTAATTGCAGTTTCCGAGACTGCAGGAACTATTTAGTACAGTGCTAATCTAAAGCTACAAATACCAAGAAAACATAAAAGGAGGTTCTGTACATTTCAGAGATTTATACCAAGCCAGCACTCCTGCATAAAGTAGTAGAACCATTCATCCTAGTACTTCACAGAAAGATGAAAGATTGTGGTTTCCACAAAGTGCGAATGTCAACAAGTGTCATCCCTGGCAAGCAGGAAGGAAATCATAGCTCCTGGACATAAGATATTTCACTGAAAATACTGTCTTCTATATAAAGCAAGGATATTTTAGTTCAAATGTGTCAAACAAGCACTAAAATTGTTGCATTTTCACCCAAGGGGTGCGAAATGACCAATAAAATCAAGCCGCTTTCATCCAGTATAGATTAAAAGAAGCACTTCAGACAAGATTGTATTCAGAAACAAATTATGAACTAAGCATAGCATGTGGAAGTGGAGCTTTTGTCAGTAGCAAATATCATCAAGATCAAGAATTAGTATTTTACAGTTATA
>RSEF01000004.1:45456076-45477356 GCA_003993805.1 Himantopus leucocephalus | reverse complement strand
AAGCTGTTCCATCATCTTTCCAGGAATGGAGGTGAGGCTGACCGGCCTGTAGTTTCCCGAGTCATCCTGCTTGCCCTTTTTGAAGATTGGAGTGACATTGGCCTTCCTCCAGTCCTCAGGCAGCTCACCTGTTCTCCAGGACCTTTCAAAGATGATGGAGAGTGGCCCAGCAATGACTTCCGCCAGCTCCTTCAGCACTTGTGGGTGCATCCCATCAGGCCCCATGGCCTTGTTCTTCTTCAACCAAGGGAAAGCCTTCCTTCCTCCAGACTTTCTCTGTTACCCGCAATGTCTGGGACTCCCGAGGGCTGGCCCGAGCAGTGAGGACTGAAGCAAAGAAGGCATTCAGCAACTCCACCTTCTCTGCATCATCTGTCACCACAGCACCTGTTTCGTTCAACAGAGGGCCCACATTTTCCCTAGCTTTCCTTTTGCCTCCAATATATTTAAAGAAACCCTTCCTATTGACCTTGTCATTCCTCACCCGGTTGAATTCCAAGGCTGCCTTGGCTTTCCTGCTTTCATCCCTGCACATCCTGACAGCATTCTTATACTCTTCCCAAGCCGTCAGCCCCTTCTTCCACATACTGTAAACTTCCTTCCTCCACCTGAGCTTTTTCAGAAGCTCCCTGCTAGCCATGCAGGTCTCCTGCTTCCCTTGCCTGATTTCTTGCTCTTAGGGATGCACCGATCCTGAGCTTGGAGGAAGTGATGCTTAAATATCAGCCAGCTCTCTTGAGCCCCCCCCACCCTCTAGAGCCCTCACACATGGGATTTCCCCAAGCAATTCCTTGAAGGGATCAAAATTAGCCATCCTGAAGTCTAAGGTTTCAATCTTACTTGTCGTTTTGTGCATACTGCACTTAACCCTGAATTCTATCTTCTCATGATCACTGCAGCCAAGTCTGCCCCCAACCTTAACGTCCTCCACCAGTCCTTCTTTGTTTGTCAGTACTAGGTCCAGTAGTACACCTTAGATGCACTTCAGTTGGGCTATTGATCCTTCAATTGGGCTATTTTGGAGGGAGAGGCCCTAATTCCTAGATGACCATTCTCAGGCACTTCCATGATTTCTAACATGTCAATAACCCTCACATCGTTGTTGCTGCATGGATCTCCATCCCCTACCTCCACTGAGATGGCAGGCCAAAGGACCTCACTAGCACACTGTCCCTCAAACATGAGGCCCCAAGGCTTATCTCTAGTTAGCCTGGTTTTATCCCTTTCCCCCTTCAAATCTAGTTTAAAGCTCTTTCAATGAGCCCTGCTAAGTCCTGTGCAAAGTTCCTTTTCCCCCTTTTGACCGAGTCTGTCGCCAGCAAGCCTGGTGCCATGTAGACTGACCCATGATCAAAAAAACCAAAATTCTGCCGGTGACACCAGGCTCAGAGTCAGGTATTGATCCCTTGTTTTGGGATGCAGGAATGAATGGATTACAGCTCAAGATGCTTTCTAGCCCTACTTTCTACAATGGTGTGATAGGGAAAAATTTTCAACGTAAATACTCTGAGCATGGATTTCTTCATGGGCACTATAGCCTGAACAAGTAACACCGTTTGAAGGACGCCAATTCTAATAGTAACATTATTGTATAAGTAATATTTATTTTATTGGCATTGACAGCAACAGAACTACAGAAAAGACCAACAGTAAAAACTAAGCCCCTTGCCTGTCCATCAGTCATGACCCAGCTGGGGCTTTCAAAACCTTCATGGCACACTCAGACTAGGGTCTTGCCTGAACTTAATATTTCCCTGTCACCAACACATCTTGTTTTCCCCAAACATATCGTACTTCCACACCAGCAAGACTACTAGAAAGAAGTGGTTCTGTTATCACCAGTCAAGCCTTCCTACCCAATAAGCCTCTTCTGTGCAGAGCCTGGTACCCAAGGAGCAATCCTGCCCCACTGAAGAGCTCTAGCTGGAGTCCTTGGGCATCTGGAGCCCATTTATAGGAGTATTCCCAGAATCATAATGAGACTAGAAAACCCACAACGCTTTTGACAAGTCTCCCTAGAGTAATTATAAACAACCCAACTGTGCATAAGATAAACAATCCCCAGTTCAATTGCTGAACAATCACTGTTGCAATAACCAAATAGAAGAACAGAGATTTGTGAACAAAAATATTTGAGTCCCAGGAGATAAAAGAGGAGGAAAATATCAGGTAAGTGTGTTAGACTCATTACACTCAGGGAAGCACCCACATTTGTTCTTTGCTTTTTATTAATCGTATGCTCTGATATATATTCATCCAAATAGATTTTGTTCTGAATATAATATAATATTTATTAATGGAAACGCAGAGACATTCTTATTAAGTGAAGTGTCACTTCTTCCTAAATTTTCAAGTAT
The DNA here is from genome assembly GCA_003993805.1 of Himantopus leucocephalus. Taxonomy (NCBI): domain Eukaryota; kingdom Metazoa; phylum Chordata; class Aves; order Charadriiformes; family Recurvirostridae; genus Himantopus; species Himantopus leucocephalus. The sequence continues at coordinate 45,474,999 of RSEF01000004.1, read as the reverse complement.
CATATTTGCAGATAGAATGTTCTTTGAAAAAGGGAAATGGAGGAAAACAATGGCTGCAAGGACAATGAAAAGTTTTGGAGTTAAGTCGTAGCAATGTCTTTATTTTGCCAAAAATCTTTTGATGAATCATTACTAGCTTTAATTGCCAGTGGCACTGATAAAAATGATGTACTTTGAAAAACAAAGTGGATCTGCAGTCTTTCATCAGGGACCAGATGTTTTAAAATATACCTAAGGTGTTTGCTGTAGATTAATAAAAGCATTTGAGGAGTAAAGGTGTGCAAGCATCGTGGTGCTAAGAGATAAGAGATTGTTTAAAAAAAAAGAGATATTGCAATTTCCACACATTTGGGGTGGTATTCAAACTGGAATACCAGTTAATCTAACATAATAAGAATTAGACAAAGGAATAAAACCAATAATTAGAGGTAGTTACGGATGTAGTCACTTGAGTAATCTAGGTCATTTGACCCAGGAAGCCTTAGAACAAGAGAATTATGAACAGATTACTTTTTTCAACTAAAAGGACAGTAAACTTGGTCATTTTCTGTACTGCAGAATACATTTTTTTCTTAGAAATGTAAATGGATTCTTCTTATTTCATGAAATGATGTAATACTAATTTTTTTTTTTTTTTAAAACTAAGGACAAGTGACTTAATCAAACTATAGAAGACAAGATTCTGGTAAGATCTTTTTATAAAACCTCATGTGGGCACTGTTTTGATTTCATTTTTCATGTTATTTTTTGTTGCGTATGGATATTCACGGATAAAATTTTTCATCTACAAAAATATTCTTAGTTACATTTTCTACCTATGGGATTTTTTGTAGGCTCATATAACTGCCCAAAGCTATCCAACCTAAAAAAGGTCATCTCATTAATTTTAAAATTCAAGTCAAGCAAATCACACTCTGATCAGAGAAAATCCACAAGGAGAAACAAGAGCTAAATATGACAGTGGGAAAGATATGCTTAGCTCTAGATTTTAGATATGTGAAACATATGAATTGACTACTTATCTTTCCAAAAATTCTCACAGAACACCATCATAATCTTAAATTACTTGAAGCATTACTTCCATGTTTTTCACTTGGGATCCGTACAGAGTATAATACCAAATATGCAAAGTTTCATGTATGCAACCATGGAACAAAAATATCATCCCCAAACTGTCTGCACTCATGTTTGAAAGTTCTGAAGTGGGCAGCTACAATAAGAAAGAACAAAATGAAAAAGGCAACGAGTTGTTCTTTTTTACAGATTCAAGATCCCTCCCATTGAGTATTCAGGCTCTTTTTTCTGCTACAGCTTCAGTTCCAGCAGAGAGGAGGGAATCAGAAGGAGGAGGACAGACCACCACACTGAAAGCTGGAATGAGTTGAAAGATAAATGGCATGTGAAATTAGAAAGGGGAAAGGGAGCAGAGCAACTCCTGAGTGAATGGCTACAGCAGCAGAAGTTTATGCTCTCGATTTTCATCTCAAGACATAAAATCTTCACTTCCTTCCTTAAGACCGTGTTTCAGACAATTGTATTCAAAGTGTACAAACTAACACTGCTATATTTTATGCAAGAGGAAGCAGTGTCTAGAAGAGAATCCAAGAAGCAGCAAAGGTCTTCTCCTGGCTCTGAAGCTGAACAGCCTTTGTATCACTGTGCTACAATCCTTTGACTAACCTTCCCTTCAGATGAAGAAGCCTTAATGTGTCTCTATGACAGGCTATGAAGACATTTAAAAATTATTGAGTATAACTTTCTGAGTTTGTTTTTAAAGCATTCCATATTGCCTCCTGCGTTATTATCAGAGCTACCACAGAATACTATAGGAGCCAAGCTGTATCAAGAGAGAGGACTTCTGGAAATATCTACCCTAAGGTACCACATGTAACACTGCTATCAGTTCACAGGGCTATGCCATCCTAGAAGAAACAGGCCATTATTCCACACACAGCAGATTCATTTTTCAAGCTAGTTATAGATTACAAAAATCTGCAGCTTTACCTAAGTGTAGGGTACCCAAGTCCCCATGTCATCTGTGCTGTCACTTTCTTCTACAGGAAGAAAGAGAAGACAGCCAAGGAATGAAACTGATATAGCTCTGAGCTACCACCCTTGGAATTTCTTTGGTCCTATTCCCTGCTCTCCTCGACTCTTATGACCTCTCTGCACATCTTCATCTTCTTAATCAGGTTAAGTATCAAAAATAACACTTCATTATCTCTAGGCACGCTTTGGAGGATAAACACGCTAAAGGCTGCATGTTAATTAATAAATCATTGGGAACCAATAAGTTCCAGGCTGGCTGCTTTGCATTTCATAACACTGGGCTAAATTTTGTCAGGATTATTTCTTACCCTAAGCAGGTTGTTTCAAATAACTACACCCTACAACAGGCAGTAGAGAGGATGTCTGGTTTTGTTCCTACTTGCACTTGTGTGTTCTGGAGAAGAATGGCTGGGAAATGTTTTCTTAGTAATACTTTCCATTTGATCTGCCATTGTTAATTGAAGGACACAATATTTCATTATGTTTCTCTTCCTGGCAGCCTGCACAGTAATTGCACACAGTAGCTAGAGACAAGTGGACTAGCAGTTCTGGAACTGGGAACAGGAAAGATGAACAATTTGTAAATTAAGCTCTTCTTCTCGTGGTAACAAACTGAATTATTTATAAAAAAGCAGTTTTACACCAGCTCCATTTTGCTGCACACTGAATAATGTCAACCTATTATGAAAGATTTTGTACTATTCAAATAGTAAATGAGCTCCAGCTCTTTCCTGGAGTTCATTATTCTATAAACTTGACTTTCATGGGAGTCCAAAGGAAAATAAGAGGATTTTTGAGGAAGAGATGTCAATTTCAGCTGGAGAGCAGTGTCCTTTATTCCACTGCTCCTATTGTACATGGCACTGGAGAAGGAACCCTAGATCAATCCCAAAATGTGGTTTGTTGGTGAGGTTGGACTGCTTACAGCATGTAGCATGAGAGTCATGCCTGTGAGAGGAAAAAAATATATATAGCCCACAGAATGTGGACACAGAAACTATTTCTTCCTGACTATAAAAGTCAATACTATTATTGTCATGACAGCTACTTATTTTTCTTTTGTTTTCCTGAACCAAATCTTCAGAAAGATCATTCTACTGATGTTTAACTGCAAGTGACTTCTTTTTTTAATGGAAATAAATCTTTCTTGTAAAAATGCAGAAACTAGTTCTCACTTCAGCATCCAGATCAGTAGATGGGTTAATACCTGTGACGTGCTAGCTTTCCAGAAAAGACAAGTCAGATAGCCAGAACAAAAGTCCTTTGTAGAGACTACAGTAGCGTGTATTGTTAGTGGATGCCATGGGTTAAACTAACCTTTACCAATAACATTAAAGCAGATATTGAACAAGTGTTCCTAGCTCAAGCATTGGTGCTAATGTTCTGAAAAATAACACAGGCAGTTTTAACAACTGAATATGTATAATTAGTGAACTCTCATGAATTAGATTTGCAAAGCAATTACATGTATAAATAACTGCATATTCACTGTGAGAATGATGGCAAGCAAAACTGAACAGTGGCACCAAGCGTCTTTCCATGACAAGTAAGAAGGGAACTTTGTTCAACTATACATCTAAAAGCATGGCAAAGAAGAGAAAACTGATAGTATACAAAAAATATCAGGAAAATAAAACTGCTTCTTATTGTTTTAAACATCCCATTTGAGACACAAAATAACGTCTTTTTTTCAGTGCTTAAACCTTGAAAGGATAAACTTAAAAGACCAGCATGTAAAAGAGTGGTCAAAACAGGAGGCATAAGGCCTAGGGTGTTCTGGGTAAAGGCAATCAGCAATTTCTCTCTACAAGGCTGCACAACTGGACCCCTGTGATAGCTTTCTGAAAGGCAGAAACTTAGTACTTGATGATTTTCTTTTTTTCTTCAGCACTTTCAAGAAAGGTCTACTATATGCATGTGCAACTATACCTTCAGGTACTTAAAAGAGAACCAGTACATGGCCTAAGGAAAAGGATATTAAAGTATTTGAAACAGTCACTTTTGGGGAACAAATACCTTCTTTTAGATGCAGGGTATGAAATTTTAGGGAGGCGTTCTTCTGTATCAGACCTGAGAAATTTTCTTTCAATTAGTTTAATTCACTGATCGGTTTATCAAACCAGATCGTGTTAACATGCAGCCATCACAAGTGGGCATAATTCAGAACATCATCTTAGGCCACCAATTTATGCAAATGCATGCACATATTCCTGACCCATCTTGAGAACCCCACCAGCGTACCAACACAAGCTCACAACTGCCCAAGTTAACCGGGACACCCTTGGAGGCAGGATGTGTTAGCCTGGACAGCAGGATGCAGTGTGCATGCAGATACAGCATTTCTGGTATAAAGCTACTTTATTCAGACCCAATTCAGGTATATCTGCATAAGTCACATCCCTTGTGCAAAAGAGGCTGTCTGTGCTTCAGCATTATTCAGGCTTGATGCAACCTGGAACTCCTAAAAATCTACAAATTAAGTAATAAAATAAATCACAACAATATTTTATTCAATTGTTGATTTTGTAAACATATTATAAAATGCCAGAGCAGGTTGGAACTCAGGTTAACATATCCCCGATTGTGCCAGATTTCTTCCATACACATTCTATTTTTTAAAACCATCATTTTAAAAAAGAAAAACCTCAAATGACAGGGTTTAATCAGGAGAAACTATTCCACAATATAATATATCTTACCATTAGGACTTTTTTCCCTCCCAGATGTTTTAGCTAGAATTTGTCAGTTCCACTATTCCCAGTTACTGTTCCATTTTTTCCAAATCCAAGTTCTTTGCCCTCTCTGGAATTTCCATGTAACAAATACAAAGCCTTGGTCTGTCTTGGAACTGTATGGCCAAACTTCTCATATTTAGTCACTTTTATCTTTCCTTATTAATATGTTCTTCCCCCCCTTGAGCACGTTTAATTCTTGATGGGCTGTGTTTGAGAGTAGAGATAAAAAAAATGCAAGGAAGAAAGATAGTCTGAGATAATATGAGATTTTTTCCAGCTAACTCCATAATTAGAACTTGTTCAAAACTGTCCTAGAAGAATATTTTTGTAGATAGGAGAGCATTGGTTATGAGAAGCAACAAACAACATCAAACAAAGAAACCTATTCCTTTTGGTCAAAGCACTTAATCCTAACTACTTCAGGTAATTTCCACACAGTTGACACATAGGAAACCAATGACGTACATGCTGGCACTAAAGGACTGTGTGATGGAGAGACCTGAAGGAGAGGATCAGCACGACAGAAGTGAGATCTAGTATCTTAAAGGTAGATCACATAATAACAGATATTAATGAGATAGAGGAAGAGCAAACATCTGGAAGGCAGATCAAATTATTGGGGGGGGGGGACGACGACACATTAAAAGCACTGAATCTCAAGGGTGAGCCCAGTCTTCAGTGTTGTAAGGATTAATAAGATATTAAGGGTTTACAACATAGAAAGTTCAAAACAACATGTCAATACCATGCTGTGACAGATGTGTTTTAGATGTACCTGAAGCAGCAAGCTCTATCCTAGCCCGGGTAGCAAAGCACAATAGTTCAGCAGACTGACAAAACCCCAACATATATTCAGTAGCTAAAGTCTACTCTGCTGCAGACCTACTGCTGTGCATGTAAATAGCAGTTTTAATTGGACAGTTTAGACATGTCATGAGCTGTAATTGTTCCTCTGATCACAGCAGAGCATACCCAACTCTAGCTGAAGATGTAGATTATTTTTGTTTTTCCTCCGAGAATTGAAGAATTGTATGTGCCTATACAGAATTACATAAACTCATATATACACAAACACACTCCTGTTGATATATATATATCTATAGAATAGTTGGTTTGATCTTTTTAACAAGGGAGAAAAACTTAAGAGCAATGCTCTACAGGTGCCATGTGTGTTCTTGTAACAGCTGTCCATTTAGACTCAGATCTGATTCACCTGTGAAAAGCTGCTGTTTCAATCAATTCACAGTAAAATCACATGACACCCTTTGTGTGCTGGTAGGCACAAGAAACTTTCCACACTCCAATTCATTTCCTTGAACACAGGAATTTCTGCTTCCTACATCTGAACTGAGCATCTCTTAGAAACGCTAAGACTACTCGGGAGAAAATTGCACTTTATGTATTTCTTACTCAGTAATACATTTGGCCAACACGATATAGGACTGTTTTGCAAGAGGGTAGAATTCATCTCCAGAGTAACAGGCCACATTACACTGTTAACCCAAGGCAGAGCCAGTGCCTGCAAAATATGAAGTCTCAGCATGAAGTATATAGCATGACGATTCTTATTCCTTTCCCCATCCCGAAATAAGAGGACTGTACCTAGCGATATACAATATAGTACGTCTTTAAAAAGCAAGTTGTTTTGAATACTTTCCATCTAAAGTTTCCATCTCTCTGGGCACCAACCTCAATGGTTCAGCACTGTGACAAGGATTATTTATGCTAACACAGAAGTCCATAAAGATAAGTGAACTTGATATCTTTATACATAATTTTTGAATGGTGAGTTCCTGAATTCGATCTAGTGATATACTAACACATTACAGATACAGTCTCAAGCACATTAAATGTAATTGCTTTCTCACCTGGAATAAATTTTTCCGAACTGGTACAGTGTATTAATTCAGTATTTTAGCCAATTTATTCATTGGCTAAAGCAGGAACCAGTGTTACAAAATAAGGAGGAGGAATCATTTCAATAGATACAGTATATGATCTCCAGTCCCATGAAGCAGTAAAATTTTCTCTGCGTTTTTTCTGTGCCAAAATTAGGGCCACCAGCAGGAGAAACACACGGGATGTAAGTTAGGAATACAGTCTTACACAGGAACTAATCATATACGTAAATAAAACAGGTAGGATTTGCTATGATCAGAACAAAGACAATATGCTTATTTACCAAGAACTAGAAAAACACTTTAGAAGAAAATATGCTAATAAATACATGACCATGGGGATGCTCTGACTTATGACATCTCACTGTTGTTCTTAAGAGCGAAGATGCAGTCCTGTAAATCCATCACAATACTTGAATGCAATTACTGGCAGCAGCAAAGGGATTCAGAACGTGACCTGGAGTTAAAAAATATCCCTATAAATCTACAGAATGCTTTTATTGCCTTTTCACATATTGGGGTGGTATAACAGGACTGTAGTGTTATGGGTACATTTAAAAACCTTTTTAATGTCACTTAAAGGTCCTCACTGTCCCTAAAGTCTTTTATCAGTTCTTTGTTGAAGAGCTGTACATAAAACAGCCTTGAAATTAACTTGCACCTCCCTTTCTATTGATGGAGTAATTTGAAAAAAAAAATAAAATCACAGTATCAAAAAACTTAAAGGCCACCCCTATTTTACAACTGTGCAACTTCCCTCTCCTCCCCAAGACTCCCCCATAACATTTGGTGGCATATACAAGTAAGATCACACAAGCTCAGTGAAGGATTCATAAAACAAACATAATGTGTCTTGTGTAACGTATGAAGCTATCCACTAAAAGCAGACGTATCAACAAAATAAATGCAGCTTTTCACAAAATAAGACAGACTTTTTTCATTTCTGACCTGTTAGCTTTACCTGCCAAAATATAAGGCATTGTAAAGTACCAAAAAAGAACTAATGGACACTGGTGATCAAGAGAGGGACAAAAGTAAAGGACAGGTAGAATCTTCCAGGTCATGGGTATACACAACATTGCAAGTGGGAAAATTAGAGAACCAGGAGTCTTTTCTCAAAACTGAACTGAAGCTATGACTAGTACAGCATCATAGCTACATATTAAAGACTACTTAATATAATTTTTCTGTGTTAATGAGATCCAGCTCAATCTCAGCAAAAGTTTTTTTTCTTAATGCAACTTTGATTCAAAGCAATTGGAAAAAACACTGTGGTTTCTAGAGCTATTTAGCCTAACCAAATGTGGGCAGATCCTGCTGATAAAGGAATGATTTAACTGAAATGAATTTCTATAATCAAAAATAAACTATGCTACAGAGCTCCAGACCAGTCTGAATGAAAGAAAACTTTAAAAACATCAATTATTTGTTGCAGCACAGTTAAACAGTAATGCATCCTCTTTAAACTCCTTCCAGTCAATCACTTAAAAAATGACAAAACACGGGGTTAGAAGGGAAATAAAATGTAATGTCTGGCTAACTTCCCCTCTGTGTTATATCCAAACATGGGAAAGGCCCAAATAATTTACACAGATGTGAGAGAACAGAACTTGAACCTCAGAAATATATAGCAAAACCCAATTTTTTTGTACTCTCCTGCTGCAGCAAGTCTTAAGTACAGCTTCTTAATTCAGTTCCACAGAACCAAGAGACACAGCCACCTTTCCACCACCCCACAGGAACTACAGGGGAAGTAAACCAAAGCAAAAGTAAAAACCAACAGACCTCTCCCAGCGTGCACATGAAGCTTCTCCTCACAGCCCAGCCTCCCACACTGCACTGCTGGTTGCAGTGGCTTGCAGCTGAAAGCCATGAAAGGAGATGAGGAACACCTGGTTCCCCCCTCCCCACCTGAAACCTCTCCAACCTTACCCGAAAAGTGCCCCACAGGGCATTGGTTGCTGTCCTGTAAACATTTTAGACACTCTTTTTATGTTCAGACTAGGGCATTTTCCCCCTTTCCCCTTCTTCCTGACTCAAACATGCAAGTTCTGGGAGTTAGCCATTCCCAACAGTGGCAGAAGATTCGGCAGAAGCGTTAAGCAAATCAGTGCAGAAGGGTAATCTCTCCAGCGTTACCTGCTGGGAGGTATCATGCTACTCCTACACTCCAGAAACCTCGACGGTTTCTCAGAGCTGTTTGTTTGTACTCTGGTCAGCCTACTTCAGCTTGCTGGTTACATCACATTTGCAGGAGAAAATATCTTCAAAGCATTCCTTACCCTGTGAGCTATTTGGCAAAAGGAGAATGATGACAACTCTTCCTCCTCTGGCTAGTCTGAGAAACCCCCTGCTTCCTTTGCTCTTTAGATGTTTTGACAAGAAAAAATTTATATTTGAATTGCTCCAAACCTCTCTTCTTTCACCTGCAAAATCAGGGTAAAGTCTATGAAGACATCTACAAGGCATTTTCAAATACACTTTTTAACATATATAAGATAACATCTTCTAAATACATGTATTGCACAGATTACCCTATACTTTCCTTGGTTTTATGTGCAGGATCATGTGTCCCAGCAATGTTCCCATTAACCACCAATACCCCAGAAACCCTCCCACAGATGCAGCAGCTGGCTTGTCCTTCCACAGTCAAGCCATAGGAAAGAATGCACCCGTGCCATGAACTTTTTACTACCGCAACCATCTCTTGCTTTCACCAAATTCCTGTTTTCTCTGTATGTACTTCTGAGAGGCATGTGTAGACAGCAGGTACCTCAAGCCAACTCAGAGGCCATCCTTTTTTCTTTATCCAAGAAAAACACTTCAACTCTGGTCTTCCATTTGTCTTTGGCCACTGGGACAAGCTCCATTTTTTTTTCTACAAAGCATACAGCAGCGTGCCTGCCAACCAGGGGTGCCCCTGGGCTGGAGACTAGAGTACAACATAATAGGATTTTTATTGCGCTCTGCCTCCTTCTGCTGCCTTCAGCAATATTGTCCTCATGTAAACCACTGCCTACCTCATCATTTGCTGCCTCACAAAATCAAAGGGGAAAACTTGTCCCTGATGTATGTCTCTGACTACCTGTCATTGCAGTAGCATCTCCAGGGCTCAGCCAGATGGTTTAGAATAAAGGAAAAGATTATTAATAAGCGTACAGAAATGCAAAGCAATGCAATAAGAAAGGAAGAAATTAAAACTAAAGATGCTTTAAAGAGGTCAAGTTTTCCTTCTTCTGCAGTAATAATCCTTAGATTAGACCACTGAAACATCACCAGCAGTGCAGTGGAAAAATGATTCTCTTTTTTCACAGGCTAAAGTTTCTTGCTTCAGCCTACATATTCAGTTTTCTATGGCCATTTGCAAGCAATAAACAACCCCTTATCCTGAAGGCTCTTCTGACATAAGAATTTCATTTGTTGAGTCTCAGTTAACACCTAGGATGACTTTGTCTTGCAGATCACACTGAGATTGTAATTTCCTTCATTTGAAACACTGTAACAGTAAAACAGGGTGCCTTCTTCCTCAAATGCCTTTTCTGCGGAAAAAAAAAATCCCAAACATACAAACACTTGAGCAATAATTTCATATGAAGCAGTGAGGACAAGTTAGGTCCTTATAGATGCACAACTGCTCACTATGAAAGGACTCATTATCTTCTTTCTATGGTTCCAATGTCATCAGTCATCCTTAATGATTTCCCCAAAACCATTTTTGTGCAGACATTACCATTAATTGTAAGTGTCCTCCTAGCCCAGTTTCCCAGGATGCAAAGTCATTTAGCTACAGATCATTAATATTAACATAGGAGACCACATAGGTGCCTAAAATTGCTGCTGATCTGAGCTGACTTTGGGCGTTCCATCTTTTCAGTGACAATTTGCCCAAACCAGACAAAGGACTGTTTTATATTAGCAGAGGGAGTTCCTCCTCTATTTTGAGGTGAAAAAATAAGTAGCCTTCACATAATGTTATGCTGTCTCAAAGTAGACTTTTAACAGCGCATTTTGCAGGATGATTTATTCATTTATAATTTGATGTTGCAGCCAACTGTAAATTTTTTGCCTGAAATCTTTATTGTGTTGATTATTATGAAGAAACTTCCTTTGGGGATTTTGACTTTTTTTGATTAATTTAATCTGAATTGTTTGAACTATTTATTTTGCACTCTTTACAAATATCATAGCAAAAGGTAAAACTTCATCAGCTACAGATGCCTACTCTTTTCTGATACCTAGAATCAGACTTACAGTACAGTCCATGTAACACATAGACAACATAATCATTTTTGCCTCATTCCTTCAATGTCCAAAGTTAACATCTCGTATAGTAAGGCAGCTATATTATTCTTTCTTTCCATAATGTGCACACATCTCCATAAATAAAAACATGCATTCATATCAGATGCAACAAAACAAATATACACACTGCCACTTATGTCCAGTTTACTATATTTATTAGTCACAACTGACAGATAGTCACCATAATCCTAAAATCTAGTAAACGCTTTGAATGAGATAAACTTAGTTTCTGTCTACCTGCCCTGAGTCTTCAGATCATTTTTTCTTTCTTGTAATGAAACTGTAATTTTCAACAAGTGTTTTTCCTCTTCTGATCTACTGAAGACCCTAAAAAACAACAGTGAAAACTGAGTAGGGATTAAATATTTCCCTTTTATGACATAACTATCCACAAAACTATTCCATAATTTGTGAATTGTGCCACCATACGTGTTTTTAAGAGTATCTAAACCTGAACAATGTTGGAGTAGAAACAAGTTGAAACTTGGTAGTTTCTGGAACAGCAGGGAAAGGAAGGTATAGCCTTAACTCTTCTCCCTGAAAAGCACAGATATAAATCACTCCTTACCAAAGAAAAGGGAGGAAACTCCTCGGCATTCGAGACACAGGACTCATTATGAAATAGATCTAATCACTAGAGGTTAACTGTAAAAACATAGGGGTAAAAAACCAATGGTGTGATTTTCAAATTGACAGTATGAGATAGATGAGACACTAAAACAAAATCCATAGCTAAACAATTCTTAAGAGGTCCTGTTGCTTGGGAAAGAGGTGGCTTGTTATAGAATACAATACACCAATTACAGAATATGGACATTTTTTTGACAGTGAAACTGGAACAGACCCAATTTAAAATAGTTAGCTGGGGGTTTTGTATACAAAAAAGTATTGATATGCACATCAAATGTCGGGAATATAATTCAAAAAAGAAAATAATATTGTTGATAGTTATAGCTATTTGCAAGTCCTAGTAGGAAAGACTAGCACATCATTTTGCTGTAAAGCTAGTTATTCCTTCAATAAATAAGCTGGAAACACGTAGGATGCAACATTGCAGTGATGTGATAAAAATCATAAACATTTAGCTATTTTATCACTTGTGTCTTCTTGTACGTAAGTCCATTTTCAAGGCAGGGGAGAAAATATATTACGACAAAATGATTGTCATAGCTTAAAACTGCACTAAGATGAAATTATTTGAATGGACTGAAAATGCTGAAAAGTATTGTCAGTTACCATTTTAGGTCAGCTTTCGGCCTTCTGCATATATAAAATATGGCTTTGCCACCAAATGCATTCTTTCTACAGGAACTACTGGAATGTTCAGCGGATCAAAGGTAGTCATAAAAGCCTGTGTTCCTGCAAATCTGGTGTGTATACATTTTATTTTGGGCACACAAGCTGTGACATGAAACTTATAAAAGGGATGATACACACAACATCATATATATTGATAGTAATGTATGTTCTTCAAGATTTCCATATAATAGTTTTTTAATGGACACTAGATTGAGAGAAAGGGATGGCAAAATAGAAAGGTACCATAAGTGATTTAAATACATTGATGTACTATTTCTACTCTAATGTCTTCTTGTATAGCCTTCCCTTTCATTTAAGTAAGTTTGTGATACTGGACACAAAAAAGAATTCACGTTCATATATTTAGGTGCACTTGTTGCTAACTGTGGCTTAACCTAGACTTTATCTTTTTGATAAACAAAACAAAAATAAATTAATCATCTTGGTCTATTATTCTGAGCTAAAATGTTTTGCAGCCGGTTAAATACAGTAGAAATGGATCAAAAAGATAGCTTTCATATGAAATAAGCTGTTTTATTCCTCTTGTAATAGTATATCTAAGTATAAAACCATCTAGATCCACAAGACTCATCTGAAATTAGGCAGAATTTCAAAAAGGAGGAAAATTTGGAACAAAATGAACTTTTTGCAGTTGTTTGAATCCCAAGGCTAAAACCTCTAACCCTGAAAACCACAAAGGAGTCAGCTGATTTTTTTGACCTTAGAATTAGAAAGCCTGTTCCCATCTGAAATACACAGATTTTACCTTCTATCATTATAGGTCTCTAATAAAAAAAAAAAAACTTTTAGACCTTTTTTTTTTCTTTTTTCATTGAAGGCTTAATAATGTAGTTGGAAAAAATAATCAGAATTTTATAGTCTGATAATTTTCCTCCAGAAGACAGTCAATGAAACATGGAAATTTTGGTTTATGCTGTACCTACCATATACAGTGAATAAACTCCATAGGGCCTACAAAGCAACGATGAAGAAAATGGGACAAGAGAATAAGCGTCCATTCTGCTTTAAAGAAAAATATGTACTTAATCATTTCAGTGAAGAATTTTATTGGCTTATCTAAATGGAAGTATCTTGATTCCTCTCTTACTTTACACCCCTTTTTATAATCTTTGTTCCATAGAGCTCAGCAGAATTACCTGCAATTCAGGTCTGGATCCAGCCACTGCCAGAGCCTAGACTACAAGGAGATGTGGCCTTTGGAGAGGTATTAGTTTTCTCACTGTAAAACGGAATCAAAACTGATTCTGGCTGGCTTGTCAAAGGAAGAACCTGCTAGCAATGAGTATGAAGTATGTTTGGCAACAGCACATGTAATGAAACAGATGTACAGAAATCCCACCTTGCTTAAATTGATGAGTTGGTCACTCAAGACTCTAACTCTCTGGAGTCTAAGACTGTGCCTTTTTCCTTGGACTATAGTGCTGCTCAGCAGGAGCTTCTGACGTCATAGGCACAGCTAGAAGGACAACAAAAGTTGAAGAACAATTTTCAACATGACATAGGAGCCTTCATTTCCTTATGTTATACATTCTTCCAGGTATAGATTTAATGATGCAACAGGAGCAGGACTGTCACCCATTTTTGATCATGATAAAGGATTGGTTTGGGGTGAACTCAGCTGAAGATTCAGTATTAGTTCCAGCAAAGCCAGAATCTTTCAAGGTCTTGAAGTTCAAAAGAAAACTAGCAGGAAGATAACCCTTCAAAGGCTCCTATTAATGACATTACCGATTATTTTACTCAACTTCGTTAAAAGTTCTATTAAAAGATGAAAAGTGCTGTCTCCCAGGTGACAAAGATTGCAGTAGGCCAGTTGGGACATTCCATTGAGAGGCATTAGACCAAGTCCTGCATCTTCCTTTTAAGTTTGAGTCTTCTCAGAACTTCCTCCAGAAACCTTTATCTCACATTCTGTTTCTCTAGACTCCCATCCCTGGCGAGCACTCCACAGCTTTCCCCTTTTATGACCTTCAGTGAATTTGTAGCTTCACTGTCCTAAGTTACACAGTGATATAAACATATATTTGGCTAGATATTTCATACCATATTTTTTTTCCATTTTCTTCTGAAGCACTGGATATGGAATATTGCTAGAGACAACACACTGAATCAGGTAAACCTGATTCCCTGAGGTGAGCAGGGAATTCTCTTAGGCACATTGCTAGTCTCGCTTTCTGTTACTGTGTCTTTTCAGGAAAAATACTGTCTGCCAGTCTTCCCAAACCCTTCATCATCTAAGTGCCTGATTATTATGTTGCACCTAGATGAAAGCACTTTATACTAAAATGTAACACACTAAGTCAAAGAAGCAAAAGGAGAATCAGAGTCAGAGAATGTTATGCAGACCAGTCATGTACAGAAAGAGATGCAGAGCCTGTCAAAGTGGCAGTCACACCTCCAAAGAAGTGGAACTGACTTTAATGGGAGGAATTACAAAGCTGCCTCCTGAATAAGTTAGAGACAATTACCTTGCTGAGAGAGAAGAGAAGGAGACTGAATTTACATGATGTGATGTGTCCAAATGACTTTGAGAAAAAAGATTAGCTATGAAACCTCAACTATTTCACCAGGAAACGTTGCTTTCTTGAGAAGCTCAACCTGAGATGCACAAAATCAAGGGAAAGAGAATTTCTGACTACTGACATCCATTTGTTCAAATGAAACGCTTTATAGTTTTATTTTGGTACAAAATACCTGAGACTTTCTTACATTCCTTAGCCTACATTTTGTATAAAAATCTTTGCCTGTGTTTTCTCTTTCAAATATTTCAGTTGCATATTACTGTATCATAGTTTGAGTTAAAGGTAATGGGATAATAATCATTTATTCTTCAACAAACGGTATGGCATATGTGAAAATGGGTGAAGTAAGATCTAAGACAATAAAAAAATGTTTCTATAAATACATTAACAACAAAAGGAGGGCTAAGGAGGATCTCCATCCTTTATTGGATGTGGGGGGAAACACAGTGACAAAGGATGAGGAAAACTATGAGGTACTTAATGCCTTCTTTGCCTCAGTCTTTAGTAGTAAGACCAGTTGTTCCCTGAGTACGCAGCCCCCTGAGCTGAAAGACAGGGATGGGGAGCAGAAGAAGCCTCCGTAATCCAAGTGGAAATGGTTAGTGACCTCCTACACCACTTAGACACACACAAGTCTATGGGACTGGATGGGATCCACCCAAGGGTGCTGAGGGAGCTGGTGGAGGTGCTCACCAAGCTGCTCCCCATCATTAATCAGCAGTCCTGGCTAAGCAAGAAGGTCCCAGTTGGCTGGAGGTTAGTAAATGTGACACCCATCTACAAGGGCCAGAAGGAAGATACAGGGAACTACAGACCTGCCGGTACGACCTTGGTGCTGGGGAAGGTTGTGGAGCAGATCCTCTTGAGTGCCATCATATGGCATGTACAGGACAACCAGGTGATCAGGTCCAGTCAGCATGGGTTTATGAAAGGCAGGTCCTGCTTGACTAACCTCATCTCCTTCTATGACTACCTTAGTGGATGAGGGAAAGGCTATGGATGTTGTCTACCTAGACTTCAGTAAAGCCTTTGACACAGTTTCCCACAATATTCTCCTGGAGAAACTAGCTGCTCACGGCTTGGATGAGTGTACCCTTTGCTGGGTAAAAAACTGGCTTGATGGCCAGGCCCAAAAAGTGGTGGTGAATGGAGTTAAATCCAGTTGGTGGCCGGTCACAAATGATGCTCCCCAGGGCTCAGTACTTGGGCCAGTTCTGTTTAATATCTTAATAAATAATCTGGATGAGGGGATCGAGTGCACCCTCAGTAAGTTTGCAGATCATGCCAAGTTGAGCAGGAATGTTGATCTGCTTGAGGGTAGGAAGGCTCTACAGAGGGATCTGGGCAGGCTGGATGGGTGAGCCAAGGCCGACCGTATGAGATTCAACAAAGCGAAGTGCTGGGTCCTGTGCTTGGGTGACAACAAGCCTACGTAGCTCTAGAGACTTGGGGAAGAGTGTCTGGAAAGCTGCCTGGCAGAAGAGGACCTGTGGGTGTTGGTCAATAGCCAGCTGAATACAAGCTAGCAGTGCGGCCAAGAATGCCAATATCATCCTGGCTTGTATCAGAAATAGTGTGGCCAGTGTGGCCAGCAGGACAAGGGAGGTGATCTAGGGAAGTGAAGTCTAGTACTCAGCAGTGGTGAGGCTGCATGTCAAATATTGTGTTCAGTTTTGGGCCCCTCACTACAAGAAAGACATTGAGGTGCTGGAGGGTATCCAAAGAAGGGCAATGAAGCTGGTGAACTGTCTAAAAAACAAGTCTTATGAGGAGTGGCTGAGGGAACCGGAGTTGTTTAGTCTGGAGAAAAGGAGGCTCAGGGGTGGCTTTATCACTCTTTACAACTACCTGAAAGGAGGTTGTAGCAAGGTGGAGGTGTGTCTCTTCTCCCAAGTAACAAGCGGTAAGACAAGAGGAAATGGCCTCAAGTTGTGCCAAGGGAGGTTTAGATTAGATATTGGGAAAAATTTTTTCACCAAAAGGGTTGTCAAGCATTGGAATAGGCTGCCCAGGGAAGTGGTGGAGTCACCATCCCTGGAGGTGTTTAAAAGATGTAGACATGGTGCTTAGGGACATAGTTTAGTGGTGGACTTGGTAGTGTTACGTTTATGGTTGGACTTGATCTTAAAGGTCTTTTCCAAACTAAACGATTCTATCGCTAGATATAGGCATCTGATTAAGAGGCTTAATTTTAATTTAATTTTACTTGGTGGAGTAAAAAAATTGAACCTTTTAATTAGGTACCTTAACATGGATTTGCACAAACAGCTTTCTTCATTCCTTATCAAAGTTTGACGGGCATTGTTTAATTTTGTCTTCTGGCACTTTGTGTTATTTCACAAATATATGTAGATGTGTGTCTGTACATCTGTGTATATAAGCTGTCCCCAATGTAATCTCTTACAGTTTTGCAAAAGTTAAACATGAGAATCCCCCATCAGGGGCAGGGATGGGGAGGATTGAAGGTCAGTCAGTCATTCACATAGTGAGCAGCTTTCAAACTCACACTGAGAAAAGCTGAGTTGGATGGAGTGAGATCTCAGGGGACAGTGGCTAGAAATACTGTATGATGTGCTAAAATTGGCCAAAAGTGTTGATGCATCTTTTAGCTGGGTTCTAGTTTGGACTAGGAAGGAAAACGCTGCTGTCAATTTTACTTATGTTTTTACGAATAATTTTGAAAAATGTAGAGAAACCACAGATATCAAAAGTGGATGAGGTGCTCCCTTGTGCTTTGTTGCATGCAGAGATGAGATCCTGTCTTGTCTCCCACTCCCATTCCCTTCTTTATACATCTGAAAGTCATGACAGCCTCTTACGTCACAGCATAGCGGTGAGAAGTTGGTTTTCATTAACTGCCTTGGCTCATGATTGTTGGTCCCTATTTTGGAGGTATGGCCTGAATGTCATGTTCACAAATGCATTACTTTTATATTTCACAGAATTGAAATTAATATCATCTGAAAGGGTGCAGGTTACTAGGAAATTCAGATCAGTTTGTATTAAACACCTGTCTTCCTTCTTATCTACTGTCCTCACCTTTAAGGACTTCGGGAGGGTACAGATAATGATCATTTGAGTGAAACTTAATACTGTAGAACCCACAAGAAATAATGCCATTTGATGTTTTTCCTAATACTGAATCTTAACACTTTGTTTTTAAGCCACCTAGGGTGCATTTCACTTCTTCGTGATTTAAACTGAATGTGATGTGGAATGAAGTCAGAGATCTTATAAAAGTCTGTATCTGTTACATCCATGCAGTTTCATTTTTCCCTTGAGAAGTCAAGTGTCTTTGATAAGAGTATTGCTTTCTAAAACAGTATCAACTGGCATTTGTTACCTTCATAAGTTACTAGTTCAGTAGCTGTCAACTGTATACAAGTATCTAAAGACAGTCTGCAAAAACAGACTAAGAGGAAAAAAGCACTTTTTCAGAGGGCTTAGATTCACTCTCAAGGAGTCTGAGATCCATTGCAAAATGCATATGCATATAGAAATTAGAAAAGGCAGAGGACTACTGTTAAGCTCTGTATTAAGTTAATTCCACATAAGGAATTTTCTTAATTATGCCCTGGAGTGCCATCAAGCTATCTGTCCTACTAATACCTTGTTGTCTTCTGTATACCACATAGTGAATGGAGTTTTTTTGGCATTTGCCAAGATTTCAAGATTAATTAGAAAAATTTATATCATTTTATCATCTATTGAAGGACTCGTCAGAATTCTTTTTTTTCTTTTTTAATTTGTAATTGTTGCTTCACATTATCCTTGCTTTCTGAAGTACTGGATGATAAAAAGTTTCTGACTAGTAGAGCAGAACACTGCATTCAATGGAATGGAAAAATAGCTGTGTTGGAGTACTGGTTATTTTGCAGTTTAAATTAGACACAGATCATACAGAATGTATAACTAATCCAAATGGTGCAGATTCATTTGTATCTATAAATATCCTTGAAAAATAGATACGTTCCCACTTTTATTTGGATATTTTTCCAAAACTTCTCTTGTGAATACGTGAAGGAACATGTGTTACCCAGGGGTCAGTACTGCATCCAGTCCTGTTCAATATATTCATCAATGACATGGATGAAGGG
>RSEF01000004.1:45439748-45456066 GCA_003993805.1 Himantopus leucocephalus | reverse complement strand
ACAGGCTGCCCAGGGAAGTGGTGGAGTCACCATCCCTGGAGTTGTTTAAAAGACCTGTAGATGTGGTGCCTAGGGACATGGTTTAGTGATGGACTTGGCAGTGCTAAGCTAACAGTTGGACTTGATGATCTTAAAGGTCTTTTCCAACCTAGACGATTCTATGATGCTACTAACAAGTGTTCAGCTGCCCTCCACATTAGCCTAGGCTGCCCAAAAACTAGTAGGCTGTAACAGAATAGTATCTTTACAGACAGATTGTAGAGTTGGTATCCCAAGAGTCATATGCAGAAAAAGAATTTTCTAGTGACCAGCAATAGCCAAGGAAGCCAATGGGCACATGGCAAAGATGTGAAGCACACCAGCTCCCACAGATCAGAAGAAAATTTATAACAATTGAATTCTTGGGACCAGGGAGATCACCAGGTCTGATATCATAAAACCATTTTTTCCCAGCTTGGACTGTGAAACATTCTGTGGGAAACATTCTTCTGCCTCACAGATCAGTGAGGAATATAGCACCTACTTGCATTCCTGTCACTACAAGAGCCTCAAACATTGCTCTTTTCTGCCTTGAGTTAATCTCTTGCTCTGTCCGAAATGCTTTATACAGAGTGATTGGTCTTGAAAAGGGATACTTGGGTGAAGTATGTTTCCTGTGATAAACCAGAGATATGGCAAAATATTCTAAAATTTCCTTCTGGTTGGGACTTTCTGAAATCCAAGCTACCCAATTTGAATCCATGAGGCAATATGGAGTACTAAGTCTCCTCATCTTCTTTCCACGTTGCTGCCAAGTTGTGAGTCTACCTTCATTCAGTCATAGCATCTACCCAGAATCCTTGTTGTTCTGAGATAGAGACCCAGATAAATATCTTGAGGTGCTATTGTAGCAGGTAGTAAGAAGAAAGGATCGTGGCCACCAGTTATTTAGAAGTAAGAATGGACTAATCTAGGAATACAGCCTATGTGCCAGCACTTGCCCTGAATACACCCTATCTGGTGTTCTTGTTCAACTTATGTTGAAATAACGTACATAATATCACACAGTTAAAGAAGCTGTCTTGATAAAACCCTGCTAGCTTAAAAAAAAAACCCAAAAAACTAGTGGACTTGCTTTCCCAGACTGTTTGACAATGGAATAATTTTTGTGGAATTGATTTCTTAGATAGGATGGATGCTTTCCATTTCCTCAAATACCCTGATGGATTAATGGTTTAAGCATTATTCATTCCCTTCTGGATTGGGCTGGTAATAGCCCAGTAATGTGAGATCTATTAAGATTCTCAAAAAAATCCCAGATTTTGCTTTGTTTGAACTCTTAATTATGAATTCATTTGGGCTGAATAATATCCATGATATGCTTGGAGATTTTGCTGTGGAAAATCCCTTTAATAAAGAACAACATCTGAGATCTTGAACTATGCAGAGGTTTTTTTTGCAATCCCCAGAGTACAAAAAGCCTTGAATGCTTACCAAAGAGGGTGATGCATGTCTATTCCATCTCCTAAAAACACTTCCTCCTTCAGATTTACAGTCACTAAGAACACAGAGCAATTTTGATCAAAAGAAGCAGCAGCAGCAGCTGTAAGGGAAAAGTGTTCATTTATGATTGCCTCATCTGGACTAGAAGAGGGTAATAGTATAACTTTATTACACCAGATGCAGTGAAGGGCTTTAGTTCATTTAATCTGGAGAACAGAGGAATTTGTCACATAGAGAAGATGAAAATAATCTTGTTCTTCTCGCCACCACCCAGGCATGATGGTTATTGGCTGAGTCCACAGAAGAAGCTGGAGTTTATGATGACTATTTACTTACTTTCTCCTGCATGACTGTCCTAAGAGGGCTGGTATTTTTCTACGGTCCAGAGACATCTTCTGTTGAAAAGTTATTTTTGTTTGGTATTTGCTGGAAAGCATTTGTTTTGGGAATGCGTGCTTCTGGGTTTTGTGGTAGGCTCAAAGTTTCAACTGTACACCATAGCATACTATTTGTTCCTTGGTACAGGCTTTATATTTAAGTTGGAATTCATTAATACTTATTTTTAGAATCTTCTGTATGTTGAAGCCATTCTCGACTGGTGATGTACACTGATAACAAACAATGGCCGCAGATGGTTGGGTTTGGGGTTTTTTAACTCCGTATCCTTTCAGTGATAGAACATATCACAAAATCACAGAATCACAGAATGGTAGGGGTTGGAAGGGACCTTCGGAGATCATGTAGTCCAACCTCCCTGCCAAAGCAGGTTCACCTAGAGCAGGTCATATACCATGTCATATACCACTTAGTTTTGAGGGTTGCATGTTCTGTAATTGTATTTACACAACTAATGCAATATTATGGCTCTTTTTGGCTATTTTTGAGCAGGAACTTTGGGCAAAGTTAATAGATATGATTCTTCCATTACTTATTCTTTTGACAAATTTTAAATGCCACTGTTCCTGACATGTTAACATACTACACTTTCCTAGAACAAGGGGTAATATCTAAACAGAATGGAAAACAAGGGAGAATCAAGCCCAGTATTTACCAACACAGGAAGGCCCGGCAAAGGTATTAAGTGCATTTTCTAGAATATAGAAAAGGAAAAGCAGAGGTTATTCATTCCTTTTCCTCTAAAAGGAAAATGATATGTAATAACTTGTTTTCGATGGACTGGCATGTTAACATATATTTGGCCCACAACACAGCCAGGAAATTGGGATTCAGATCACGTCCCCTCAAGTAGAGTGTCTAATGTCATGATACCAGGTTGCTCCCATTTCAGATCATGAGAGAGTACACAGGGTGTAAGTACTTCAAAGCTAGATACAAATATATAGTTGTCTGCTTCCAGACTAAAAGTACACAGACCAGAAGTGCCAGACAAATCAAACCTTGTAAATGTGACTGACCATATAGATACCTTTCTGGAAAAATGCAGACTTTATGAAGATGAGTGCATAATGGTCATAAATGGCTCCTGTGCAGAAGTAATGACACAATAGTAGGAGAAAAGAAGAAAGATTTTGGCAGACAGGCAGCCTAGCAGACTCTTGCTTGAATTCAGTTCTGTCACCCTTCAGTAGAAACCCTCTTAATACTCAGCATGTTTCTACTATGTTTCTCCTGTTTTCTGGTGTCTTGATTATAGGACTAGAAACGAGCACTAGTGACAGAAATCACAGATAAACCACAGGTAAAAATCTCTTTGAAACACAGAACAATATCTCCTCATACAGACACTCACAAAACGTAAGTCTTTCTTTCAATTTGCAAGAATAATCATGCCTTAATGCACTACTTACAGTCTAGCTGGAATCCCACTTGTTATTATGGCTAATGACGCAGGAGTCACTTCGTCTTTGGTATCTTCATGGCACTTACAGTCTTCCCAGTTCCCTTAGTTTCCAAGGCCACAGAGGTGAAGCATGATTACAGGGGCTTTTTAAGTACTCAGACAGAACAGCAACAGAGGGGACCTTTGATGGCCTCATAATGATCTAATACCACTTGAAATCCCATCCTGTCAGTGTTTTTGTTATTGACTCTGCTTGCAAGTTATTTTTTTCTAGACCCAGAAAGATAGATCTTACTTCCTATTCACCCTTTTTCATTGAAATGTCTAATTTAATTCTCCTAGGGCCTCTCTATTAGTATTTACTCCTTCCCACTAGTTACTATTGGAAAGAAACCGAACATCTGTATAAAAACATGGGAGGGATTACCAAGCACTGGAAGGCAGTGGCTGCTAGTTCAGAGAACAGAAAAGTACAAAATAATGCTTCTGAAATATGCATCCATGGTGCACAGTGTCCTGTGCCTGAGGAATTGCACCTTTCTGCATTAACTGCACAGAGAGCCAAGGCCTATCAGGTCTGCATTATTAATGCTCCAAAACATACATTATGGCCCTAAATATCAGAGTTGCCTAACTCCGTTTTAGTCACTAAAGTAGGTAGTCAGTACAAAATCACTGCCAAAATCCTTGTCTTCTGTTAAACAGAGTAAAATGAAGTCATGCTTTTGATAGGTTAAACTGAAAAGTTAGCAGCATGTTCTTAACTGAAATCCTTTTGTGCTTGGTACAGGAGAACTGAAACACCTTTCCTGAAAAAAGATAAAAAGCACCAAAAATCAGACTGTAATTCACTAATACTTTTTGTGTAAAAAGCACTGGTGTTTCCGCTTGCCCATAAGCTCATTATTTCCTAGTGCTGATTTCATTCACATTGGTACAAATTTCTGTTATATTTGAACGCATTTATTAGGGATGCAGTTCCCAATTCTGGAAAGTGCTTCCTGCTAAGAACAGCATGTTAAGAACAGTGCTCACATCCTTTGCTGGTTCATAGCCATTCCAAGGAAATTAATAATAGTCCAACCTAACATCACTGATTCCAAAACTTCCTTTTTTCCTATTATTTATTCCCTATCTCTCCTGTTTCGTGGGTATCACTCCGCTTTTAAACCACTTTTATTAGAAGACACTGATGTTACCAGGGCATCTTCCACAGCTTAGGCAGAACCTGTGGTGTAAAACCGCGTTCGCGCCTAGTAAATGCTGCATTTCAGGGATTCCGGCGCCACCTGCTGGGGATGAGGGTCAATACGCGCTGTGGGAGCAAAGGAGCTGGCATTTGTCAAAGCTGAAATGCAACTTTCCTTTCTGAATGTAGGAATATCCATATAAGCATGGAGTTTGAAAAGATGACGTCCTACGGCCCTGTCCAATTTAAATTATTTTATCATTCTACGAACAAGCTGTCAATGCAAAGGCATTCAAAGAACGGTGATTTTCCCCCTTAAGTATCAGTGCAATAAAGCCACAAAGCCTGCTCTAGATCTGAAACTCTTGCTGTTTGTTTCTTTCCCCATATTACTGCAGCTAACAAAGATTATGAAACCAGAATCTAGTAAACCATTGATGATACATGAGCCAAGAAAAGACAAATTATTTATCTTCCACACTTTGCAGTCCTTGGAAACAAACAAAACTGCTGTACACCATTTATACAAAAACTGTTTCTGGATAGAAAAACTTTAATATTCATCCCTGGCTATCATGCCTCAGGCTGGGCTACCAGTTTCATGAGTGAACAGGACACCATCAAGAAAAACAAATTACTCATCTTTTCAGCTAAGACAGTCGGAATTATTCCATGCTGAGGATGCATTTGGTTTCCACTTTCATTTCTGCTGAGAAGCTGAATGAACTCAATGAAGAAGACTCATTACAGAGTCAGAAAAATTGATGCCCCTGTGCCTCAATGAAAAAGAGGAGAATTATATAGAGCTTGTTGAAGCAGAGAAGCATCAGTTATAAGGAAAGTCCAAACTAGTGATGAGGAGCAGTCCTTGCCTAGGAAGGACTCTGCTTGGAAGAGGCTCTCCCAGGGCTTTGATGTGCAAATTCCCATTTCTCTAATTAGCCATATCACCCAGTGAGAGCAAAGAGATGAAACTGATTGACATAAGAGATAATAAGCAGTTGACTGGGATGGGGTTTCCAGTGATTCTACAAGCAGCAGAAAGCAGCTAATGATAAATTGTTTTAAACACCAAGAAAAACCTGGAAGAGGCAACTATGGATTCATTTTGAATTTGCCAACTGACATGCTCATAATTCTTTAATTTATGGTCAGCAGGCTAGTGCCTGAGCACAAACACTGACTCATTATTGCTTCCCTGTAGGCAAGGGTAATATAATAAGAGATGACCATAACGTAAAAACAATTCCCATTCAGACCCAGCATTCTATCCACTCACTTCTTGTTTTCATCTCAGATCCTCTTCCGAGAGTGTAAAAATAACATACATTTTGTTTCAGTCCCCTGTCCACAGATAAACTTCATTCTGTGAAAACATAAAAATGAAAATTAGTAACACAAACCTGCCCAGCAAATTTGCCTCATATCCTAGGCATGTAGAAGCTCCTTCCACAGTTGCCTTGGAAAGAGTTGTTTGTCCTTCCCTTTAGGCAATGAGGAAAGTACTTATTTTGGCTGACGAACTTTTCTCAAGCCCAGAAAGACACATTAACAATCCTCAGGGGGTGAGCAGCAGTGGCTCTGGCTAATGATAGCAGACCCGAGAAACTAGCTGTCCTACCTGCCAGAGAGCTCATCCAACAGACCACTCATGGCTACAGCAGATGTTAAAGCTTTACAGTCACATTTGTTCTCCCCTCCCAGCAGCAAGCTTACACAGCATGGAAGCCTGGAGAACAATGAGGGACTGGTACATTAAGAGTGTGCAGGACACAATAAAGGGTGTCCAAAGGCCTGCTACTGTGCTATTCACCAGCATGCTCAGCCTAGCCTTCTGCACGCTCAGCAGCTTCACTCCTTGGGGTCCACTCCAAGGAAAGAAATAAACGAAAGAAATGCAATTGTTGATCAAGTTGCATGCTTGTTTTTGATTCATTTAACCAAGGAACTGAATTACCATTACTGTTCTTCAGCACTGAAGAACATCCTTTCCATGGATACTCTAACAGAAAGTTTAATGGCAGACACAGCCACCAAAACAAGCATTTCTAAAAAAAGGGTACAGAAAGTGTGTCTAATGTGTTTTATAGTGGCAGTCCCAAACGTCTGTGCTGAAAAACTTATTTCAAAGTTTGTCCTGAATACCACCAAACTCTTTGAAGATCATTGTGGAGGGTCTAAATTCAAGCTATAGGAATATTGTGATTCATGCTATTATTAATTTGCATCACAGTAATATTTAGGGGCCTCATTTGTGATCCATGCACTTTTTTAAGTAAGGGATCATACACAAAGAATGAAAACTGACCCCCATATTAATGACCAAAAAAAATCTTCATTTGAGGTATATTTTGAATACTTACTACAAATTGCTTCTGAACAAGCTACAAGCCCAATTACTCTGCAGACATTGTTTAGTGAATAATGCTGAAAAATGAATAAATTCTAGAAAATTGCAAGCAGAAAGGCGCAGCATGGACCAGATAATTTTTTCCTCATGCTTTGTTCATCCATCTCTCCTCAGCAGGTACTTCTGGGGCAAGTTGCCATGGGTGGTGTTGATTTATTTGATTAATAAATGCCTGTTCACTTACTAAGCAACCAGTGATACAAAGTCTCCCTGCAATAAAAGTATTTTATATATTATAGTAAATTAAATGGAGTCTTTTAATGCCTCAAAAAGTAATGTATTTTTAGTAATCATGTTCCCATCACATAATTTTAATGTAACTAGTTCCATCTTCAAATATTTTCTGAAATAAAATGATATAGAATTATAATGTGCTACAGCTGGTAAGACAAAAATTCTTCTATTCCTCACATACTAGGTCAGTACCTTCAGGGCTTTAAGCATGATACAGGGCGTAGTCTGTATCAGCTAAGCATGATACAGAAGTCAAGCCATAAATCCAGTGCAATAGGATGTTTTAGCATCAAAAGCACTTCCAGGTTTATTGTCATCCACACCAAACTTCAGCAAAGTCATCTCAATATCTTTCAGCTTAAAGTGTTCCTTCAATAAAAATACAATGGGATATCACAGATTGGAGATAAAAAAACACATCAACATTTTAAAACCAAAACATTTTAAAGGAGGAAAGTTGTATAGATACTGATTTGCTACACATGTTTTACATGCACAATACAAAAAGGGGTTTCTACAACAACATATGGAAAGTATCTGAATCAGTAAGACAATGACCTTCATAAATCACTCCGGTTCCAACTTTAAATTATGTCGTTCCCTCTCTCGTGGGATATTCACTACATCTCATACAAACTCATGGTTATGTGTGCACAGTATTCCTAGCTTTATAGGGAATGATGTCATATCAACACATAGAGGGTATGTAAAATGAAGAGTAAACACATTTCTACATGACTCTGACCAGATGAACCCACATACTGCACTCCATCACTTCCCTTTGGCTTAAGGGAATTTTTTTTTCCTTTGTACATGATTTATTAAATGGACTCATCAAAACTTTGGGGGATTCCTTTTTAGACTTTATTTATGCAGCAGTGTACTGTGGGTGGCAATGGCCAGAAATAATGTGAGACAGAAATCCCATTTCCCTAACCTCAGGTACATGAAGGCTTCGGGTTCAGGCAAGCCAAAATGAAATTGCCCATGAATACAATGAAAATTTATGGGTATTTGATCAAAAGCGTGTTACAATTCAGTTAAGGCAGCTGCTTATATCTAGTCTTACCTTTCCCTTCTGGTCACAGATATATTTACTCGACAAACGTAGTTTATAATATCAGCCTTTTGTTTTGTCTTCAAAAGCTACAACCAGGCATATTCCTCTCCTAAAAATAATGTGAAAAAAATAGTATATAACTGTACATGCTCCAATTTTAACTCCTGTTTTCAGTAAATGTCTACCTGTTCATCTTGCTTGCGTAGTCTCAAATGACCACCTCAAACTAACGAAACTTTGCCCAATGATTTTAGATAATAACGATGTAGCTTTAATTGCCTGTTCAGTATGTCCTATTTCTTCTCTAGAGCTTTCTTATCCATAAAGATCTTCAGAGAAAACTTGTAGTAATTTTAGGTAATGATTTACAAGTCAATACTTAGAAAATAAATGCCTGCAAATCCAAAGTTTAGTTCTACCCATAAATGCAATTGCTTGCACTTAGCATATTCTCATTCAGCAGCTGCTAACAACCATTTTCATAATGTGCGTATGCAAAATCCTATCCACCCATTGCCTTTGCAAAGACAAATGCAAGAATTTACATCATGCTTCATGGACAAGATTGATATCATAACTGATATATTTCTATCAGATTACTCTGTACTTAAGTGAAATTTTAGTGAAGGTAAGATACAATAAAAGCAGAATTTTACAGTGCTGGCCTTGAACAGACATAGGTTTGAACAGTATATGATTTCAAAATCCTTATTATTAAATCTTATTATTATTAATAAGAATGTAACCCTTTGAAAGGATGCCTGAACTACTACTACTACTTTAGTTATTTGTGAACTAACTGAACTTGTTCTGGAATATGCTGACATGTGATAAACGTAAAATCCTAAAACTCAGTTCAGATGAGGTTCATACTTCAGTAGAAATCACACATCCATCTGTATAGTTCAGTTGTATGTGGTAAAATAAACATTCTTTCTCCAGCTTGCTAACAAGGGATTTATGAATTAATAATGTCACTGATTTGCTTAAACATTTAAATCTGTATGATTCAGGATCTTCTTTGGCTATAGCAACCAGAGATTGTTTAAAGCGATTACTCCAAAGTGCACTAAGTTGTAGTTTCACATAGTGGCTGTGTGAAACACTAAACAAAAATTTTCCAAGTTTTCTACCAAATAGAATCGTAGAATCATAGAATGGTTTAGGTTGGAAGGGACCTTAAAGATTATCTAGTTCCAACCCCCCTGCCATGGGCAGGGACACCTCCCACCAGACCAGGTTGCTCAAAGGCCCATCCAGCCTGGCCTTGAACACCTCCAGGGACAGGGCATCCACAGCTTCCCTGGGCAACCTGTTCCAGTGCCTCACCAGCCTCACAGTAAGAATTTCTTCCTAACATCTAGTCTAAATCTACCCTCTTCCAGTATAAAACCTTTACTCCTCATCCTATCACTACACTCCCTAATAAAGAGTCCCTCCCCACCTTTCCTGTAGGCCCCCTTTAGGTACTGGAAGGCTGCTATAAGGTCTCCCCAGAGCCTTCTCTTCTCCAGGCTGAATAGGAGCAACAAAAAATCAAAAACTGGTCTTAAATTGTTTTGGTTTTTTTTTTTTTTTGTGTAATAGGTAAATAG
This sequence comes from Himantopus leucocephalus, assembly GCA_003993805.1. Lineage (NCBI taxonomy): Eukaryota > Metazoa > Chordata > Aves > Charadriiformes > Recurvirostridae > Himantopus > Himantopus leucocephalus. The sequence continues at coordinate 45,446,295 of RSEF01000004.1, read as the reverse complement.
ATGGTGAGTACATTTTTACCAAAATGGTAGCTGTTTATTTCTAGTGACCTGGATTTGAATTAAGCTTTAATTTGAAACTGTTACATAGTTGTTGTAACTTAAAGAGAAAGAAATGAGGTGTCACTCTGCAGTGCAGAGATGATTCTGGTTTCTGATCTGAGACCAGAGATTCTTATGAGATTGCATTTGTCCTCCCTTTCAAACCATATTCCCATGCAAAGTGAAGAATATCAAACCCCAGACAAAAAGAAGACAAAAAAAATCAGCTTTAAAACAAGATTGACTTTGTATGTAGATTAGATAGGCAAAGCACAGCCACACTGCAATAAAGAGAAATTAATAAACCACAACTATACAGTGCTGGTATTTATGAAGGGAAAGAAAATACCACCAGTGCTATTTCTTAACTAGGATACAGTATTTTTTACTTTACTGATGGTAAACAATTCATCTTCCGCCAAGGGTGGCAGGATCTCATTTTCAGAAATACAGATCAGGTTTCTGGAAGAGCTTCAGTGGAAATGTTGCGCCCTCTTCCAACAGGAGTACACTGGTGAGTGGACAAACACTACAAACAGCTAGTGGACGTAAAACCGACCACTTGGAAATAAAAACTTTTGTTTGTGCAGGTGCATGTTAATGACGTTCTCAAGCATGGCTTTGAAATTCATGTTACAGGTCTGCCTCTCTGTTTTTCTGTATGCAGAGCCTAATTTAATCCTTTGGGTAACTCCCTTGCCCTCATTAAACTATGCCAGTTTACACCATAGAGAATGAGATAAGGAACAGTTTTTCCCTTTTTAACCTAACATAGATTAATTTTTCTATATGTAATATCACTCAGTTAAATACATGAAGTGATTAAATAGCAGAAATGTAGATGCCAAAGGTATCTATACATTGTCAAAAGGTATCTATACAAAACATCATATTATTTTTTTTTAATCCATTTAATGGAACTAGAAGATTCTTATTTGAGATTCATCATGATTAAATAAAGTCGTTCTGGCTTTCTGATGTGTTTCCCTTCACTGAGACTAGTCACATGAATACTGCCAAACTTATCACTTCTTCTTGGAATGTCTCATTTGCATCCTTTACTGCTCATGCATGTGGATCAGGACTTTCCCAGCCAGCTTGTGCACTGCAATCATCAGGTTTCCTGAGCAACCTGACTTCCTCCCCTAACGTGGAGGGGCCAGAAAAATTCCTGAATGTTACAACTAGTAAAACCCCTTTCCAACACACTATAATGAGGTCATGCCAATAATTCCATAGCCAAAAGGTAAGAGTTTCCTTTAAACCATAATCCCAATATTGGATTCCTGTAACAGAGGGAAGGAAAGGCGCCTTTCGATTTAAAATATCTCCTCCTGTCTAGACCATACCCAGAGGAGGATATTTATTGCAAAATAATCACACAAACCATTTTTTAATTATGAGACACTGAAAAATCTGAAAGTTTAGAGTTGGGGGGTGCTGTTTGAAAATTATACTCTCTCTCTTTCATTTTTTTCCCTCCTCTCTCCTATTCAAAGGCTAAAGAACTGCAGAAATTTAAGACTTCCAATGCAAACCAGCCCTCAATGGGCACAAAGGGCTATTTCCAACAAAAAGAATAATTTGGATATACGTGAAATGATTGGCACAGGAGTCAAGATCTTCCCTGACATAACTGACAAAAATTACAGTCTTTGCCATGCCTCATGTAAATTTTTCATATTTTGTGTTTTATCTGTCTACATTTTATCTTCAAGGACATGTTTGCTTTCAAAAAAATTGTGTTGGGTCTGTACAGCTACAGCTCAACTCCTGCATCACTTAAATAATGGGAACAATTTGGATATTCAGCATCTTTGAAAAAATACTTTTGCTTGTATATTTAGGGGCCCCACTTCAGGCAAGTGAGCCGTTAACTTTTTGTTATGGAAGTAAATTATAGCATATAACCAGCAGCTCAGCTTGTAAACCTGTCACAGATTTTTTTCTTTCCCCAAGAATCACAGGCAGTTCAAGTGACCAAAACCAAATTTACTGCATGAAATCTAAGCAATTAGCCCAATTTCTGTAGTTTTCTTACAAACTGGCAGGGCACTTACTACATGTTTGGTATTCTCTGAACAGTGGATGTGATCAGAAGGATGTGGATCCACAGACACAATCTCCTCTTTCCCAGTGAGCATCAACCACCACTGCCAACAACTTCAGTGCCAACTAGGAAGGTCTGATAGGGAGAATATTTTCTTAAACTATAGACACACAGAAGTAATACTGCTGCCCTATAGACCTGTTTCCTTCCTCCAGACTATCCAATGTCATGTCGTTCGTAGTGCTGAAGAGGACCAATGACAATTTTCAGACAATCATCAGTCGTTTTCTCAAAAAACACCTGAACAATTTTTCCCCTAAACACAACAACCCAAAACTATCAGGGGAAAAGGTTAAAACTTAAAATGCCTTCACAGTCCCTTGCCTCTCTTAAAGTAAATGTGCAACACAAAACATCACATTGCACATTCCAGAAATAACCTCCTTGCCCTTGCATTTCTACCCGGCCTCAGGCTATTGACAAGAACCCTCATAAGGCACCACTTGCCACCAGCATCTGGCAGTTTTTAAAGTTCTGTAAAGAAAAACAAGGAAGGGTTGATGAACTTACTTGACACTTAAAAATATATCTAATTCAATCAGGGATTAGCAGCAGAATTTTTAGGCCAAAGAATTTTGCCAGCAAGAATTATACAGGAATAAATATTGACAAATCTGATTTCTAATGAACTCCAGGTTCTAATTTTCATTATCAAGAACCTACCATATCTAAATAACACAGATTTCCTTAGTATCATAGAATCAAAAAGGGTTTCTTCAATGGGTGGTTGCTTTAGAGACTCCAGTTTCTGACTATATGCAATCGGTTTCAGGCTTTTGTTAAGCCCAGGTTTTGCCAAAAAATTAAAAGCCTCATTAATTAGGAATCAAACATGCTCACAGAAGTTGCAGGCTCCACAGGTCATGCCAGCAAAGCTGATAAACTTTTGTGAGGCCTCCAATACTTTTTTTGCTCATGCTGGTTATAAGTCCGCAGGCTCCTGAGAACTATGCATGGTGCCTCATGGGACACCACCACTCTTGACAGCCTTCTGGAGAGCTGTCAGTCTCAGGTGAACTTCTGACATAATGGAGGTCTCAACAACACCTGGAAGTGCAAACTATTCAGTCATTTTAGCCATTTTAGTAAAGATAAAGGCATTTCTTCATAAAAATACTTAGGTAAAACAGAATTAAGGCTGAGGGTTGTCCTTTAAAATACATATCCCATAAATGTCAGAAAATCTGGAAATTTGTAGTTAAGCTCCTTGTCTCTGACCCTGTAACTTCACTGTTCTTCTGTCTCAAACCTTTTATGGCAACTCCTTTTGCTATACAGACAAGACAACTCTCTACCCCAGCATCTGACTTCCACACTGGACAGAAGATTACCCTCCTTTGGTGCCTTCAAACATTGAAGGGAGCGTGACGTTTGGAGGCAGACTTGCTCTGGTGGAACAAGTATGTATGGGAGAAGCCTAGAATTTGACAATGGACTTTCAGTTTGAAGACAATAGTTTCTGCTGAACTTCCTTATGCAGGCATAAAGCATTTTCAAATAGATGAAGAGTAAATCTCTGCTCAAACTGCTTGGATATCTTGATCTACATGCCAAGATATTTCAGAGCCAGTAAGAAAAAACATGCCAGAGCTAAATTGAAATGAAACTGGCTACATTACTTGTGTAGCTTTTGCGTTTCTCTCTGGCTGTCTTTGCTGCTGATTGCTACCATTTCATTTCAGCTGCCTTGGGCACTGCTCCATCCAGTTCAAAATTAATTCTCGCAGTGGCCAAAAAACTTAGGATACTTCTTCTGTACTGGGGTCCCCAGCCCATTTTGAGAGGTCCAATATACTCAGAGCAGCATCTGCACTTTTTACTGCTATCCAAACTAGAAAAAACCTCTAAATGTTTTGAGATTCACACATCACCACTGTACTATTATTTCTTAGACACTCAGTGTTGCCAGTATAAATTAAACAAGTTTTGTAACCTATAGTTATGGCTACCCATGAAATACAACATAAAGTACAATGCAAAGAACACAGCTGCACTCACTTTAGTTCTCCAGGTCTACACATTTTTGTCAGATTTGATGGGCTCTAAATTACATTGAAATACTCTTCTTCTCGCTCACGGTCAGAAATCTTCCCCTTATGTGCATTTGTTTCTGTAACACACTACACGTAGGGGACAGAAGGAGGATGACAGCCTTACCTTTTAACTCCCTGTCTGTCCCAAGAGCTGAACAACGGCTCATATCAGATCGCAAACAGCAGTTTTATGGAATCAGGGTAATCCCCTAGCCTAGTAGTAACATACCATTTAACTCAGGTTTCTCAGCTATAAACATTAAATGCAAAAAAAAACCCACCCCAGCAACAATCTTTTCATTTGCCACTATTTTCCCACACTGAGAACAACATTCTGGCTGACATGTGGGGCATGATACTACACAGCTTCAGCAAGGAATGTTACACACATAAACACAAAGCAAAATGTGATGACTAAGTAGGACACAGATCACAGGGAAGCCTGATCTGGCATGCAGAAAGCACAGCTGAATATCTATCAAGTTATTCTTGTCTCAAAACCAGAACAAGACCCCAGAAGGGCGTATAGCTACTAATTAACTCACTAAGCCAATCATGTCATCTTTCATCTACTAACCACCACACTTTTACCTTGGCTTTTGAGAATAAGGATAGGGAAGAAAAAAGGCTTTCAGCTAGTTAGGAAACACATGCACACTGAAACACATTGGCTTAAAGCACGGTAGGCTGGTTACCACCCAAAAGCACTAAAGTTGTCCTCCCACCAACTTCCCTCTTGTGTGTGGGAGCAAGGTGCACTTGGAACCACCAGAGGTGGTAGTTTGTCCTGTTCCCTGCTGTTGATGGGGCAGTTTGTGGAGTGATGCGGGTAGCAAGACAGGGAGCCATGCACATGTGTTTGGGTCAGAGACTTGTTCTTGCTTGTTCTAAGCTTGTTCTCACAGTGCAGGCAGGTAGAGAGCAGCCAATAGATGATATGGGCCTGAAGAACACTTCAGACGTAAACCAGGCATTTAAAGTGGTATGGGAGGGAACTCTTTTGGGATAGGGGTTTTTTTTGTGTATTTTGTGGGTTGATGTTGGTTTACTTCTTAAAAAAATGACACTTCATATATAGAAAGCAATAATTTCCTACTCCTGTATTAAGTTAAATGGTCTAGATCTGTTGACTTCAAAGCAGTAGCATCAGCTTACACTGACCAAGAATTGCATAAATCTGTTTTTATTAAAACTGTAATAGTTTGAGCTACAGAATTCCTCATTTTTCCTGTGATCTTGTTCTAATTGCTCACTGCTTGCTTATTTAACGTGTTACCAGTCTGGGGTTTGTTACTCTCTTTCTATTTCCAACCAACATGATTAAAGTAACTGTAGTTGAGAATATTTTTACAGTAAGTAAATGCATAAGGCTCTGAAAGGCTCTAAAAAAAAAAAAAGCCTTTATAAAAAGTGAGGTAGACATTTCTTTATCATTTAAAGTACTCATGGCTCAGAAGCTGACTTATTTTTATGTGTTAGGTTATTGGATCAGACATGGAGGCTATTGTTAAAGAAAGTGGAAGCAGATTGTGGGAAAGAATGTCATAACTGCAGATACAAAAACACATCACTCTCGCTGAAGCTTGTGGTAGTGATTGGTTTGACCCTGAGGTGTTGCATATACAGTAAAAGTGGACTGAAAGCAACTGAGACTAGTTTAGGCCTAAAAAAATGAGGAGTTCTTCACTGGACCATAAAAAATAAACAACTAGGAGACTGAACCTTATTGTGAAAGGAACATAATGCAATTATCATTACCTCATATTAACTTTATGCAGATTTCACAAACACTTCCTTTCAAAGGAATTATCTTGCATTGATTCTTCAGCAAAATGAAATATACAATAAATAAAAACAAATATTGGGAGGCGCTTGCATTATTTCATGGAGCTATCCATTTACAGCATCTAAAAAAAGACAATTTCTGATTGCACTTCATCCTGTGAAAGAAAAATTCAACAATTTATAGGTTAAGCATAGCTTTTTCTCAACTTCTTATATGATCAATGATAATAATAATAATAATAATAAAACTTACCCTCATTTTCTCTTGCTTCTCCAAAATAAATGAAAGCATTATACTCCTCCTGAACTCTGTGGCTGGTGAAAAAACCCAGGAGATGTCTCTAAAATTTCATTCCTTAGAACTGGTGCACCAATAGTACTTTTGTGGTTGTAATAAATTGTTTTGCCTGAAACAGTTTTAATAAGAGTGGATCTCCTTCAAATTTTATTGTGGTTAGCACAAATTCTATACAAATTAGGTTTTTTATAATGAAGAAACTCAAGGCTCCATAAAGGGATCACAGAGAATCACGGAACCACAGAATGGTCAGGGTTGGAAGGGACCTCTCGAGATCATCTA
>RSEF01000004.1:45425386-45439648 GCA_003993805.1 Himantopus leucocephalus | reverse complement strand
AGATGAGGTTAGTCAAGCAGGACCTGCCTTTCGTAAACCCATGTTGACTGGGCCTGATCACCTGGTTGTCATAGAGGCTCTGTTTATTATCCAAGACAACAAAAATGGTAAGTAAATTTTATGAGTTCTGATATAAAAAGAAAATACAAACAGCCACAGAACAATTATTTCGTTAGTCCCTAAATATTCTAACCTTGGAGTAGATTAAAACCTCACTAATGGAAGAGCAAAAAGTAAGATCCCTGAAAACAACACAGTGTACAAAGTCATTTGTCACATTTGAGAAAAAAATGGCCACAGTTTCTGCAAACAGGTGTATTTCATATATACTTGTGAAATAGAAAACAGGTTACTTATCTCAAGCATATTTCTGCTATGACAGATGGATAATGAATAAAAGAAAACTTTAGCTTAGCAGCACACAGGTTACAGAAAAACAGGCAGCTTTTCCCTGCATCTTCAGCTCAGTGATTGCTTTGTTGTTTAGTGTTATCACAGGAAAAAAACAATATTTCCAATTGGAACACTCAAAATAATTATTTCCCTCTCTCAAACTAAAGGTGATTTTTAGGAGAGTACAATTTACCTTTAGTACTAAGCCATGATGGGACATGGATCACAGCATCAGACAAGGTTAGGGTTGCCTCTCCACCGGCACTGTAACTGTTGAGCACAGCAGGACTGCAAGGGAACAGCTACCAAGATGAAATAAAAGATGTTTGTTTCAAGCAACCCACCTAGAAATTCCCTCATTTTATCCTATAGTTTGAAGGCTCAAACTTTTTCTGCAAGCAGGTATCAGCAAGCTCTTAAGAAGTGAGATCTTCCTGAGAAACAGTCATAACGAAGATAATGACTAAGAGGAAAACTCATGTGTTGTGTCACACCACAGACAATGCCACACTTAGAACATCCCTTCTGCTATACACCATCTGCTTCCATTTTCACAAGTGGTCTAGAATATGTAACAAGATAATAATTCACAATGATCACTTCTCATCCATCTTGCTGACAACAGCTTTAAGGAAGGGGACCAATCACATTACCTCCACCCTCCCTGCAAAAGACTAATAAAGTAGAAAACCCAATTACATTACTCTGCAAAATATTCTTTTATAATTTTCTGCAAAGGCAAATATGACAGAATGCATATGCGAGCTATACAATGCGTGATCTCGTTTGCAGTGCATTAGAGAAAATATGCCCAGCAGCATATTGTTTGGACATATGAGTCACATTGACTTTTTGGCTGCTTATCATCAAATGCCAAACATGGGTATGCAGAATAACATTTGCTTCTTTTATTCTTCATCTAATGAAAAGCATTTCCCATAGGTACTTAAAATGTAAGAAACTTAAGGAACACAAAAGGCTTCTCCTACTGCAGGATTTGCTTTTAAATTTTATTTTTTCCTAAAAGGACTGATTTCTGACATCAAGAGGGCAAAGAAAATAAGAATGGAGGTCCCATTTCTGATTAAAGATGTACAAACTAAAGAACATCCTAATTAAGCAATGATAAATTGTCTGGGGTTTAACAAAGATGTTCCTATATTTTACATTAATTTTTAGTCTCTCGAGTGGAGAGATTTTCCAACACAAAATAGAAAAAGTTAGTAGGTTTCAGATCGTATGCGCTGTTTGGCAACATTTTTTTCCAACCTATGGCCTGACTTGTGTTAGGATATGCCATTATGTCAGTGCATTCAAACAGGTTTAGTGGCATTCCTTGCCACTTTCCAGCTTCTCTGATGTTGTCTTTTGAGCCTGTTACCTGTTAATTTCATACTCTGTGAACAAAAATACATTCATATAACTCTGGTGGTCTTCCAAAGAATACACCCAGTGCTTTCAGTTTGTAGTGCAGATTACAAAGATAATCAAATGAAAGGGACGTAAGGTGGGGGTTTTTTTCCCCCTGCCTGAATAAAGAGAAGGAAGCAGGAGTGACTGCAGTGCAACTCTTCATTTTATGTGTGTTTATCCTCATCAGCTCAGTTTCTGACATTTCAGAAGAATAATTATTCTTTTTACCATGCCTTCACTTGAAGAACAGGCCATTTATGACAGTTTTCTACATATTATACTGAAGCCATGTTGGTAAGCTTATTTATTGAAATAAATGAGTTACGACTAAGAACTTCACAAGGAAATGGTAACAGCACGTAAGATTTTCTTCTTCAAAGGACAGGCCTTTACTACTCCAGCTAATGGAGAATCCCTGGCAGCCTGTGACAGCTACACAGCTGTAACCAAACCCAGCCATAATTTCCTCCTGTTCAATAGATTTTCACTCTCAAATATCAGTAATACTGTGTCTTTATGGACATAGTAAAATAGATGTCATTATTCATATAATGGAGGAAACTTTTGTTTGTTTGCTTAACATAAAAAATAATCTTCCAAGCCTGTCTCAAGGCATTTAATAAGGACCTAAGCAATTAAGTTTAGATCTTTAGTGCAGGAAGATCCTGTATTTTGTTTAGATTTATTTGCATTTTCTTTCCAACTGACCTTAGTCAAATTACAATATCAAACTTTTTATCCTTCAGTCCCCGTCTGAATTTTCTAGGAATCTGTAGAACGTTAGAGTCCTACATTAATAGGACATACCTGGCTGGACATGAAAGCAGGGGGGAAAAAAAAGCCAGCAAAAACAGCATTGCAGATTTGCATTAAGAACATTTATATCTGCTTTCTTCATGTGGTTTCCATTCAGCACTTAAAATGTATCTCTGCATGGAAAAAAAAAAAAAGATTTTGTTAAAAAGTTTTGCTGTTGCTAAAAGAGCTCTCATTTGCATCTGCTGACAAAAGATTTTATTAGCATAACGCTGGAAAGCCAATGAAGCCAACAGCAGCAAAAGAGCAAACTGTCCTGACAACTTTATTTTTGTTAATGACAAACAGAAAGAACTGCACGATCATTGTCAAACAAGCTCTGGAGCTGATCCAATGCAGTCTGGTGTCTACTTAATTTCAGTATTTGACTTCAGGAAGATCATTATTGCGATCCAAGTGTGTAGCATTGGCAGTTATTAATAATTTCAAAAAAGCACTATCAGGTTAGTTGGCTGTGACCTCCATTTAATAATCCTATTTTGTACTTAATTCCATACTCCACTTACCTTCAAATTATCCTTGCATTTGAAATTTGTTCCAAAGCCCTGAATAATGTTGAAATGAAGCTCATAATCATCCCAAGTTTCCTTCCTGCCTTGCCTTAAATATGCATAGTGTCTGAGATACTCTTGAGGGACAAGCTTACTAGACAGACATACTAGAAATACTTGGTATTGTACCTAAAGTTTTAATATAAGCTTTTTCAGAACTCTGGGAAAGATATAGCCTAATTCTCCTTCTTTCAGTTCATCAAGATTTGAGTTTCACTTTTCTTTCATTATGGAAGCTTCTATATCCTCATTTCTATATTCTTTCTTGCTTTTATCCCTTTGTTTCACATAAGCTTTGATGAAAGCTATTTTCTTGAATACCCCAAGAAAAGTATATTCTTGGGAAACTTGCCTATACTATCTCTTAAACTCCTCCTCTCCCTCCTATGGACAGATATGCAGCAGTGGAAAATTTATGACACTGATAGAATGTGAAAGCAGCAGCCATATGGGGTCACATCAACAGTCCATTGAGCCCCACACCCTTTCCCCAAAACTGGTCAGACACACGACAAGGGAACAGTACAAGAATACAGCAAGCAGCTGGGGACACTGTTCCAGAGTATGCTTTCAGCTGCTAACATTTCTCAACTTCAGTATCTTCACAGGCAGTATCTTCATAGTATGTTAAATTATGGTTTACAGCAAATGATGAAGAATCGCTAATGCTGTTGAGTAATAAAAGTAATTGGCTCTGTGACCATGCCAAGAAAAATTTTGTCCTGTACAACTTGCCTGGCACAGACTTCACAGGTAGGGATTTGATGTAGCTTCTTCCATATTAAGAGAGTAATGTTACTCTCAGGCACATAACCACCGACTCAAATGGCATCTTAAGCAAGTCTCTAGGACTGTAATCAGAAGGTTTCAAGGAAGCAGAAGAAAAATATAAAACATAACCACATAAAGTATCACAGTGGGTAAGAATGTTTTATATCTCATTTTTATAGTTAATAATCTAAACAACATATTTAAAAATGGAATATTATATTAAACTGGAACATATTCTGAACTTCATTAACAACAGAGAAATAATTCACAGAAGACCTAGCAGGGTTGTAAATGATGAAATAAATATGGAAGGGGGGACAGGGATGGAAGCTAATACAGTACAGTTAGAGAAAAAATAATTGATAACACCAATAGTCAACTGGAAGAAGAATGCATTGTCAAAGAGAGTTAATGTTACTACGTGCAACAGTGCCTGGAAGACCTGCTGAAAACATGGCCCTACTGTATTAGGAGTTGTGTAAAAACAAAACAAAACAAAAACCCAAACAAACAGCCTGAGTCCAGTCCCCAAAGTCTTCTTTCTCTGACAGGAAATCAGGAAAGCATGGCTTAAAGTTACATCATGCCATGGACCAAAGAGGTGGTCCTCTGCTGTTAATTATGTATAAATTCACAGCTGTTAACAACGTGCTCTTATACTGTGCCCCTTACAGTTACAGTACTAGAAAAATATAATGAAATGGGAAAGAAATTCAAACGTGAGAATTACAAATAATTCGCGGCTAATTTATGTTGAAAAGATCAGAGTACTAAATATTAAAAGTAGGGTATGATTAAAAGGTCTTTTCAAATCTTGACAGTGAAAACTTGGAAACTGGAACCGACATAAATATCAGAAGCGCTTTTGAAGGTCAGAAAGAAAACAGTTATGTATTATCAATGTGAATAGAATATCACCCTCAAGGGCAAACCCCTACAGTATTAGCGTATCACAAAGCAATTAGGCTGGTTTTTATTTGTGTAACAAGTTCAACTACTTTATATCCAAGAGTAGGAAATTATAACTACTTTATCAGACAGGTAGCATTTCCTCATGACTTCATCACTGGAACAGCAAAAAAAAAAATAAATCATCAAAATGTTACAGAATCTGCCTCAATTTCGCATGACATCAAGCAGAAATTAGGCTATGTTAATAGAAAATTGCACATTTCAACTGATAGTGTAGATCCCTTACAGTATATGTATGTGTATTAAAGCAGAGAGTGAGAAGCTTTGTGGTTAGTTATCTATTATGCAAATGACATAGTATTGTTTAACACTTAAGTAGCTTTGACTCACTTTGCAAAGACGTATTTTGGTTTTGGAATTTTGCTGATCATAGGTTTCGAAACTGATTTAAAGAGAGATGTTTCTGTTGAGTTTTACTGCTGTGGTAGTTTTCACCCCTTTTAAGCCAGGCCCTATTTCTTTCTGCCAAAATGTGCAATTACTTGATAAGTAGCAGAATCTGACTAAAACTTGTATCCTCAGTACCGACTTCCCAAGTGGTTATCACAAATAGGCACTGGAGGGTAATTAAACCAACAAGATTGCAGCGAGTGGAAAGCTTGCTTATCTTGTACTTGTCAGCATGTATATAACACGGCTTTCCTCTCTGCCAGGAGCCCCTAAAGCTCTGCAAAATTGGAACCTCCTGCTTCAGCTGATTGTTTGGCAAATTGTTCTTGTGCTACAGCTGAATGCATTATTTTTTTTTGCCACAGATTATTTTTACAATATTTTTAAAACTCAAACAACTGACATCGAATTTATTTAAACATACAATTTTGTTGCACTGTTGGCTAGTTGAGTATCTTTATGCAAAGTTCATTCCAACAAAAAGAGCACTGTTTACTCCAACAGTCTGGATCTATATTGAATGAAAAAAACATGTTTATTTTCTGAATCGCCAGTGATTCAAAATGCTTCAGTGAGGTCCATCCATTGCTATAATCTTTCATGAATACTATGAATTATCCATCAGAAACTGCCATGCCATTGAAGGCAAATTATTAAAAGGAAAAACTGTTAGAACCAACTCTGAAGTCAACATCAAAGACTAGGGGAAGAGATTTTTAAAGTTGAGTTTAATCACAAAAGATGTCACAGCCTCTGGTCTTCACTCAGAGAAACTTGAGTGGAAGTTTTGCCTGAGAAAGCTGTTCAGGATTGGGTTTATTACTGGTGTTAGGATCCATATGAAGTCAAAAACTAGTGGGGATTATCTGCCTTGTCTCAAACTCTGACAACACTATAGCTTTCTGGGGCTGCAGATGGTCAATTTTCTGAACAGCTTTTTAACATCTGATGAACTTTCTGATTATTAAATGACATCTGTCTTTCATGTCCTTTATTAATACTATAAATTAGTGATTATTAGGCCAACAAATTAGAAAGCAAAGTATCTGGGATCTCTTCTGACCTTCAATTGTTAGATACATATCATCAGTTAATCATGTCTTTTCCTCTATTTCCTGCTCATTTACTTCTACTGTTAAGGAACACTGAAGAATACTGAGTAAAAGTTTACTACTCTTAAATATGTTTGTATGGCAGGGTTTTAGTTTTGCTCTGGTCATCTGCATTGTATTGTTACACAGCGACACTGTTGAAGATCTCTCTGAATTTGCATAATGTTGTTTATGATTTGACTCTGCTTAAAAAAGACCCAATGTAGCCCCAGTAGCCCCATATTTCAACGTGAGCCAGTGAAGATCCCTGTTTGAAAGACAGTTTGAAAACTGTCTGCATTTGGGTACAGTGATTACAGGCTAATGTTTTTCATTAGATGCTCTGAATAAATGCATATATTAGGAAGCAAGACATACACAATACTGAAGTAAATATACCTGATACATGCAACGATACTCTAACAATGGGTTTGATCTAATAATGTAATTTTACATGCCATTGGCTTATAAAGTCCACCAGATAGAACAACAAGATGGGAAATTAGGTGGGGAATATATTCAGTAAGGAATTTGAAGCTTCTAAAAAACAACAGCAGCGTTGCTGACTATAGGAGCTAAGAGCACTGCTAATTAAATTTATATTGATTAAATTTATATTGATGCTGATAAACCAACAACCAACTACTGTCAGTGGAAAACCTCCAATAAATTCAAAATGTCTTTTTGAATACAGGCAAGATACCACTGAAATCTTGTTTTGACACCAATACCACAGTTTTTCATCCTTCTTAAACCTTTCCAAGGCAGTGCTTCAAGTAGTGCTTCAGGTGTATTAGGGAACATCTTTTTTCTCTATACTGCCTAGTCCCACGTCTGTTGCCCAAAACTGTCCCTAAGGAACTTCACTCCCTCTGAAGGTTGCAGCTCAAGATGGCAGGGGGAGCTGAGCATGTGTCCTTTAGGCATACGCAACCTCCTACATCAACACAACTCCCACCAGCAGAAATGCATTGACCACACCAACACAGTAGCTCTGCTCCAAGTCCTTGCCAAAGAGGCAGGAGCAATGCCAACTGTAGACGTAGAAAGAAACACGTAAAGTATCAACACACAGAGTTTTGGCAGGGTTTGGGCATGGGCACAGAGATGAGCAGGGGCACAATAGGGCCAAATCAAGCTCTAGAAAGCAAAATGCGTTGTAAGCACTGTAATGTTACACAGCTACGACATTAAAGCCACAATACTACTGCGGTACTGATATACTAGTATTCATCACTAGTTCACACTTGATAATCCTGTATATTTAATGAAATAGAGTCTAGAAGAGTTAAAAATTACCCATTGAGGAGGCAGGAATAGTATAGTCATTTATTCTCTGCATCAACTTTGCCAGATGTGTCTTTTAATTCAACCACACCAAGTGATGATTATTCGTATTACAGCATTCACTAGCACCTACAGGAAAAGGGGGTTGCACTTACACAGAAAACTTAGCATTTAAATAGAGAGGAAAAAACTCCTTCTAGACAGAGGATCATCAGACAGATAATGCAAGGCTAGGAGCAATGAAACCAGTAGGAGACAGATGCCTAAGGAGGGGTGGATTCATCAACCAGAAAGAAATAGCTGTGGTAGGACAGAGCAGCACGAGCTCTCCATCCTGTGGGATAGCTGCAGCCCGCTCAGCTAGGCACCTCTGAAAATCTGGCCACAGTGCCTTGCTCCAGGTCACATGGGAAACAGGCAGCAAAGCCAAATACATTTGTTTCAAGACCCAGCCTAGCTCTTAATCATGAGAGCCCTTCTTTTTGGGGGTGAATTTACTGTATTTAGAATAAGAACAGCGTACCCAGAACACTGAGACAAGAATGAAACAGGAGTTCTGGGACATAGATGTACTTTTTTTTCCCCTTGAAGCAGTTGCAATTGCAGTGAAAAGGTTTGGGGCTATTTTGGGGCTTTCGATTGGTTTGGGAGAGGGGAAGTTAATGAGGTGGGTGGAAGCTGTTAATTTGTTTTTTAACTAATGCATCTGATCTGGAAGGTTTCAGGCATTAAAAGCTACAGCAAGCCAGTTCCAGGCTTCTTATTTCCTATGCCACAAATAGCAAATACTTGTTATCAACAAGTAACCCACATCAAACAAATAAACCACTGTAGAAGGTCCAGTTCTGGTAAACACACAAGACATCCACAGACATTACACAGAAAAAACCCAGACCATTTGGGCACTTCATGCAAACTATTCACCAGGGTTTAATGTTCATTGTCCAACAAATGGGTTACTAATTTATCAATATACATTGTGCCAGTTGCACAAAATCTCCTGTAACTATAACTTGGACAATAACTTTATGAACTATATTTGACATTAAATTCTATCCTTTTATTAATGTAACAATCCTCCATATCACTTGCAATGTAACATGCTACTCAGTGCAATTGATGATGACAGTGTCTTGCTATTAGTAGAAAAATAATCTTTCCATTGACTTGAAGGGGTTTGGGCTGAATAGGTTTCCTAGCAAAATGCAAAAGCAAATGATCATTGTCTTCCTGAGACTCACTGTGGAACAAGTGAGAGATTTTGCCAGATGAGCTTAATTACTTAATTTGGAATTATTTATCAGCACTTACCTGAAAAGCTTGTTGACATCAACCTGTACCTCACTGCTCAGGAAATTATTTACACTTCCCCTTTGCCGTTAGCTTTCTTGCCTTTAAGCTATATGGAAAAGTTTATGAGCACAACTTCTACATTTAAATCCTTGTCCACCAGCAGCATGCTTTCAGTCTCTGTGATTTCCTTTCAGTAAAATGGTGGTTAAAATTGTTTGCAACAGTATTCCCAACCTGTTCTTGTTGGTTCCTTACTTAATGCCAGAATAACTGATAGCTGAAGTGCTATATTCTCAGTCTTCATATGTCACATGAATTTAGTTTTGCCTTCCTTTAAAGATCCCCAATGCTGAACAGGTGGTTTCAATTCATTACACAATTTACACTGTGGCTCACTCAGCCAAAATTCAAGCAGAAAGGTAATGGATATGGTGTATCAGAATACTCAAAATAAGGAAGCAACAGCCAAACCAAGAGTAAATTCACTGAATGTTTCTCTAAGTTTTAGTATGGCTTCAAGTTTGACCCTGCCCCCTCACTTCTTTTTTTTTTTCTTTTTTTAAGGCCTGAGCTTGTAAATATTTCAGCATAAGCCTGACTGGGTATCTGCCACAGAGCAAAGTTTAGGCCCCACTTGACTACGTTTAGTCAAACAATGCAGTAAAGAAGCAAGTCATTAAAGTAAAAGAAAATAGATTAATCACCAGATATATGCTATGGCAGAGGAAGGGATGAGATTACACTTGGGCTTCTACAACATACTTGTCTGAAAAAATGAACAAGCAGTTTTACCTTTTCTAGAAAGGATTCACTCCTTTCTGGAAAAAGAGTAGAAGTATGCAATTGTACATTCCCATTCCTGAAGACATAATATTTCTAGTTCACCTGGTCACATTTAGAGGTTGGAATCTGGATAATATGAGTGCTGCCGAGAGAGGAAGTTCTCTGAGTCTGGTACTGAAGTCTGCTTTTAGTCTCAGAATTCCCATCTCTGCACTGCAATGCAAGTCTATGCTTTTCATAACAAAAATAGAAAATTTTGAAAAGGTCCATACAACTGCATGTGGCACTACTGCAATAAGTGTTATATCTGATTATCTATTGACATTTTTATTATGTTCTTTCCCTATGATTGAAGTGTTAACTCAGTCATGCTGCTCATGCTTTAAGGCAAGCCTTCTTGACCAAAATTCAATCTTCAATTCTCCAACTAAAAGAGAATTACACTCACCATGATCAAAATCGAATAAGGGAATCAAAAAGCATTACTGCTGCTCAACATTGTTGTTTCCCTGAAAGGTGAGACAACTGGTGAGAGGTGCTTTTTTGTAAGGCAAACACAGCATATTTGAAGTTAAGAAAATTAATGGCTGAAGAGCTAGAGCTGGAGGGAATACTTACAAAACTGTGTCAGAGAGGCAAATGCGGATGAACAACACCTGAAGAAGGTCAAGCCCTACAATGATGAATTCTATACCTATTTTAAAGTATAGTGGCTCTGCTTCTGCAGTCACCAATGTATCCAGATGCATTATTCATCCATTCTGATCAATCTTAGTTGAAGTAGTCAAAGTTGTTTGATTTTCTTTTGAACTTACAAATTCACCTATGTCAATAGACATAAGAGGCATTTATTGAACCATAGCCTGTTACAGAATAATTATCTTTACATAGTTTATTATACTACATAGTCATTATTATAAGCAACAAGAATGGACAATATTTACAACATAGGACAAATTTCATTAATCTGAAGCCCATTTTGTCGTTCAGAACTTAAGGAATCATAAAATTTTTACTATTCATCTAGCTCACTTAGTACCTACAAAAAAGAGCTAGTACATTTTCATTGCTAATTTAAAAAAAAAAGTGTTTCCAAGTCTTTGAAATAAATATTGTTTAAATGAGTCAGATAAATTCACATTAAAGACCAAATTAATACTGTTCATGGTATTTTCTTAATTGTTTTTCTGTGTGAATACTTTCCGGGTTCCACCCAACATCAAAATCTGGCAAAGATACTGAAATAAAGCCAGGAAGGAGACTTTCATGCTCTTTCCAGCTCCCATCAAGCTTCTGGCATGCAACTTGTTGAGCTGTTTGTGGGACGAGAAGAAGAAAGTGCAGTGAAAAGAGCATATGCATGACAGCAGTTAGTCAAAGTCGGCCCATCAAGGAGACCAATTATGACATTCAAAGCAACAGAAATAAGTGGAAAACCTAACCCAGCACAGTCATCCTAGGATGTGATCTTTCTGATTTTGCCTATTGTTCTATAACATGAATGGATTGAGAGTAGCCCTGAGGAGAAGGACTTGAGGGTGTTGGTTGATGAGAAGGTCAACATGAGCCGGCAAAGTGCACTTGCAGCCCAGAGGACAACAGCATCCTGGGCTGCATCAAAAGAAGCACGGCCAGTAGGTCGAGGGAGGTGATTCTGCCCATCTACTCTGCTCTCATGAGACCCCACCTGGAATGATGTGTCCAGCTCCAGAGTCCTCAGCACACGAAGGACCTGGACCTGTTGGAGCGGGTGCAGAGGAGGGCCATGAAGATCATCAGAGGGCTGGAGCACCTCTCCTATGAAGACAGGGTGAGAAAGTTGGGGCTGTTCAGCCTGGAGAAGGTAAGGCTCTGGTAAGACCTTATAGCAGCCTTCCAGTACCTAAAGGGGGACTACAGGAAAGGGGGGGAAGGACTTTTTACAAGGGCACGTAGTGATAGGATGAGGGGTAATGGCTTCAAACTGGAGGACAGTACATTTAGAATAGATATTAGAAAAAAATTTTCTCTGTAAGGGTGGCGAGGCACTGGAACAGGTTGCCCAGAGAAGTTCTGGAGGCCCCATCCCTGGAGGTGTTCAAGGCCAGGTCGGATGGGGCTTTGAGCAACCTGGTCTAGTGGGAGGTGTCCCTGCCCATGGCAGGGGGGTTGCAACTAGATGATCTTTAAGGTCCCTTCCAACCTAAACCATTCTATGATTCTATGAACTGGGACAAGACCTAAGCCTTTGGCTGTTTTGTGCAACAAATGTGTCTGTAATTGAAATTTTGAAGATATGTTAGCAAAGGTTGGATATCTTCATAAAGCGGATTCTGCATGATTTTGAGTGCTTTAGCCACCCTTGAGTTCATCTGAAATCAAAAATATCCAGTGCTGCTTTGGATCAGATACTCTTAAGAAATGCAACAGGAAGAGCTGATAATTTGGTTGAAAACAGGTAGTAGTCTGACACAGCTGCTATGTAACAGCTCATTAGTGGTTTCTGACTGCTCCAAGGAAAGTTGGTAGATATTTACTTGGAATGGGCACATCTGGAAACAATAGAATCATTAAAAAGGCCAAGAGAAAAATGAAATAATAAAACTTTGTGGATACAGTTGTTCAACACGCTTGGGCTCTGGTACAAAATACACCTTATGTTCCCTTTCGTGTAAAAATAAAAATATAGGTGAAAGGAGTTACTTCTGTTCTTTCTCTTCCTGAATACAATTAGTTTATAGTAGAAAACAAGTAGCAAAATATTCACTACTTTTTGACTTACAGGTGCAGAAACTCAGCTGTCCAACAGCCAAAGTAAATCCTCCTCAAATTCAGGCTCCTTCTTCTGCCCACAAATCAAGATGGTAGTTTAATGTCCGTTTTCCCCTCTTCATGGCAACTGAAGATGCAACAGGTGAAAGAGTTGTAGCAGGAAGCTTCATACAGGGGACAGGGTCACTGAATTGACAATAGTAAGGATGAGCCTGCAAAAATAGAGCAGGCAGGAGAACTGGGGGGCAGTGGGAGCAGGGGAAATCTTCAAACCTGTCATGCCTCTCCCTATCAATCACTTTTAATTTACTTTACTCAAAAAGTTAATTATTCTATTTTTTTTTATTGTAGTAAAACCTAGCCTTGAGCTTAAAAGCATTTCAGTCCATTTTATGGAAATCATAGGAGGTCTAAGTCATGCTAATACTGAGCGATCTTTGGCCTCCAACCTTTTCTCACACTTTGCAAGGATAACTTTCTTCCTTAAAGTGAAAGACTACAGTGAGAAAACAATTGAGAAGATAGTATTTTTCCTTAGTTTTTCCTGAAGTTACCTTTTCCTTTCATTTTTTATCCCCTTTTTTTGCTACGTGAAGATATAGATTAAGGAAGAGATGGTAACTCCCATGGAACAGATGATCTTCCACAGCTGACGAAGGTGATACAGTAAAAAGATAAATAATTTTGTTGTCTTATAAGACAGGGAAAAATATCATACATCTAGCTTTGTTAGCACAAACAAAAGCAAGTATTTTTATTCCAAAGCATGCCCCTCAAAGTGTGCATATTTTCTTCCATGGGTCAGTTTTAACATTACAACAAGCAATTTTCATCAGAGCAGTAAGATTTTTTAATTTTTTTTTTCTAAATAAAACCTTTTATTCTTCCCTTTTCTCCGACAAGATTCATAGAATAATTTAGGTTCGAAGGGACCTCTGGAGTTCATCTGATTCAACCCCCTGTTCAAAGCAGGTTACTCAGGACCTTGTCCAGTTGAGTATTGAACACCACCAAGGATCGAGATTTCACCTCCTCTCTGGGCAACTTTTTCTAATATTTGACTACCCTTGCTGTGAATATGTTTTTTTCTAATAGCTAACAATTTAATTTATTGCCACTTGTGTCTGTTGCCTCTTATTTCTTGCTATGTACCTCCAAGAAGTGTCTGTCTTCGTCTTTTTTAAATCCTCCCATTGGATAGCTGTAGACAGGCATAAGGTCTCCCTTTAGCCTTCTCAAAGGCTGAACAAAGCCAGCTCTCTCACTTTCCTCTTGTGCTTCACGTGCTCCAGTCCTCTGATGATCCTGGTGGCCCTCCCCTGAGCTTGCTCCAGTCTGTCAATGCACGGCCACACTTGCCTCATGTCCTCCTTGTCTCCTAGGAATCCCAGGTCCTTTTAGGCATAGTTGTCACTTAACCCTAAAGCAAAAAAAAAAAAGGAGCTAGTATTAATAATTTTAAGTAGGCATTCTGGTGAAAGATCCTAGTGTTTTACTTTACTAGGGTCTTAGAAGTCCATTGATTCTCTTCCTGAAGAGCTTGGATTTGGTCTTAAATTGTGAAAAGGTGATTGGGCAAAGATTCAGAGTCTTACAAATGCCCTTAGAACATAAAAACTACAATTATAGCACCCTTGCATGTGTTATTGGGGCTATTCTACCATAACCTTGCATGATTAATAATGAATCAGGTATCTTTACAGAATCCCAGAATGACAGAATGGTCAGGGTTGGAAGGGACCTCTGGAGAT
>RSEF01000004.1:45382891-45425376 GCA_003993805.1 Himantopus leucocephalus | reverse complement strand
GACCCAAGTCCCTCAGCCTTTCCTTGTAAGAAAGATGCTCCAGACACTTCTCAGTTCAATGTTGTGTCTTAATAATGTAATTTTTATGGAAAAATTGACTCAATGTGAGTAATAAATAAAAAGCAATAATTTAATTTGCTTCCTTTACAAAGAAACTTTGGGCTGAAACCAAACTATTCAAACCGTTGTTTAAAAAGGTCAGCTAACCAATATTTGTTATGGCCAGAGGACTCAGCTTAGATGATACCAAGACACAGAAGGAATGTATGAAGAAATTCGTTTGAAAGAAAGGTCTTCTGGGGAAAGGATTATGCTGTCNAAAAAAAAAAAAAAAAAAAAAAGAGAAAGTCTCTATTATGCTTTAAAAATACAACGTATTTTTTAAACATTTTAATTGTATGAAATTTCTTTGTCAGAGAAGACTACACATTTCATTTGCTTATTTAATTTTGCATGTTATAGAACAAATAAGTTCTCCCAGAGTTAACTAACAAACAATACTATGCTATTTGTAGTAAAACTAGGATCCAGGTGGTGATCAGGTAAATCTCTGACCTCCTCCCACAACTGTATCTAGCATTACTTATCAAGATTAATCAAATCACCTCCTCAGACCTTGCTCATGTGGTAAATGACAGTACAGTTTTCTTTCAAGTATGGAAAGAGAATAGAGGAATTCAAAAAGTTTATAAATGTGAAGACAGGACACCAAATGTACTCAGCATTTGTTTTTCATCACAGTATGCCTTATTACCATTGTATTTTCTTATCTTGCAATGTTTTCTTCTTCCTTGATACTGAAAGGCTGTACAGTCTTTGGAAGACTGCTTCGCAGTTAACTCAAATACACAGCATTCATTTCAGCAGGCATGTGCAATGTATGCCAGCAATAAAACAGCCACTGAAATCTCTATAATTCTTATCACCATCAACAATTTGATGTAATAACAGCACACTTTGTACAATAAGATTTGAAAATGTTATCTACAGGTGTCAATTTAAAAGCATGAATAGGTGTAAAATCCCATACACTCGGAATGGACTTTCCAGTATATCGAATACAGAGAAGAGGGGTATTAAGTTCATGTACTTCAAAAGTATACAATAGTTTATCTGTGGTTTTATAGCGATTTTTAGAGGGATTTTATAAAATTTTCTTTTTTCAGATTTTTTAATGTAGAGATTTTTAGATGTATCCCGATACTCTACATTTCTAAGATGGCATAGAACATTCTGTGGCAAAGTAAGTTTGTTTTTCAGAATTAACAGTACATTTAAGCAACTATAGTATTCTATACAGGACAGTTGATACCAATTTGTGCGCAAGACATATATATAGTAGGAAATGATGTGATACATACATCCATTTGATATGGATATCAATGCAACTTTATACATATTTCATTTCTAGCCAGAGCCACTCCTCAAATGGCAACCCTGTGATTACAAGTGTGTGTTTCTGTATGCCTGGATACAAATACATAGCCTTGAAACCATCTGAAAAATGGCTACCTTCAAACGTGGGTGGTTTTGGAATCACTACCCTTCACCTTTCCTCTTTGGGCCTATTAGTAGCACTAATGGCAACATCAAAAACCATACATCAGAACTCTCACGATTTTGATAAAGGGCTGTAACTGAGGATTTATTCAAAGCACAGTATTAGGTTAGCAATGGAAATACTTCAATTCCTTGTAAACAGTACTTGAGGTGCAAAAAAAATGTTTTTGCTTCAATCAAACAGGAAAGGTATTCTGACCATGGCAGTGACAGGTGTTATTTTATTCCCCATCTCGATCTACTTGCACCTACTTTATACTGTTACCACTCTTTGTAACAAACAATAACATCACGCTGGCATAATAGAGTACCTAGGGTCCAGAATTTAAAAATTGTATTTAAAAGTTCTTCACTTTCCACACATTTTCCTACCACCAGATAACAAAGTTACCTTCGTAGGGCCTGGAGTGTGTGGTTACAGCAAGCCTGCTACTCCAAAAGAACCACAGATATGCACACTCAACTTGGGTTACTCCTTTTGACAGAGAACTTACCATGAGGCAGTAGAAGTAAGAACTTGCACAGACAAGCAGTTTCCAGGGGGCAGCTTGCTCTCTGTGTGTTAACATCACTGCTTTCTGCTACCATTTTGTGAGTTTGCACCATTGACCTCTGTGAGTGAACCGGCGTTTTCCTCTTGAAGGCACTTTGTATACTACAAGTTGTACAAGTTGTCATGAGGCAGTTCCACTTAAAAACATTAGTAAGAAGAATATGTTCCAGGGGAGAGTCACACTACTTGATATAAAACACTCAAGGATTGGTTTGTTTTTTTTCCGACCACAATGAAGAATGATTTGCAATTTATGAGCAAGAATTTTCCAAAAATTAAGAGTTCCAACCCTCTCCCAGCAACAAAAACCACAGCAATCAGGGCCGGCAGCTAGCATGCTAAATTTCAGCTGGCTAAAATTAGAAATGCCTCACATGTGGGAGCTTAGAAATTGAATTTGCCTAGCAAAAATGCAACAATTCTGTGTACAAACACTTCTGTTCTAAGAGGTTTTAAAGTTCCTCACTACCACAGATGTTTATTTCCATCTTTATAAACTACAATGAACTATTTTTTGTTCAAGGCTTGTATTAATATCGTTACAAGAAAGATTAATTGCCCTAAAGTAATTTTTTTTTTCTTTGCAGTTACATCTTCTGTTAGGATTAGGTAAACACCTAAACTAAAATTAACTTCCATCTCTATATGTTTTTTGCTGAAATCAAGGTTTGCGTCTCCTAGGTACTCGTGTTCAGCTGACATTGACAGCAAATGGTTGCTGACACTGGTCACTGGAAATCAGCAAAAAATGCAGGTGATCAGCTTTGAAACAAAGCCAAAGCGGTGTATTAGAACCATCCACACATGCATTTCACACTTGCCAAACAAAATGCATAACGGATAATAGTGGTTAATAATATACATATTTTCAAACTTCTAATAAGCCATTATTAACAATGGTGGGTAAACAAAAATTTAAACTTAACAATAGTGAGCAGCATTGCCTTTGAAAGAAGTTAAAGGAGCTAAAACACAGTTTAGCAGTTTTAATCACAAAACAAGTTCTTACTAGAATTGCCTGCCTTATGTTTATGATTTCCATATTCCAAGAGTTTTTCTGTAATGAAGCCACAAAACCACCAGGCATTTACCCCTGTCGGCTTTTCTGGAGTTCATAGATCCTCCAAGCAGCATAATCAGGAAATACGTTGTTCCTCTTTTGACATCATTAGCTTGCTTATGTTCCCCTCAACCTTATAAGGAAGAAGAATTTGGTCACAGCTGAATGCTTCTGCAAGTCACATTCCTTTTTCACTGCAGTCAGAGTGATATATGCAATCTGGGAATTTCTCATTCAAGACAAATTACAGTACAGATTACTATAGTTTGTCGAGGGGCCTTCCTGTGGATCAACTGTACACCTTTGTATAGCTCCTCCTCTTACCTACAGTATTTCACCTGGATACTCCTACATCATGCCCACTTTTGTCTACAACGCCTTTCAAAGACATGTGACCTCGTTTATGAAACAAGAGAAAGAGAAGCCACCACATCTCTAGGTAATTTGTTCCAACTGGTAATCATGCTCACTACAAAATAAATCCTTATTTCTCATTTGAATTTCTTTGACAAGTTTTGAAACACTGTTGCTGTGTCTCTCTGTATCAAGGATCTCTGTTCCTCCCCAACTTTAGCCTAACTTAAGCACTTCTCAGTTTCTTTTTGAATGAATTGAATGAATGATGGAGAATTTCAAATGTCTTTCTGTAAAATGTTCTCCAGTTCTAAATTTATTTTGATCTTATCCTGATTTTTTTTTGTATTCTTCCCTCCTGCATTAACCTAAGGTAAAATCTGATGCCAGTCTCCCCAGTTCTGTAGAACAAGTAGAACACCCCTTCCTACTGCTGCTCCTGTTCTGGAGCTGCAGTAGCCATTATAGTCTCACTGCAAATAAAGTTTCAATATTTTTCTCACTACAACACCATAATCCCTTTTAGTGTTTGCACCCTACAGAATTTGTGTGCTTTATCGGTCTTCCCACGATTTGAACCGCAGCCTTTATGACAAATAAATGATGAATTCATCGGTTTACATAAAAACAAAACAAAACAAAACAAAACAAAAAAAAAACCAAAAAAACGAAAAACCCCAACCAAACAGAAAACACCCATAAGATGAGCTTCAGTGAAGGTTTAAAGAAAGTTTGCCGCTCATCCACTGATCTTGGTAACTATCAATTATGAAACACTAAGAATTGTTTTCTGAAAAATAAGAATCTTGCATTTTGTCATTGCTCTGTGTAGAAGGAAGGTCAGCTTTATTTTTTAGAAGGTAAAAATCTAAACCAGGGCTATGAAATAAATTACTAGAGCTTATAGTTTTGCATTACAGTAAGACCACCTTCCAAGACTCACCTTGCAAGTTATATTTCATTTATTCCAAGACTCAAAAATCACATCAGCTCTTCCAAAGTTCTCCATGAAGCTACAAATATCTTGATACTATAATCAACTAGAAGAAAAACTACAGCAATGGTGTTTAAAAAAGAAATCCAAACCACCACACTGTCTCCGATTCCCTTCCCTGTAATTTTTAGTGATAGGAATAGAATTAATATCTTCTAATCAGTTCCGTATTCTGTTGCCTTGAGCAGTACAGGTGCCCAAAATGCAGATGAAACTTAGAGTTCATACATGCTTTTAGGGGTCATGTGTTTTGGGGTTGTTTTTTTTTTTTCTTCTTTCTAGTAATCTACAAGATTCCTGGCTATAAATTGCTCCTTCTAGCAACCACATGCCATGATTTTGCCGGCTATTTTTATTCATTAGTACCAGCTGCTTCACAGTGCCTGGAGGTAACAGAAACAATATGTATATGTGTTTTAACCATATGGTAAAAACTGATGAAGGCCTTTTATGTAGGATAATCCATATACCCAGGGTAAAATTCACTCTTGTGCAAAGACCAAGCTAAAAGGCCTGTTCTCCACTTGAACCTTCAAGGACCTATATCACTTCAAGTTTCCGAGCCAAATCCAAATGTGTACGTTTGCATTGCTCCCATGAAGTCAGCTGAGCAGCACCTGCTTCCATCAGTGTGGATTTTCTGATCAAGTGGTAAGCAAGTTTTTATTAGCCTTCTGTACAGGGACAGATTTTACCATTGCACTTTGCTAGAAAAACATAGGCTCCCTTCTAACAACCATTAGTCATGCTTAAGTGTTCTGTTGCTACCATTGCTAAACAAATAAGGTTTTCTCCGAGATTATCTAGTTCCAAAGTTTAACATATAGACAAAAAATAAAATGGGGATGAGATAGCTGCAAAAATAATGTATTCAAATGACATGTTCTAATAATCTAACGTATTATATAAAACCATGGACATTAAGTGCTAGGACATAATCAAGTGCAGAAGACTTTGGCAAATACTAAGTTTGTGCACAATAACAAGTTTCGTATCTCTTAACCACAATAGCCCCAAACACAGAATCATAGGACACATAAGAACAGAATACAAAACCAAAATAGAGAGGGAAATGGGGTTGACAGAAGAGTAACAACAAAAGAAGGTGGAAAAGAGTCATGGATGGATTTATCCAGGGGTACTACTAGGATCCCAAGCTAAACTAATTCCAGGAAACTATCTTGTTTTCTTTTTTCCAGAGGTTACAGACTATCCTACATGACCCTTTTCTTTCCAGGATGATCTGTCAATTCAGTTAATGGATTATTTTAATTCATGACATTTCTCTTACATAGTAATAGAACAGGCTTTTTTTTTTTGTGGCAGAAATGCATACATTTGTAAATTTTCCTTCATATGAGTCCCCCATTTTCTCCTTTACTACTGCTTTCAGATATAAAACACTTTCTCATTAATGTAGCCAACGTACGCACAAGAAAAAAGGACAATCAAGTCCTACGAAATCTTGAGCATTCATTTGTGCTGCAACTTAATTAAGAAACTGGATACAGCGAAAAATACCCTTGTATCATCAGGGACATGATGCCTTCAAGATTTGCCATTCGCTTAAATAGAAAAAATATTCCTAAGTGTGGGACAAAGTTATACCTACTTGGAAAGTTAATTCTCACAGAACTCCTCAGTCTTATAGAGTAGAATTAATCTCTTAAAATGACACAAAACTGAATTTTACCAAGTGATTAAATGAAAGTTAACAGTGAACTTTTTCCTTACTATACTCTCCATGAATATCAAGCTAATTCAAACCACGATTTTTCTATTTTATGTATTACAAGAGAAAAAAATTTTAAGAGCTTTGCTTGAATCTAAAATGACTTTTATGAAATCCTGAACAGTAATAAAATCTAATAGCAGTGAAAGTCTCTTTAGCTTTGGCTTAAGAGGAAAACTTTTCTCTGTAATATTATCTATTCTTTCTTTGCCATTGTACATGCACCATTAAGTTAAAACAAAGTATTGCAAAACCACACTGAGTGTGCTTCTCTGAGCAGGGAGGACACAACCTTAAATTCTAAAGAGCTTCCCTTACGTGTTACATGTTGACTTTGTTCTCTAATGGCAATATTAAGAGGCGTAGGAGGTTTGCCTAGGTAATTTTGACAGCTGAAGTGAGTTACCTGGAAGTGCTTAAGATCATATTCTGTATACTCCTTTAATCTCCAAGAAATATTCCAACACTGAAAAAGATACTGTTTGCCCTTCCTCACTGATTTTCATACCACTGACTTTCAATTCACAAAGCTTAGTTGTATAGCATGCATCTTTTTCCCAACTGCCAGCAGAGAATGACAGGATTTGAAAAATCATGTCGTATTATTTCTGCCAGAGGCTACACATCTGTCCTCTGCACAAAATAACCAGACTAACCAACCACGTGGCTGATTAAGCAATATGGCATCCAGCTCATTCTTCCATATCTGTATTAGCCTGCAATCCCAACAGGGATAATCATATGGCTTTGTCACTGAAGAAAATAGATGAAACTCAATAGAAACATATGTTGTGGTTAAGATACTTTCTCTCTTTTCACATCTCTCTCTATATATATCTATACGCGTATATACAAACACAAATACCCTAGTATCTCTTGCATGTGAACAACATTGAAGAAAAAAAAATATGCCTCCCATTTGTCACTTCATTATCAAAAAAATCTTTATATGACAGGCAGAGTTTTTTTAAAAAAAGCTCTCTTGTATTTCTTATTATGTGATTTGTACTTAAATAACACTTAGCACTAGAAGTCTACAGAACTAATTCTGCAAGCCAGAAAGGATCAGTAACAAACTCCCCTCTTGATCATAGGTTAGGATAAAACTCATCTACTAGCACGATTTCACCATACTGAATACACCTTGCTCACCCATCAGGCAACTTGTCCTGTGGAAAGAGGCTGGCGATTCTAGTGCACATTTCCCAGTAAATGAGAAAATCATCACAACATGAAAAATTAATGCAAATTTAGTTTAAAAAAAAAAAATTTCTTCTAAAGGTGGCTGACGATTTATGTCTGGTTTTGATGTTAATTGAACTGCTTAAGCCACAAGTAAAACAGTTTGGTTTATGGGTGATAAGGGTAAGTATCATTTAGCATAAATCCAGAGAAACCAAAAACCTGAGTGTTAGAATTAGATTTGGCAAGTTCTTCTGAGAAGCAATGAAAAGCCCTATCAAACAGTAGAAAGCTGAATCTAGTCTAATTTTATGCCCCCCCACCCCCACCCCCGATGAATAAGAATTCCTTACAATGAAACAGAACCCTAGAAAACTACATGCCCCAGAAACAAAAATGTAAATATTTTTGCTTAGGACTTACAGTGACATAAAAATTAATAATTTACTTCATTATTTTCTTTATGACAGAATTAGCCTGATGTCATTACACTAAATGTAGGCTTCCATCAGAAGGAAATGAAACACAAAACAACAAACCAAACACCAGTGTCTAGATAGCTCTTCATTAAAAAAAGAAAATGGAGAGCAGAAAGGACCATGTTTCTAAAGTTCTACTCAGATAAATAAACACTCCACTACTGTCTGCATAAAAGAAGGCTTAAATAAGCCCATAATTAAATCCTATTCAGTTCCTGCTTTTTTATTTGGGCAAAAGATCAGAGCAAATGCAAATAAGCGTGTCACATATGAACAGCAGGTCTGGCTGGTATTTAATTCTGAGGAAGACCAATACAGTCCTGCTTGTTCAGCAGAACTCTGCGAAGGGAAGATTTTTATTCTTCTACACATATTTACAGAGACTGTTCGATTTTACCAAATAGGACAGAAGGGGAAAAAGAAATCCCTCAGCAACTGCTGAAGTTCTCGACAATATTCCAATGTTCCAATTAAGTCATTCTAATATACAAGACAGCAAGGCCTGTTCAGCAGTGTCAGGAAAAGTTCAAGTACTGACTCCTGCAGTGAAACCGCAATGCCCTTTTTTTGCACTTACAAAATTACTTTTCCAGGGACAAGATTCACCTCCGAACATAAGAGGGCATCTGCCAGCACTGACTGCCGCAGAAAGAAGGTCCAAGTGGCTTGAAAGTCTACCAAGGCAAGAACATGCTAAAACAGCTGTTCCCATAGCAGTCTGTTCTCACAGAAGTCTACGTAGCATTTCGCACTGCACCCATTACATTAATCCCAGATCATGAGCAATAAGGGCAGATCTGCTGTTATCCCATTGGGAATGACATCTTCTAATTAGTGCAAGGTCAACAGGTCCACAGAGAGGCTGTGACAGAGCTCATAGACATGCTCATGCCTAATAGCCATCAAGCGGCAGATTCAGCTTTATATTTTCAGGCTGGGTTGAAAACACTCATGGTACCAGAGACAAGCAAAAAATCTAAAAACATCAAGAAATTTACCACTTTCCAAGTGCACTTTTCTGTCCTCCTACAATTAAAAAGTGCTATTGATTAAAGCAAATTTAGCAGCTCTTGAATAATTGAAAGTCAGTTTGAAAGCAAGAAATGCTCATACTCAGTACTTTGAACAAGCTTAATCTTGCAGCTTTTATGCAACTAGCTCTTTAGTAAAGAACCATGCTTAAGACCAATATTAGTGAAAACGTTAAATTCCTTTAGTATTTTGTCTGTGCTGATTTGAAGTTTTAATGTTCCCCCACCTCCCCTACTCATTGCAGGATTGGTATGTTTCTACTTGGAGAACAGCAGGCTTCTCTTTTGCTCACTTTTTCCAATGATGTCTGTAACAAATACGCGTTTTTGATTGTTTCCCAGTTTGTGCATCAACACCGTGGATGGTGTTAGAACAGTTCTGTGAACATTTTCATAGAATCATAGAATGGTTTATGTTGGAAGGGACCTTGAAGATCATCTAGTTCCAACCCCCCACCATGGGCAGGGACACCTCCCACTATAACAGGTTGCTCAAAGCCCCATCCAGCCTGGCCTTGAACACCTCCAGGGATGGAGCTTCCACAGCTTCTCTGGGCAACCTGTTCCAGTGCCTTACCACCCTCAAAGTGAAAAATTTTCTTCCTAATGTTTAATCTAAATCTGCCTTCTTCCAGCTTGATAGTCATTCCCCCTCATCCTATCATTTTGCAAATGAAGCACTACCAGATACAACTTAATTGTGTCATACTTCAAACAAGGAGGCTTGCCTCATTACCATGATTATTTGTCATTTTACCTTGAAATACTGAAGAATCATGATCTTTATGTCAGATTAGTAGTAAACAAGTTCTAATCTCTTTGATCCATATTGCTCATCATGGAAGCATTAGAGAAAACAAAATATAGAACAATGGAGACATGAGGTCAAAAGATGAAGTATGTATTATTAAGAAACATTAAGAGAAAAAGGTAATTCAGAGCTCTTCACTTTCTTAATTTCAGTTCAGAATTTCAGTTACTTCCATGTCACTTAAGCTTATATTGTTTTTCCTCATTTTTGAGGAGAAACCATTGTGACTGTTGTACTAACAAAGTATCCCGGCAAGAATAAAAACCCTCCTTTAAATAATTGCAGTGCTCTACTTGAGATCTGGTACAAATTCTTTCAGCAGGCTTCACACTTACATTGCCATTTGGTGTTCCATACAAGAATATACAAGTAGAGATAGAAGCATATGGAAGTAGAGCAGTCATAAGCAATTGCGACTATCTTTTACCATCTCTCCAGCTACATCAGAACAGCAATTTCTGCCCAATATGGAAAAATCTCAGGATTTCTAGAGCTGCACCTGCTCCAGCCTTCACAGCTCTAGTTAAGAAGCAAAGGTTTACAGGGTTTGGTTGCGATGGAGTTAACTTTCTTTACAGCAACCCATGTGGCACTGCGTTTTGGATTTGTGAATAAAACAGTATTGGTAACACACCAATGTTTTGGCTATTGCTGGACAGTGCTTCCACAATATCAAAGCGTTCTCTGTTTCTCAGCAAGTAGGCTGTTGACAGGAAGCTGTGACATGAAAAGCAGTAGCTGAAGCATAGAGAGATGGTAAACCAGGACACTTTGGTTCATACTACAGTAACTTGCTTTCAGCTACACGAATATGAGGGGAGAAAAGAAAAAAAAGAACCACCACATCCCCAAAACCACAGACCACGAAAACATGCTCCAGAGACAGTAAAAATAGCAAAGCTCACTGTAAAGCATGGTCCGGAAACCCCCAAAAAATCTGTCTGTGAGAGAGATCCAGCATCTGCCACAGTGAGAAAGCAGCTTAAAGTTCAAAAAGAACCAGCTCCTGGAGCCCCACAAAGATACCTAGAGTCCACGGGAACCCTAAGTATGAAAGGCCAAGACTGTCAGGCCCAAGAGAAATAATCCCAAAGCAGACAAGGTTAAGGCAGCAACAACACAGCAGACAGCGCTTGCTTTTCTAATGAGAAAAGTGGAAGAACATCAGTACTCTACATGATTTCTTCTTACACTGACAAGGCTTAACATCTTGTGTACACAAGATTAGTGGTTTAAGGGCCTAAACCACAAGACGACGACTATTCTAGATGAACATTCCATCAGATAAAGCAGTGGTATTTGTCTTGGCTCCTACTCCATATCTCACGTACAAGAGATCCAGTCCCAAAGTTCAGGATCTTGGTTCCTCTTTTGGTCTGCTTCTTTAACTGAAGGGGCAAGAGTCATCTTTCCTTCAGAAGCCTGCCTTTGAAGCCTTGCTTGGTTTGGAGCTGTTGTCTTAGCTTTCACTGGGTTCTTACCTGCATTTGTGGTAATGCACAAACCCAGACAGACAACACATACCAGCAACTTTCTGGTACACGGTGCATGTAAAATGGAGTTTGTTCTAAATGGGAACATGCTAACCACTCAAATACTGCCTGCTCCATTTCTAATCTTCCTTTATTCTTTCCTTTTATTCTTGTTTCTTTAAATGCTTCTGTACTTTGTAATTTCATATAGACAAAATTCATGAAAACTTTTTAACTTATTCTAGAACAATAGTTTTAAACTTGTGAGCTGCACTTCCCAGACAGGCTCACAGACTACCATTACAGGAACCTTAGAAGATAACTGAACAATAACAAGATTACAGGCTGACTAATGCTTACTAAAACAAAAAAATAACCAAAGGAAGAAAAAGAAAACCTACACACCTGTAGTAGCCTGCAAATAAA
This sequence comes from Himantopus leucocephalus, assembly GCA_003993805.1. Taxonomy (NCBI): domain Eukaryota; kingdom Metazoa; phylum Chordata; class Aves; order Charadriiformes; family Recurvirostridae; genus Himantopus; species Himantopus leucocephalus. The sequence continues at coordinate 45,413,722 of RSEF01000004.1, read as the reverse complement.
AAGGTGGTAGGCCCCTGTTATACTGGCTCTGACCAAAATCAGAAACTCCATTGTCACAGACCACTCTTCAGCCCCTTCCCTCATAGTTTTCATGGCTGATTGATGAAATTGTAAACTGCATGAGTTTCCTTGTAAACTGCAGTGCTTCCCTTGACACATGCAAGTCTAGAAGACTTTCATCCTGAAACAATAACAGTGTTTTATGAGAAAAGGAAGAAAAAGATACAAGAGTGGCATGTACTATAAGCATGTATTTTAATAAAATTGCACATGTAGATTGAGCAGACATTGAAAATTCTGCAGGAACCATGAAATGCATAATAAATTCATACTGCATAAAAACCTCTCCAATGCTGAAACTCTTCACATTAGTGGTAGTGGTACACTTTTCTCCAGCACATGAAGTATTTGACAAGAAATTCTCACAATATGAATGAAGGGTATCCCTGAACCAGAAGCTTGTATGAAAAGGAAACCAGATATAGTTGTTTTAATAGTTGATGAAAATTCTGTACCAAATCTCTACATAAGATTGACCTTTATGTGACCGGTTTCTTTTTCTTTGTACAGAGGGAAAAATGACCAAACTACCAAACTATATGTAAAATAGCCAAGAAAGTTTACAAAGAAAAACTTCAAAAATGTAATGTTCTTTGCAAAGCCATTTCATTGTGGACCCCAGAAGTGTGCATGTATTTAAAAATACTCACAGCAAAACAGTGAAAACTATGAAGAATCACTGGCATTCTGAGTGTCTCTACCAAGTAAGGCAAACAGATTTTCAGTTTTCAGAAAGAAGCAGTATTTTTCCTTGAAGAAATAACGAACAAAGGAGTTATAAATAACTGTCACTAATGAAGAAGTGTTAATAATACTCAGCATTTTGCACTGTACTTCTGATGTTGACTCTGATGGCATGTTTATTGCTCTGCTGTCATGTAGAACTATAAGAAATTTTTTCTCATATAACACTGGATCTTTTGGACTGTATCCTAGTTTAAATATAAACTACACTAGTGCTAAACTTTTTCTAGTGGAAAGTTATGCTTAAATATGATCTTGTCTCATGATTGTATTCATTATCTGGAAACAACTGAATCAAATGATAAAAATATTGTTTTTCACAAGGCAGAACTCAATGACACATGAGCAATCCTGCAAACAAACTTCTCTGGACTATCCAGCTGCAGTTTTCCATTTTACAGCAGGCAACCCATTTGAACACAATGTTTAAGGGTTAAGGAGTCTTTCCTGCTTCCACTTAAGCCTTTGAGAAAGCTGTTGGTGAAATCAAATTAAGTACAGAAGCCTAAACATTTTCTCTTTCTCTGAGGAGCACTCCTGAAATCAGAGAAATGTTTCCATGTTAGAGGAGTGGGTTTGTCCTCCTGAACAAAATGTCATGTTTTGTAATACCTAAAATGCACCAATGATATTCAGGGAATATTAACACATGGACACTAGTGTCTCTCATCTGTCTCATCACAATTATTGCAACAAACTTTACTATCAATAATTACAGAAATAATTGATTTAGACCACAAAAACTCAGGCACAGGTCACCTGGGTGGATAGTCTGGAGATCTGCAGGTGCTCAGCAAAAACTAAAATCTTTTACTTGCAATCATAACTGCTGTTATGAGATGAAAATAAATGGATATGGCCAAAATGTTTGTATTGTTCTCATACGATGCAATTTAGAGTGATGAGTGTAGGACTCCACAGACAAAACAGCTTTGTTTGCAGAGGATAAAAGCAAGATTTGGGCACTATTTCCACCCCACTGAAGTTTATACTGAAACCGATTTTTTTTCCCTCCTTTTATACATAGACAGGTAGCATTCTGACTACAATCATACTTCAAAGCATTGTGTAGATGGATTTTAACATGAAGGTCGGGTGACAGTCCTTATACTGAATCCAAGGCTCCTAGAGTTTTATGGCATATAAAATCTCTGTATTCCCTGTTTTAAGTTGGAGCGATTTACTGTCTAAGAATTCCAGATGTGGCTTTAAAGCAGTGTTTTCTAGCTTTCAGTGTAGTTGCCTTCCCCATTCAACTTCAAAATGATATCAAGATGAGGTTTCTAGGGCAAACAGCTCTGGAAATGTTGAAGGCATGATGCTGGCTCATGCACATATATACCCTCCCATAAAGAAGAAAAAAGTTATTTTAATAAAGACTAAATAATGAAAAGGGATACAGGTAAAAAAAAAAATCCTAATACCACAAAAGCAGATATAAAGTTTGCAGGAGACATAAAGAAAACCCTTCAATGGACACTTCAAAAGCCTAGTAAAAATCCAGCTATATTCATAATCATAAAGTTTGTGAAATGAGAAAGCAAACTTAAAAGAGGCCCTGCTATTCCAGCCCTCAGGCTTTCTTCAAGGTAAAACACCACAACCAAGCAGAAACCTGAGCACAGTCTTCCTTTAAATCACATGTTTACTCAACACCTGTTTGGCTGCTGGCAAAGAACTCTCATATCCAACAAGTTGGCCATTGAAGGCTTTATATTTACCCTTGGCAATCTAGCTTCTCAGCTCCATCTTGTAAAAAACTCTAAACATGAAAAAAAATGGAACTAGTGTCACTCTCCTCTTGAACAGCATCTAAATCAGGAGTTTTGGTAAGCAAGTTTCCGAGACCAATTCATAAAGAACCACAAAATACTAATTCTGAGATACCAGTTGCTTTCATTCTACAATTTAATTCAGCCAACTCACTCCAGGCTGAAGTCCCTGTTATTTTACGGGTGGTGGTGAAGGATTCTGTGTTAGGTTTGAGGAGCAGAATACCATTCCTACACATTTCTTACTAGTGTTCAACCACCACAGTAAATACTGTTCCTATAAATGGATAAATAGACATGCATCCAAAGTTAAATGAAGATTCATTTTCCATCTTATTTTTTTCCTGTGGATTCTCCTATATTAAGTGAAGGAATAGTTTTCCCTTTCCCTGTCTTTGGAGTTGGTACCATAGATGCAGTAAACTTACCGTCTGACTCATAGGTGAGCAGAGATGAAAGTTTTCTGTGTTCCTACAGTGCCTAGTGCAAAAGCTTAAAGGTTCATGACCAGACATACAAGTGATGCCATCTGTGTAAATAATGGAAGTCACACACACACACACACTCTTTATTTTTGAAGCTGTCAGCATTTACAGGGAAAGGAAGTAATACATTGATTAGCATCTTTAATCCATCAGGAAGGGAAAAGGATCTGACTGCTCTGTCAGTATTTGGTCAGGATGCTCAAAGTAACTTTTACGCTTTTTGTAGCATGGAAAGGCAGTAAGTTTAACCCTCTGTGTGACCCACTTGTGGAACATTTTGAAAGGAAATATGAAATGCAAGGGAGGTCCAAACTCAAGCCAATTACAGTATTGGCTACACAGCTCATGGTAGCCCTGTTTTATTTCCACCACCATGATCACCATCACGTCAAGACATCCACTGATTTCCTCCTTCTTCTGACTTCTACTGAATTATTCCAGATGTAGAAGCTTGGTTCGCTCCAAACTGCATCTAAAAAAAAAACCTGCAACCTAGTCTACATTTTCCATTTTCCTTCTCTGATATATTACTGAGTTGTTAGTGCTCAGATCCCCTATTGAAAGAAAAAAATCAGACAGAAGTCAGCGTTCTCAGAATTCATCTACTATTTTTCCATCAAGACCTGTAGATCCTTCCTTGAAAAGTTACCTTGAATGTTCGCGTTAGCCAAAACCAGGCATATGGGAGCTCACGTAGGAGAACAGAATTCTCAGCCATGAAGTTCTTTCCAAAAAACTTGCCTTTTTCTTAAGTTGTTCATAGGTATTGCAGGTATCAAAGTCATCTGGAATTAATCATTTCACCTAGAAGAGGTAGTAATTTTGTACCATTGATTTAACCCCGAGGATTAGGGTTTGGTAATCTCCATCTACCTCATTAATCCTTGTATTTTGGAAAGCTGGGACCAGATTGTGCTTGTATCAGCCATACGGATCAAGGGTGTTATTACTTTCATACATCACATGCCCAATACATCAGAGTGATCAGCTAGAAGTGAATAATCATCCTGCGACTGTAAAAAACAGCAGAGGATAATAGCTATAAATTACCCTGTGCAAGAGTAGCAGGTAAAGAACCATTTATAAAGTAGATCAATGTAGAGACAGAAGGTGGGCAGCAGGGGGAACACTTTTTGACATTTTTCATCTTAATGAACAGAGTAAAACTCCTCTTGATTGTTAAAGCAATATGACCTTTAGAAAAAGGGCATACATGGAAGTTTGATTTTTCTGTTCTTCATAAGAAAAGAATATGCCTGTATAACTGCTTAGATTCACAATTCATGTACATATCAGTATTTTTCCAGTAAAAAGAGCTGGTTTAGGAACTGAAGAAATAAGACAATGTAGCTTTTTATTCTCTCAGCTGGAAAGTTAGGTCCTGTTTGTCCTCATATCCATCACATGGTTCAAGAATATCATTACTTTTGTATGGCGTGTTCCTGAGGTCACTGCTCTTTGGTGACAGAGCAGGTGTGGAAAGACACATTGGGTACAACAACCATTACTTCATTAGTCCTGTTGCTGTCTCCTGGAAGACACCCAACTGTTGTCTCAGAAGAGCCTCAAATGCCATAGCACCCTTAATGAAGTTGAACCTACTGTTAAAAACAGAATGTTAGGACTGGCCAACTGACAATGCTACCCACTGAAATAAGGCAGAGAAAAGATAAAGAGAGACTGGCAAAAGAATAATGTCTGGGGTAGCCCTTTCCTGTAAGTACAGCTTCCTTAAATAAGGCAGCTGCAGACAAGAGGAAAAATTTGAACTCTACAGTGAAAACTCACATGATACAGGAAAATACTGTATAGAGCCCTGCCCACAAATCGACCAGACGCTCCTGTTCTTAATCAGCATTATGCTGTGAATGCTGTGGCTGTTGGCTTAAAGTTAGAATAAACCTGAAAGCTTCTTTAATACAGAGCCTTGCAAGGAATGCTTTCCAGAAGCTCTCTAAGCAAAGGGCCTCAGCATCAAACCAGCTAAGTATGAAAATTAGATATGATTGTTATCACTATATTAATTTGCTTTAAGGCATTCCTGCTTCTAAATTAACTTTACAGGATGATTCACATTCATGATTATCACTACCACTGATTTTCTGGACTTCACATAGCACACGTAGCATTTTTAAAATGTTAACTTCTGTAGACTTTCACCTGTGTTTGCTATTCTGCCAAAATATTTTTATTATCTTTCATCATACCTAGCAGAAGAATCAAACCTGACAGCAAAGATTCCAAACTCCAACTTCCAACAGCAAATCCCATTTTAGCAGCTGATAATTCTTGTTCACCTTCATAGTTAAACTTGAGGTTTTGCATGAACAGCTGCACCCAGATGAACTGACTCTTTCTTCTGGATTTTGCACATCCTACATATTGATACAATCTAAAAAGAAAGCCAAGTTTGAAGAAAATCTGTTCAGCAATTCTGAAGAAATAAGCTTTACATTACCAAAACACAGTCTCAAGTAATTGTTGTAGTTCATTAATAAACATGCTTACTGTCTTTTCCTGATTCTGCCTTACTTTCTATCAGAGGTAGGAATCACATTAAAAGACACATTCTACGGCTCTTCAAAAAATACAGAGGAAGAAAAGAGAAGGAAGTAATTCTCAAAGCATTTGTCTTAAATTCTACTGTGAACAATTAAACAAAGATTGCAAGTAGCCTTCATCCCATTCATTACATAAGTCCCCTCATCACAACCTTGCCCCCGTCCAGAAAAAATCTAGATGAACATAAGCTCCATCCAGGCTCAGCAACAGGCCAGTATCAATATTCAAAAAACAATTTTGAGCTGGTTCCTCATATATACATTATTTAATAACAGAAAAGTAAGTTTCTGTTAGAAGGATATGAGACAGTTTCTAGCTAATAGGCTAAGAGGGGTTATGACTCTTCACTGATTACCTGCAAATGCTTGAAAAGATCCCAATAGGCCAGCGTTACTTTACACTTAAAGAAGTGTTTTACTTTTCATTTTTTATGTTTTCCTTTGGAAGTTAATGTTTCACATACTGAATTAGCCAACTTCAGGATTTTTGAAGAATCCTAGAAGAAGAAAATATGCTTTGTCTTTCAAGCAAGCAAAGCTGAACCAAGAGAAGGAGATTACTCTTTGGAGACCTTGAAAAGTAGCCAGAAAATTTATCTCACGACTAGGCATTTGTACCACAGGAAATGACAAGATCTACGGATTTTTTTTAATTTTTCTTGCAACAATTAAACATGAATTCAAGGTTGGTCTGCCATATTTTTTTTCAAGTTGTAGTAGACTGAACAAGTATATCTGGAACCAAAAACTGGCAAGGTGTATCAAATAAAATAAAACATTTCCTACTGACACCTATGGCAACAAGCATACATAAAAAAAAAACCCTGGAGCAGTAATCAAAGTGAAAGTTAGATATTTTCTTTTATTCATTACTTGGCCATTTCTACGGGTCCACAGCAGAAGAGAATCACTGGACGACTCAATGAACTCCAAAACTAAACAAAGAAAGCAAAAAATTTTAATCAATTATGCTACATTTAAAAAAATCTGCTTTTTGATTACATACAGTAAGAAATTCACGTTAAGTGCTTCTGGAGATGATGATGAGATAAAGACGAGGACACTTTTACGGATGTTTTAAAACTTATTTACTTTTTTGATTTGTAGATAATCTATCCATAGTTAAGCATCTAACCATTACATTTTCTCCTACAAACTACTAAAACCAGACACTACCCAGCAGTTTAAATAACATATGAAAAAAGCTGCATCTATTTAACAGCTGCAGAACTCATAGGACAGAGGCAGTAAAATATAAAAAAAGACAAGAGTTAAAAATCCTACTGCAAGAATATTAACTGTAATAAAAGAGAAGACATTAAACCCAGCAGCTAGTTAGGTGCCAGGACATAATAGAACCCATAAGGACAGGCAAAGAATGATGCTAAGTTAGGGAGAAAAGAGTCTGTTTTCAGAGAACTTCCTGACAGACACCACAACAAAGCAACATGAACGGTGACTGTGTGGTCCCCTTCTCGTAAATAAATCAGGCGTCAAAGGTTGATCTGCAGTTAATAAGAGGCCTAAGCCTTCTCCAAGGATTTGTAGTATTCTGTCAGCACAGTCCAAGCCTTAGGAGCCATGAAGCCTTCCGGTGGGTTTTGTCCTTCTCGAGCCAGCTTGCGCATGCGGGTCCCCGATATAAATTCAAAGTCTTCATGGCTGAGAGAGTAGGAGTGGGGGGCAAAGGAGGAGAGGGAGAGGAGAAAGGAGGGGGGGAAAAAGAACATATTTTAAAAGCAGGCAAAGTTGCTCATGTTCCTTCTGCTTGCTTGATACTTGACAAATTTCTTCTTGGGACTATAATGCTGTATAGCAACTGTCATTTCCAGGCATTTGGCCAGCAATACCAGTAGATCTTTAGAATATACAGCCTCTACAATATTCAGCTTAGGTAACTCCTGAGGTTTAGTAGCATGGTCCAACTGATCTCCCGTGGACTGAACTGAGTCTGTGCTTCCATCTAACCTGGCTCGCTCTCTATGAGGAAACAGGGAACTGCTGTTGAGAGAGATCCATCTCCCCTCCTGCCTCAGCCCTCTGCCAAGCAACAGCAGCCATCCTATTTTGCACCTTGCCCTGCCATGGCAGCGGACCAGCCCTATGTGCTGGTTGAAGGAGGTCATTTCAGTGCCACTAGAGATTGTGAAAAAACAGCATTGCACAAAATCTTAGTGAAGGACCGTTTGCAGAACAGAGAAAGTAAAAGCCTCAGAGTCCAGTGGCGAGCTCCACAGTTGCTGCAGCTGGGCCATCACAAGGCACTGAGCATGCATATACATATATATGCATATCAGTAATGCGGCACATACAGTTCAAAATAAAGAAAAAAAGCAGGGGAATAATAAAAATGCCTTCCCCTAAAGATGTTTTTCCCTAAAAAAACACCCCAGAATTCAGTTGGACGAATGGACGAATGAACCCAGATCAGGGTTGTTTATCACTGTTAACGTGACAATCTAAATTAACTTCTCAGGTATGTAGTCATAAGCAGCAAAAGCTCCACAAATTAAAGTCTTAATCCTCACAGGACTCAAACAGTAAAAGCAAGGCAAGAATGTCTGAGTTCTACTAAATGCTCCAAAGGAAAAATTATTTATTCTTAAATTAAATACGCACTTCTACTTACGCCATTTGCTCAGTTTGCAACATGTATGTATTACTCATTCTTTACTTGTCTGTTTGAAATAAAAGCCAAATATTGATCTCAGATGGACACGCCTTAGACAGAAAGAAGAGCCAAGTGTGTGCATCAGAGAACTTGGCAGAACTTGGCTCTGAGTGCTGAGCTATACGCAGCAGGGTATGGAAGTTAGCAAGAAGCAGAAAGCATTCCACAGTTCCATTTCACAAAACCACTAGCTCCATAACTTTTCGGTTTGGATCGTATATGTTTACACAACTCCTACATGAACAGAATGTTGTCCCTTACAGTGTCAAGTCTTTGTTATGCCAGTCTTTGTTTTGCCAGTCTATGTTATGCCCTGGGAATCCCCCGTGATGCTGAATGAACCAGATAGTATCAGCTACGTTCAAAACCCAACTGGCCATGAACAAACTCTTTATGAAAGTAGAACATAATAATGTGATTAATATCAACATATGCAAAGCAAATCCTTTACCTGCCGTGAATTAAATTCTTTCCTGACTGGCAGGAGGGTTTAAGCCTTCTGAGCTGCTGTAGCATTTCAATGTATCTTAAATTATGTACTAATGTTAATTGAGAAACCATATTTCACATAGCTAAATTAAGGAGGACAGACAAGTGTGTTTATCTCAGCCTCTTACTATCACTTTAAAAATCAGGTATCACACCAAACAAATTTGGGAACAGTATGTACTTAGTTGGAACAGCTGTTCTGTAAGTATGGCTTGATAGTATTAAAGCAGTTATGACAACCCTATTAAAGGTCCTGGGAATAAGTTATATAAAGTTAAAATCTCTCCTTTTCACAGATACCTATCCTTCATTCACATTTTACAGAAAGCGTAAACAGTCTGCTCCAGTAACCTTACTTACGGGTTCCTTTTAGTCAAAATAACCTCATCAGTTTTCTTTCAGGACAAAAAAAAAAAATAAATAAATCAAGTTTTCCAGACACTGCTGTGGTTTTTGCAATTGCCAGACTAATTTCCTTTCTTAATTGAGTTTTTTTTTCTCAGCAGCAGTCTGTGGCTGCATTTTATAGGACTGATCTTCTGTAAAGAATTGGGAATCTCTGCTCACCCAAACAACTACTATTATTAAGCCACCAATCCCAAACTACACTTGTCTGTGGTAACTGAGAGGCCTTTTTGGCTGAAGAAACACACTAACTGTTTTTCTGAAGGGATTTCAGCATTGGGTAGGGATTTTTTGGGGAGTGGTAGTGTTTTTTGTTGCTTGCTTGGTTCTTCTGTTATTTTTTCTTTACACTTCAGTTTAATAGCGGTTCACAGATCAGACATTAACGTGGAATTTCTCTATTATAACTAGAATTCTTCCTATAAATTTTTCCAAAATGTGTTTGGACATATTCAATTATTGATCCAAAATTCTATGAAATCGAAAAACTATGATAACCAAAGGACCGTACCAATATTCATACTAGTTTCTATTTTTATTATTTCTTCAGAATTCTATGCAAGTGGAAATGCTCTAGCTTCCCACAGAAACTCAGATTAGGCTTTGTATCTGACTTCAGCAACAATAAAAAGGGAATTATTTTTTTTTTATTATTCTTATTTTGACCAAAGGGAATATAACATGAAGTTAGCTCTACCTGTGCTGCTATACATCTCTTCAAATGCATTCCTCAAATCCCTTTCCTAAATCTTAGGTTTAGACACATCTTTTTCAAAAATATGTTTTTAAGACTGTGGTTTCATGAGGTACTAAATGTAGTTCTAAGATGTCCAATAAACAAATTAAAAATTGTGGAGGCTTCATGAGGTAAAATACAAATACAGTTTCAAGTCATTGGTTGTTCATAGGTCTTAATATTTTAAAGGGTAACTTCAGTCAAACAATTTATACAAGTTAAACTTCGTGCACCACTCTGCAACTACAATTGTTGTGCAGCTAGTATAAAGGCTTTTACATCAGTCTTTTCTTATTCCCTTTCTTGACACACAGTGCTCCATGATTATCCCTGAATGCAACCAGGATATCACTGCCTTTTCTTATCAACAGGGGTACATGTAGATACGCCTGCTGCTAAGTGACTTCAGCTCTAACACAGCACCACAGCAGCTCAACATTGTCAACCAGCAGCGTGAGGCCCTGACACTCAAAGTTAACAGTCCTGTTCTCCAGAGTGTTCCCAAGCAGAGATACCAGGTCTACTGAAACTCCAAGGGCAGCATGCGTTCTGAAGGATACTAGTGGAAGTGAGAAACAAATTTAACTTCTCTATCAGCTCCACAAAACTGCACTTGCATAGGCACCTTTGGGAGCTCAAGACCTTACAAAAAATGGCGTCTATAGAATCACAGGCAGCACACCTGAGAAGTACGGGCCTTTGTTATTAATTTGAAGGCAGGGCCAGTGGGAGGCTGGTATCACATAGTTGCCCAGTATCTTATGGTAGGTAGCTGACCAGTACCAACCCAGCCTATGAAAATGTACCCCCACATGCATACATGGAACTCTACCAGCAAGTGTTACACCTTTGTCATTAAAGTTGATCATGAATGTTTACAGACGTCACAAGCAAACCAACTCTCTGCCACTTCTAATGCTGCAGCCCCAGCTTGTCAGACATCATTCTGGCAGTTGAATCAAGCTTTTGCTAACCTTTCACCACTAGCCAAAGATTCATTCCCCATTGTCCCCATGGCTTGGTATTGCCTTCAGAAGGAGAAAGATAATTCACTAAGACCACCAAAGAGCCCAACTGCAATAATCTCTGCATGTCTTTGCTGCCAAGCCAGGTGTGGGTCCAACTCTGCCAAATTAGAGAGACACCCAAGATAGCAGATGGTGTCCATTATGGCTTCACACAAGCACCTTCCCAGATACGGGAGTCTAGGAGGCCTGAACGAATAGAAGAGATGACCACTCAGGGAGAGAATAACTAATTCCAGCAGCTAAGACACACAGCTCAGCGATAGCTCAGTCCAAGGGAAACCCACTTGCCATAACCTTCCATGCATCCATAAGGGATGTAAATTCTTTAATTGCTTAGTTGGCTGTCAAGTCTCCAAGCCTCAAAGAACTGACACAGGTGCAATGGATATCAAGTTACCCATTTCCAAAACAAGTCAGAGCAATGCTTCTATGCATACAACCCTCTTCCCCACATTTTCATGCTGTGTTTTTCACCAGGTAGGTGGTGTGCTCAGGAAAGATTTCCACAAACATCACTGTTACACACCCAAGGGTCTTCCACCAGTACTGTTCCTCTCATATTTCCAGACAATCCTCTGTCCCTGCCATCCTCCTCACAGAGTCAAACACCACATGGTCCAGGAGCCTGCCACATTTTCAGCATTACACAGACTATCTTGAAATGCAGCCAGCTGCACCCACCCAAGCTCTAACTCTGTCTGGAGCCTACCACAGTGTTCTGTCTATGGCAGGCTGGAGCAGTAACGGCTCTCTCTTCCGGGAGTCTGCATGTGTCTGCATTGCCATCTAGAGGATGGCTGCCACACTCCAGTCCACCCTGTAGTTTACAAACAGTATCTAGGGAAGGACAGGACAAACGGTCCTACATTCTGACAGCAGCAGGGCAAAACTGCACATAATAGCAGCGTGGTCTTTTTTCCAAGACAGTGACAGAAGCAGGAAAAAAAATGCCTCAAACCAAAGGGTCCCCATAGGCATGATGAAAGGATAATAAGGTGCGCATAATGCAGTCTGTGACAACAGGCAAAACCTGTTACCACAGAGATTTTTTTTATCATTTGCTGTGGCTAATGACAGAGATACAATTTTAGTCCCCTTGATCTAAACAAAATCTATCCTGCTAAGAGTACAGTATCAATGATCACAGAATTAATATTCTTCTCCAAAGATTTTTCTGTTCTGTTCAATGGGATTTCTGGACTCTCAACATTGCTACTCCCCTTCTATTCCAAATTATTAAGAAGTGACACACTAGTATCACTATTTCACTTTAATCTTTGTGTCTTTATCTTCTAAAACTTGCTGAATTACTTGGACAACAAAAAAGGACAAATACCCATAGTATCTACTACGACAACCTTTTGAATCTTGTGTTATAATGTACACAGGTTTGCATAAAACTAGCAATATTTACATCACAATCTTGTTACTGTGCACAGCAATGAAGACTTCTAGATGCATCTCAAATAATGAAAGGCACAAATGTAGAAGTGTTCAACAGCTAGGTAAGAGGCAATAAGTTTAGGAAAAGACTTTCATGTGTCTAATACACTAGGGGTATCCTTCCCACTAATTTTATTCCTCCTAATGAAAATACCATGTATCAGGGGCATAGGTTTGATCTGATGCTACTGCCCATAGCTTCACTTGAGAAGAAAAAAAAAAAACCAAAACTGCTGCAATGCCATCCAAAGAGAAGCTTCACAGCACTAAGGAAAACCTTACGTTGGAATGCTGCCTATATGGGATGGAGGAGGAAGGAAAAACAACATCAGCAAACTAAAACTGCTAAATAAGCTTCCCTGATTAGCTTCAATTGTAAAACATCTGCAATGTAGCAAATCATCAAATTTCTAAACACATATGGATGTTGTAGATTAATACACAGTGAAACAATTTCAATTCTTGTCAGGCTTCAACACATTTGCCTTTATCATGCTGCTTATGATTTCCAAACAACAGAAGAACATACCGTAAAGTTATATTTAGCTATGTAAGAGACAATAACACTTTGCGGCTTTTAAAAATAAAAGCAGACTAATTCAGGTGCTTGGAATTTACTGCTGAAATATAAAGCAGTTACATAACTTACAATCAAAATTAAGCCAGCACATTATCTACTAATACACATAATTAATGGTAAGAAAGACACAAGTTGCTGAATAAAACTTGGTGGTTGATTGTCACAAGCCACAGTGACATCCCTGGAGACTTTTATACTCAGTGTAACTGCAGCATAAGCAGCTGAAGAACAAGAGATAAGAGATGGGTTCATTTTTACAGGTCTATCCATCCCATGCTGAGTTCATGCTTTCAAAGACGAACTGTGCTGTATACTTCTTCAGTTAGGAGTAGTAGGAAATAGTAAGAATATAAAAAATGCAAGGTTTTTTTTAGAAAAACATCTTGCTTGACAGTTTGTATTTCAGTACTAACTTCAACTGCAGTTTGATGTAAAATAGAAGTACAGTTCAATAATCTGAATAAAGAGGTTTAAACTAAAATGACAAGTCCCGCTCATTGGCACCACAGCAACGCATACAGTGAGTTTTGGACTCCTCTATGCCACATGAGTGAAAAATAATATTTGGTACAGGCAGAAGGTGAAATTACCTGTCCTGTAACTGGATTGATTAAAAACAAACAAACCAACAAAAAACAGCTGAAAACCTTGGGACGTACAATGGACTTAAGGCATCATTTTGCATTATTGTTAAACAGAGCAAATAGTTATTTTTCACCCTCTTTTGCCCAGTATCTTCTCCCTGCTGTGCTCTCTCATTGTTTCTCTTCCATCATATCTGATGCATATCTGATGCCTGAGAAGTATATTTAGAAAGATAAACTCTCAGAAAGCTAATCTTACCATTATAATAAATAATAATCTTTTTCTGCAGATTTAGCAATCTGTGCCAACATACTTCAGAATTAAAGAAACTCAAGTACCTGGGAGGAAAAGAGGAGCTTCCAGTGGCAGCTAAAATTGGATCAGGTTAGTTGTGCTGTGAAACCACACCCAAATCATGCTGAAGTCAAATTGCATTCATGATCTAAAAGCACATCTAAACACTGCCATCTTTGAGCATCATGAATTTAATTTAAAACATTTTTTTATGTGGGTAGGGGGTAGAAGGCAGTTACTGCTCAGAAAGTCTAAAATAAAAATACAACTTACTGATCAGAGTCATAATAATCCATGCACTTCTTTTTCTTATTATAAGCTGCAACTCTGAAGGGTACAATCTCCAGTGCTCGGAGGCCTGGAGCCATTGTCAACACTTTGGCACCATGGGTTGGTTCATACAGATCTTTCCCAGTGTCAGGGTGTGGCATCCCTGCTGGATCTCGCCCTACAATGTAGAAGTTAGCTCCTGCAACCATCCGTGATCTACAGTGCCACTGAACCTAGAACAGAGGTAGGGAAAAACAGTTAATGGAAGAAAACTGTCAAAATACGACCCTTAAAATGTACATGCATTGTATAATTACCACTTTTTCCCTAATCACACATGATTTTTACTATGGAGCCACAACAAAACAAAGAATCAATTATGTGAATCACCACCAAAATTATAGCTAAAATATGCTACTCCCATTTCATTTGCAAATTAGGCTGCTTAAAAAGTTAATTTAGCACAGTGTTTGGAACAGTATAATCGGTACAAGAAAGGTGGAGCCCATCCATTCCTTAGCTCACTTCCTCCTGATGTTGTCACCCTCCATCCCTTTCCTTTTATTTAAAAAGATGAATGCAAAAGCAACTGCTTTGGGAAGCTTAGCGGGATCTAGCCGTATATTGCTCTATTTTAATCACAGTAATTTCTCTAAAAAGACACACTGACCAATAGAAAGCTGCCAAACATCTCATCGGAAGAAAGACAAGATAGGCTACTTAAACAGTGTTCACAAGTGATCTAATCAACCTATCTACACATTTAAAAAGAAAAGTTACCCATACTCAGCATTTTCACAGCATGCACAGATATTGTTTGACGCAGAACTTTAACACTTAGTGTGTGTCAATGTTAAGGCCCAAAGGACATATAAACTAGGTAAAAACTGCGCCTGAATGCTTGGATAGGCAGTCTTAGTGTTCTGAAAGCCTATTTATACCACAAGCTTCCAAGATGAAAACTGATAAAGCAACTCTAGTATTGGTAAATATTTAGTCACTTTTTCCCCCGATTGTTTTGAAATAATTTGATTTAAACACATATGAACTGGGGAGGAACCAGTATCAAAATCAGAAACTTCAGCTTTGCTGAATTTTTGCTTGGAGGCACTAACTCCCTTCCACCTAATATTTGAAGTATTGTAAATATTGACGAACAGCTTTCCCACATTACTTCACTGCACATTTCAAAATGAGATGGACCCGCTGCTGGCCAAGCCCAAGCCCAAGCCCACCAGGAACAGTGGCAGCGCCCCTGTGATAACATATTCAAGAAAGGGGCGGGGGGGGAGGGTGAGGGAGGAAGCTGTGCAACAGCAACTGCAGCTAAAGAAAGGGGTGAGAATAGGTGAGAGAAACAACTCTGCAGACACCAAGGTCAGTGAAGAAGGAGGGGGAGGAGGTTCTCCAGGCACTGGAGCAGAGATTACCCTGCAGTCCGTGGTGAAGACCATGGTGAGGCAGGCTGTCCCCCTGCAGCCCATGGAGGACCCCACGCTGGAGCACGTGGATGCTCAAAGGAGGCTGTGACCCTGTGGGAAGCCCACTGTGGAGCAGGCTCCTGGCAGGACCTGTGGACCCATGGAGAGAGGAGCCCATGCGGGAGCGGGTTTGCTGGCAGGACCTGTGACCCTGTGTGGGACCCACGCTGGAGCAGTCTGTTCCTGAAGGATTGCACCCCATTGAAAGGACCCACGCTGGTGCAGTTCATGAAGAACTCACATTGGAGAAGTCCATGGAGCACTATCTCCCATGGGAGGGACCCTACACTGGAGCAGAGGAAGAGTGTGAGGAGCCCTCCTCTTGAGGAGGAAGGAGTGGCAGAGACAACATGTCATGAACTGAATGCAACCCCTATTCCCTGTCCCCCTGTGCTGCCTGGGGGGAAAAGGTAGAGAAATGGGAAGTGAAGTTGAGCCCGGGAAGAAGGGAGGGGCGGGGGGAAGGTGTTAAGATTTAGTTTTTATTTCTCATTATCCTACTCTGATTTGATCGGTAATAAATTAAATTAATTTTCCTCAATTCAAGTCTGTTTTGCCCATGACAGTAATTGGTGAGTGATCTCTCCTTGTCCTTATCTCAACCCACGAGCCTTTGATTATATTTCCTTTCCCCTGTCCAGTTGAGGAGAGGGAGCGACAGAGCAGCTTTGGTGGGCACCTGGCATCCAGCAAGGGTCAACCTACCACAGTTAAAAGCACAAAGTGGGCTGTACACATGAAATTCCAGCATACCACAGCAGCTAGCAGCATATTTTCTGAAACTATTCTAGCATAGTTAGGAAATTTAAGCTTCATGTTGTCATTTGGGTAACAGTAAGCAAGCAAGAACTCCATTTTGAATAACTGAAGCTATTTGACTAATACAATTTAGAACAATGTAAGCCAGATGTTTGAGACACAGAACTAGCAGCTTTTGTCCCATTTCTATACATCCATACTACCTCAGAACATATTTACTTTCCGAAGCTTGTGAATTTATTGCTTTTTGATACAGAATTTTCCCTTATAGAACTGGTTTTTTTCTTCCAGGTTAATTATCAGGAATGTTAAAAACACAGAAATGCAAAATTGATGCTTATGAAACATGTCCATTAAAATCTTTGCAGACAGGAAAGTCACATCCATCCTGTAGATAACCGTAGTAACAGCTGCTTGTTGTTCTGTAAAGCACTTGTGCTACAGAAACAAATCTGGTACCAATGTCTCTTAAATGGCCTATGGAAAAAGATTAAAGGGAGAGTCTCTTTTATTACTTGGCTACAAACATTATTGTCAGGCTGTACTCTTAGGTCACTGAAAATGCCATATAGGTTAGGAGAAAGCTCTTAATTCTGTTCAGAATTAGGACTGTGTATTTTGTTCCTCCTCATATGCTCATGAGTACAAGACTGAAGTAGAAGATTTCTGTTACTTCTTACAAAAGGTCTATGGGGAACAGTACAAGATTCCCTACAGTAACTCACTTACATGCCTCAACTAGATTTGGATTACATTTTTTTCTCTGGACTGAAAGGCAGTGCAAGCTGTTTGATCAGTCACCTGGACAGCAGAAAATAAGCGACACCTGTCAAATTTAATTCCACTGCTGAGATCTCCTATCTATCAAAAAGCTACCACAGAATTTACCTCCTGGTCAGAATCTGAGTTTCCTGTAACTCATGGTGGCGGGGAGGGGAAGAGGAAAAAAAAAAAAAAAAGAGAAATAATGAGATGGAGAGCCAATATCCCCTAAAGGAATTGCCCTCAAATGAGAGCATTTATTCTCTCTGCTGCTTCCCACAAACCTCTAGGGATTCCAACCCAAGACCTGGTTTCTAAATAGTGTTGCCAAAGAATTATTTCATACAAAAGCCTTGAAACAATTCTCTCTGAATTAAGTTTGCCAAAAAATAAACAAAGACTTTCTTTTTTCTAATTTATGTATAGCCCTCCAACATACAAACTTTTTGCTTCACAGTCATAGAACTTAAGTATCTTAACATTCAGGACAACTATTTGGTATGTTAACAGATCTCAATTCCTTCCAAAAATACTGTAAAAAAGGAGGAAAAATTAATTCATTATCATACCCTTACAACTGTAAAGAAAAGAGCAGATAAACCCAATATTGTCTCCCACCATTTCCAGCAAAATATGCCAATACAGAATTTTCTTCATAGAAGAATCTTTCGGTTGATGACAGAGAGAGTCTTTGCGGTCTGGTTTCAGAATGAAAATTAGTCTCCTCTTTCCATTAAATGAACCACAACACACAAACATCAGGCATAGTATGAAATACTTTAGGATTTTGTTTTAAACTTTTGATGTATTTACCTCAGTTGGTCCAGCATACATCATGGGGGAAGGGAATATAGCCACCACCGTAGTTTCTGGGTTCAAGATTCCCTCCTCCAGTACTGCAGCATGTTGTTTCATGCGCCACATGAGAGGAACATCATCCTCCTTTGTCCAGCCTCCAAGTGGATGCAAGAGTAAAACTGGGCGCCGGTAGCCACGTTCCAAAAGCTGTTTATGAGTATCCTGCATTAAAAGAGCATGCCCATTGTGCACTGGATTGCGTAACTGGAATGCAAAGACAGCATCTATGGAGAAAATAAAACAAACAAAAGATATAAAGAACCCAAGTTATTTTACCAGGAGTTGTACAACCACAGAAAAATCTTCAAACAGTACAATCTTTCCTCTGAACTCTATTAAACGAGCATAACAGCAGTAGTCACAGGTCATTAAAGGATTATGAATTATTATAAAATTATTATACTAACTAAGCAAAACTAATAAAAACCAAACATACTAAAAAAACATAAATCAGCTTCCTTCATTTTTGAGATTTCCACAGAATTACTCTAGCTTCACCAATAGCTATAATCTTCTCTTTGGATTTTTCACTTGCATAAGCACATAACATAAAGTTAAAATTGTAAGAGGAAATCAAATTACGCTATCTGTCTAAAAGGATCAATGTATCATCAGAACAAATGGACATGTTTGCAACAAAACAAATAAAAGGGGATTTAACATGCCTGAATAAGTTTCCTGCACCTAAACAGCTTAGTAGAGTTTATGCACAGTAAGAACAAAGCAAGGTTAACTGCTATTCCAAAGCATTACAAACCCTTCAACAAAAAACCCTGACATAAGCAGGATTTCTCCCTTCTGCAAATCAAGATGAACTAAGGAACTCTGCAAGACAGCAAAATCACCGTAACTGAGAAGTTTCCCAATAAGGAAACAATGAAATGTAGAGAAAAGGGCTTTTTCAGGTATCAAATATATTTATTTAGGGGCTAGCCAAAACAAAGACTGGTATCTCAAACCTGCAGATCTTGGAAATACTGACCACACTAAAAAATACAGGACCTCAGGACCAATCTGTTTGCAGTCTTGATGTTAATCTCTTCACTCGCACTTAGAAGTGCTTAGCAGCTGCCTGCCAGTTGCTGCCGCAAGGCAGTATGTTTGATTTTTCTCTGCTTTATGACATTACTCAGCCTCTTATTTATCTGCCTAACACAACTGCTTTACTGAGAAAAACTGTTTTGTTTCTTCTGCAATATAAAGCTAGCAGTTAGTTCACAATTTTTAACTGTGATACATTTCACTTTGCACCAATCTACTTGCATTACTGTCATAAGCTTTGCTGCCCAGAAGCAGCATGAAGCAGAATTAAAAATAGAGGGGCATGAACGCTCAGCGCTCAAACATACCTCTTAGGTTTTAGCCAAACCTGGTAATTTTTAAATCATGTTCTACCAAATTTATATTACCTTTTCTTGCATTAGTAACATCTAGTGTGCATGGAAAGATAAAATTCAGAACCTTGGGCACTACAATGGAGTAGTATCTTGTGTATTTAGGCAATGCAATGCCCGAGATGGTGAAAATTAATATCAGTAAAAGGCAAAGAATGCCACCTAAGAAAGCATTCAAAATCTTCATCCTTGAAACAGTGCTAGCCCCTGAGGCTGCAGGCATTTGCATAGAACTTTGCAGGAACAAACAGAACAAGAGAAATTTACTCACCAGCATTCATTTCCTTGAATTTCTGCCTTAGTTCAGCTGGAGTGAGACGGTATTGATCAAGTCCATCATTCCAATAAATACGATCAAGGACCTGTAGATCCCCACCTACAAGCCAGTTCCCTTGCTCCATAACCATCTAAGAAAACAAAGGAAAATCCTTGTTAGGATTAGTTTTGAGCTTCTCCTGAGCGTCTAGAGCATTGCAATGGGGGCATATCTTTACCAAGGGAAGCGTTCTGGGTTAATTTTATTTTATAGTCTCAAGTCAAGCATCAATGTTTTTAAAAAAAAATAAAAATCAATGGAACATAGTCCACATATGTTCTACCATGGTGCAGGAGAGATGCACAAATCTTCAGCAGGCATATGCTTTTCTTTCAAAATAAAGGATTTTTTTAACGTATAGAAATGCAAGTAGCCAGTATTCTTAACCAATACTATGGCATGACAAAAAGAGATAGTGGCTGGAAAACCTAATATATTAAGTACAATGAAGTTGCACTCTTTATAGCTGTTGGTCAAAGCAAATGCGGTTCCAGTATCACCCTGCAGTTTACAAGATTCTGGTCAGCAACAAAGGAACCAATAAAACAGTTTTGATTAACTACTCACCCACTTTAATTTGCAAATAAAATCAGAAGTAGGATAGCTTTTGGATTCATTTCACACCAGCACTTTACCAAGGTAACATATATTGTACGCTCACTAGGATTCTTTTAATATCTTCAAATATCACCTCACTCTTCATAAAAAAATACTTACGGCAAGCTGCTTAAGATACTCTAGCAATGACCATAGAAATCACTCAGAAAGTGTTAATTTCTGAGAATACATTTGTTTTTGAAGATGGAACCACAAAAAACTTCCAAGTTTCATACACATTTCTGATAATTTTTAAGCCTTATGTAATTTAAAGATGACAACAAATGTTGATGTAACATAAGACATTACATACTAAACCCACAAGCCAAGATATTAAAAGTAAGTGTGGATTTTTCACTGGAATAGGCTGCCCAGGGAGGTGGTGGAGTCGCCATCCCTGGAGGTGTTTAAAAAAAGGGTAGACAAGGTACTTGGGGATATGGTTTAGATCTGGTTTTGTCAGGTTAGGTTAAAGGTTGGACTAGATGATCTGAAAGGTCCCTTCCAACCTTAACGATTCTATGATTCTATGATTTTTCAATTTATTTTTGAGATAGACAACCTGCTGGAATTGAATGATGCCACAGTCACTATCCCCCTCCCAAAGAAAATGCCAGACTTTGACATCTTACCAAGGTGGGGGGAAGGTGTGATAAAGATATGAAGATGAGAAAATTCTGCACTACAGTAACACTCAGGCACTCAAGGATTTCTGATTGATTTAGAAGGGCCACCAGATTCATGTGCTGTCATGATACTACTATGCACCCTAGTACAGACATAAGAACATAGATCCTCATCTTCTATATTAGTTTCAGCCATATCATTCTTTAATTAGTCATTCAAGTCTTGTCTGCATCCGATTTTCTCAGAATTTCTTAAATTTGTGTTAAGTTTTCAATTCAGGGGTAATCTTTTGTTCATCAGCACAGAACACATCAAGGACTTTGAAAATCTTCCAGAATACTCTTACTTGTATCTAGCAGGAGATATACTTTTTCAGATATACTCTTGAATACAACTTCAGTCAGTCAAAGGATGACATTACACATTACTAAAAAAATTGATTACACATTAATAAAATAAAGAAGTAAAAAAATCCACAGTTTTCACGTATGTATAACTATTAGTCATACATATACTTTTAGAATGCATCAAAGGTTTTCCCTTTTTAAGAGCAAGCTCATAATTTGAGGTTTGTTTGATTTCTTTTTATCTGATTTTAAGGCATAGCTGTAAACAAAAAGATACTATAGAGACAAATGTGGAAAGAAACATTTTGTCTCTGCAGAGCTAAGATGCAACATTTACATCAGCTTGCAAAACCAAACACAGCATTGTGATGAGTATATTATATTGTGATGAGTATTTCAGTATGACATACACATAAGGTCAAGAAAATAAAACATACTGAACACAGTGGATGGGAAATAACTCCCCAGAGAGTTAAATGATGAAGCCTCCAGGAACAGGGCCTATTTCAAAAGCATCTAAATCACGTTCTCACATGCTCCACACGCAGGTTTTCTTGCCTTCACAATGCATATATCTGCTGATTAAGAAGCTTTGATGATCCATCTGGCTACACAGAAGGATGTGCTTCCTAGGCACACTAGAGGGCAAAGTTCCCTCTTCTGTAGCACAGATTCTACAGTACATTCTAAATTCATTTCATGTGTACATATTGACACTAGATTTTCACACTAAGTGCATTCAACAGCTGCATAGAACAAAAGAAATCACCTTTGTTTCTGCTCAAATGTTTTAATTAGTTCTCAAAGTAGTTTTACTGTCAAAAATACACCAGACATCAGCTTCACTTAATTTGCAGCTCCACAAACAATACAGCTAATAGGACTAGATTTTCAGCTTTTAAAAACACACCTTTATATAGGGATGTTCCTTGCATGTTGTGCCCCATTGCCTAGCGCAGCGTTCCTCTTTCCTGTGCTCGTAGAATTCAGGATTACGGAGAATGGCCACACGGCGACCTTCATACACCAGTGCAATTGCTGTACACCCATCCAGTCTTTCTTTGTCTTCTTGAGTAGCCGTTAGCACTATAGGCACTGACAGATTGATAACTCCCCCTGCAGAGTGAAAAAAAAAAAAAANAAAAAAAAAAAAAAAAGCCCTTAACCTTCGTAATTGTCATCAATGATATTATGAAAATCTACCCCCCTAACAAGTTACAGTCCAGGTTGTAAGTGTATCACACAAAAGGTAGTTCAAGTACTTATTTTAACAGGGGTTAAAAGCAACTTTTAGAATGAACTCTTGCGTAAGATATGTGTGCTATAAAAATGTGCAAGTACTGAGATTTGAGGAAGAGCAAAAGACAGTACTGAAAACAGCAAATATTATAGCTGCACACAAGTATTTAGACTGTGAAGATACTACTTTTCTGGAATCTCAAATTAATTTCTTGTTCAAGAGGCTATATAGTAAGCAGAAACACACAATTGACATTTTTAAACAGATCATCTAAAATATAAGGAAAGATTGCTACTGGAGTGGATAATGAGTAAAAAAAGAAATAGCATTCTCAGTAGCCTTATGGACTTCAGGTTCATAAGAAAAGTTCAACGTGATACAAGCAGATGAATGTACACAGGCAGTTAGCATATACAATTCAACTATTTCAAAAGGTGACTTTTGCTGTTTACTTAAAACTGTATTCAGCATATATATTTCAGAAAAAACTATTGAGTCAGGCAGACATTTTACAGTTTGTCCAGCTGAAAACTTACCAACTACTTTACTTCTAAAACTAGTATATCTAAACCAATATATCTGAATTTTAAGGTTATGTGTGGTTCTTTTAAGTATTTACTTCACTGCTAGATGCTGGAAGTCTTGTTTTTCTTGACCACAAGAGTGAGACCTGAGAAACCCAGCGGAGTAAATACTGTAAGTCTCATACAAAGACTTAAATTCTAATCAGCATACACTTGCCAGAAGAGTGCAAAACTTTTGGGTGGTCTCCAGGAGAAAAGTCATGAAGTTAATGGGGGTTTTGCTATTGACTTTAGTGGGGCCAAGACTCTAAATAAGGCCAATTTCCCCATTATTTGAGCAATACATTTTTTATAACCTTCTCTCAATTTTACCTTAAGTGTGATAGGAAGTTAAAAATTATGAAGCTGGATTAAAAGTTTAAGAGAAAAATAGGTGTCCTCTTCCTTCCTAATGCAAAATGAAAAGCATGCTGCACATCTCCTATGTTCAGTCTTAGCGCTCAGAGTTATTTTCAAAGCAACTAGGTCATAAAACTGAGCTTGGCAACAGTCACAGAGAAGGTGATTTGCCACCCCTAACTTGGTAATTAAGAAAATCCTTTTGCTTTGTGAAGAAGTAAATAAATATTTCAAACTGTAACAAGATCTCAAACCTGTTGATTACTAAAATTTTGTCAGTGACCAATAATAAATATACAGTATCTTTGACATCTGTCTTCAGCCACTGTACAAGCGAGAAACTGAGGCAAGGTAGTGGAGTGAGTCTTGTAAAGTCACAGATGAGCACAGTGTCAGCTTGAGACTACTTCCGATAACTTAAGCTTTAAAGTGAGAATATCAACAAACCTGCACTTATCTCCATAATGTAGAAGTCAGACAATATTAACATTGCATTTAGAGGCCAAAGGATAAGAAGCATTTCAGGTATTAAACAATTTCGCTCTCTTCAAAATCAGAACCCTGGAAAATGACTGCTGCTGTGAGACTCCAAAACTAACATACCAAGCAGGGTGGAAACTTTCAGGATGTTGCTTTGACTTAGCCGTTGCCACTGCTTCAAGTAGCAAGGCAGCTTTAAGGCAGTCACATTTTTCTAAAAAGATTCTCATATATAAATGTTGCAGTAGATATCTAAGAAGAGGAAATATGGTAGCATCTAGAGGAACATGACTGTTCTATGCAAGCTTGGAACTGAAATTGTTTCTATCAATAAATTATTCAATCTTTTTCATTACGCATTTTTTGTAGCATACATGAGGTACTAAAAACAGTTGCAAGAGAAGTTTAAAAACTTCTAATATTTCCATATCTGAAACACTCACCTATACATGGTCTTAAAAGCCATATAAAAATTCTGATTTACAGAGGACTATAGGGCAGAATAAGGAGCTACAAGCTATTTTAGCAGTTGAATGGATAGCATGCCATTTGCAGAGTACGTTTCACCTGGACTGACACACAGAAGGCAAATGAAATGGAAACAAAACTAGCAGTCCAAAATGACTGCAAACCCTAGATACTGCAAAATAACAGTATGGCATTATGTTGCCTAAGATAGTATCTGAGGGACTTAAAGAAAAGGGAACTTGAAAATATAAGAGGGACAACAGATGTCTGGGTCATAGAATTGAAAGACAAGTAACATTTTTTTTCCCTGATACTTGGTCTCCAGCAAGAGAAGAGTAATGCAGAAGGAAGTGGGGAGACAGGAATTTTTACTATCCCTCTTTGATAGAGAGGGGGAAAAAAAACCTAAGAGGCTGCAGCAAAACAGAGCCTTCAAAGACAAATAAATGAAAAAATGACAAAGGATCACAATCAAATTCCAAAACTTGAGGATGTTATCACTTGTTGATTACCTTAACTAATGCTTGCTCTTAGCCAATTGGTAATGCGAAATAAAATATATTCGTTTAAATCATCACACCATAATTACTAAGTCATGGTAACTCAGTTACATGTGACAATTGTCCATACTTAAGCTACCTCCTCAAATTCTGATTTCATACTTGCAATAACTCCAGTACTCAAGTCAGTTTGTTGTCCTTTCCTTGATTATTATCAAACAAATCTTTTAGCGCACAGCAATTAAATTGCAATTCTGAATTCTAAAATCAATGTCTTCAAAACAAATTAGAAGCGTGGATTTTAGGTTTATATGTTTTTCAAAAATTAAAACATTTGAAAAATCTAATTTGTAAGGGCAAAAGGACAAGACGTTCAAACTCTAACATGATGGTAGGTATAAAAAGAATAAAACCATCAAGTTTAAAACTGATGATTATAATATCCTATTCTCTTACCCCAGGTTGTGCACAAGCATGATAATGTGCTACCACACTACCACTAAGAAGCAAAGCATCAACAATATTTTAGAAGTATTTTAGTTTGCTCAGTTTTACAAATGGTAAGTTTTACTGTACCGTCGAGGAGACAGTCAAAGTGAAGGCACTGTAGGTATTCTCTCTCTCTCATAAAGCCATTCAGGGGTGTTGCCCAACCTTCTGCTAGCACTTGCACCCACTGCATATCCACCTTGTAAAGAAATGGAGAAATAGACTTAGAGCAGATAAAAGTTGTTGCGTAATGACTGACATCAGATATTAATCACAAGAGATCATGACATACCCATAAAATTCAGGACAGTATAAATGGAAGATTTCTCAGTATTACAGTTTTAAGTCACAAAGAATTCAAGGTTTCTACATGTAAGAAAAAAAGAAAAACTTGTTCCTCACTGTTCATATTTTTGACTATTTTCCAATCCTTACACTACATCAAATTTCCATGTGTTAAAAAACAAGCCAACAAAGAAGAAAAACCCCGCAACAACAAACGTTATTTGTAAATGTTTCATAAAGTTCAACTTAACAGAATTAGTTCCACTTGCATTTATTTTTTTAACAAAGCAAGATAACCAAAAGGTTAAAAACAAAAAGAAAAAATAAGAAAAACAACACATACAATTACCACAAAAATACCATAATTATGGGGGTGAATATTAAGATGACTAATCTTAGAAAGTAAATTTTTATTGCAGAAACTAGTGAGACAGTCCAGAAGTAGAATTCTCTCGGGTCTAGTACTTATTTTAGTTTAAGATCTATCAGCTTACAGAGAATTTCCTTCCTTAGCACTTAAACAATCACACTATGACTTATTGTGTGGCCTCTACTATTTCTGCAAGCGTATTACTAAGACTTGGTCAAGTCTTTGACAAGGACAGGCCTTGCTTATGCAAGTCTCTTTTGCAAAGAACTTGACTAATTTTATTACACTATTTAATCTATGCTGAGGCAAGTACAACATATATTTTCTTCCCAAGGTTATGATATGTATATTTGCTTGATATTTAACAAACCACTGGTTGGGGGTGTAGAGGGAAAGGATTTGTTTTTCTATATAGGGAGCAATTTATAATGGGATGCTACAGAAATTTAACAATGGTGACCTTAAATATTTATTCCTCATCAAAGCAACAAGTAGTTTTACAGACACATATGTTAAAGGAGTCTAGTAAGATGTAGTGAAAGGAAGTATTAAAATTTATTAGTAGTAGAAGGCTAGGCAAATTTTAATACTATTTAATGCAGTGCTTAGTATGCCATCGCAGTCCTTCAAAGTCAAGTTACTCACTGTAGATGCTCAACTCTGAGCTTACTCAGCTCCTGGATCAAATGCTTAGCTTTAAGTTCTAGTAATACTGTAAAAAAGCCAATGAGAAAACTTATGCATTGTATCTGTGTTTAGGTCTAGTTTTTCAGAAAAAGAAAATGAGGTAGAACACAAAGACAGCCAGAAGCAGCTTTGTCTAATTTATCTGAGTTAGAAAATAATGCATTTAACCAAATAAGAACAGAGTTGATCAAGTTGATCCATGCTTTTCCACATTTTCTCTGCTGGAAGCCAAAAAGTAGCATGAATATGTTCTAACCAGAAGAAAAAAAACCAAACAATAAAGTAGATCTGATGACCTCTCTGTAGACTTAAATTTACAACTGTTTGAACCTGGTATGTAAGGTTACTATTGTTCAGCTGAAGGTTACCACCAAGGAGAAACAAGAAGCAGTAACTGATTTCCTTCATATTTCTTGGTCATTACAATTCAAAAATAAAATGGTTTGTATAGGTAAACTAAAAAAAAAAAGTTAGTAATTCTTCTAGAAACAGCTACTCATACAAGACATGCCAGACATGGTTTAGTCCATGGATGGGGAGGGGGGGAAAAGCACGGGAGGGAGTCACTGTGAATTTAAACTCCAGACTTGGGATAAACTAAGTAACAGCATACCAGACATTATTTATGAAAGTACAATTGTTATCTCTACTAAGTGATCAAAGAAAACACGGATACTGTGATTTCTCTCAAGAAAAGAGGGAAACACTGTATTGAGATACGTTCTGTAACCAGTACAGGTATTTTGACTATACCTGCTTCCACTGAGCAGGCTGTCTTTCAACTTCAGCAATGAGACAACTGAACACACAATACCTTATTTATCTCCAAGGTTAACAGAGACTCGGCATCAGTTTTGGCCAACTGTAGCTTGTTTTCTGGCACATAAAGCTCTTTCACCTCATAAGAGGCATCCACTGGCACGATGTCCTGCATAAAAGGAATAAACAGAACTTAATGTTTGCTCAGAATCCTTCTTGAACACTGAACACATAGTCAGGAAGTAAAATTCTAATGTTGCACTACTCTGTAGCAAGAGTTTATTCATTAAGCAATTTTTACTCATTTAAAAACCAGCACTGTTCCAGGATTATGATATATTGCTAGCCAAGCTGCTGGCTTGAGTAACTAAAGTGAAACATTCTGACCAGAGATTTTTTTCTAAACCTTAAGTACCCCATAGAACATTTACCTAGTAAATATTTAACTACTGAATTAAGTGCAGTTTTTATGACTTACTAATGCCTTTATAATGACTTTATACTTGCTAAAGAAGTAAAAAAAAGTTTTAGAGACTGAGCATTTATAAATTTAAGTCATTCACTATACAACATACATTAGAAGTAGTAACATGGAGGTAAAAAAAAACCTCTCTCAACTGTAAGTGATTAATACAGAAGTACAAATTAAATGTATTACCTACAGCTAATAACACCAGTGTCCTAATCTATATACTAACACTTAGAACATTTAAATGTGAGGCCATCTGTACACATAACATGCAATGAACTGAAATCTAGTTTTATAACCAGAATACCACAGAATATCAATTTTTTATTTGAAATAAAATCAGTTTTCTTCTGTGTATTTTAAACAAAATATTCCCACTCCATGATGCTCGAGACCTTAAACTTCTCATAAGATAGGAATATAGGGATAAAAACATAATTTAAAAAATTTTAAAAAGGGAGAAGCACATAATGATAAAGCTTTAAAGAGTCTCCTCTGACAAAAGATGGTGTAAAATGTCAAAACTCAGTTAAATGTTCCAGCGATATTCACTAGCAAAAAAACAGTGAAAAGCAGACGACAGTTCTTTTTAAAACAGGTTTTTCAGAGTTTTGGTAACTTTTGTAAAGTAACACTTTACTTTTTGAGACAAAAAGCTCACCCTTACAGCAAAGTATATACAGACTTATAACAAGAATAAAGACGTTATCATTATTTTTCCAGTATATGCAGCCCAGATTAAACAGGCATGCCGGTAGGAAACACAAAGTTTGCCCAACCATTTTAAAGCATTTGTTCAAGTATTTATCAGACATTAGGCACTACATCCATGGAAAATCAAACAAAGGGAGTAGTGTGATGTGTTTTATAAGGAAAAGCTCAGTCCACTACATATCAGACATCATTTGGGAAGCTGATTTTATTAGACAGTGAGTTAGGCAAAACCTGCCTTCTGTTTTCTCTGCCTCAGCAGCACCATTACAGCCCAGGAGAGCTGCAGCAGACTCCCGCGACAGCAGTAAACCCAGAATCAAATAAGCGTATTGCCTGCTGTAAAGAACAGCAGACCTTACAAGCAAAGGATAATGACTGAGTACACATTATGCTGCTTCACAGAAGGACCTCTCTGGACCCTAGTTCATTACCATGCTAGAATGTCCTAATTTTACAAACCAAAGCTTAAAATAAACGCGCTTATTAAAAAGGTCTCCTCAAATATTATCCTGGTTTTAGTGTTCCACTAATGGGCAAAACAATGGAGAAAACAAAGGTTTTGCAAATTCTGTCAACAACCTACCTCGTTATAAGAATATAAATAGTTTGAAGACAGTTCTAGCAACACTGTCAGACATTTAGAGAATTTGTAGGATTAGTAAACCTAGACTCCCTTGCAGACATAAAAATGGTATTTAAAACAACATCTTAGATTTTAAAAAAACCACCACCAGCCGGCAGCAAGAAGAAGCTGTAGGTCTTTAAACTGTACGGATTTTAGGAAAATGCTAGGCTAGCAAGCCATCTAGTGACCAGTTTAAGGTAGTAACTTTACTCAAAGGCTCATTCTACCAAAGGACAAGTTACACAATATTCCTCAATGTTTATTATTTCTCAACGCATTCATATAAATAATGGAAAAATAATAAAAAAATAAACTAGATGCTTTATGGGAATGTGCCTCCTCAGACTGCGGTGGCAGGTTCTTTGCTGATGCTGTCTAACATCCTCAACAGTCTGTAAAGAAAGGGCTTTCAGGCAAGTTTCCAGTAGATAGGCATTCACAAGTAACATCCAATTTACATTACTGAATGCCTAGTCTTATAAGTTCACATTAATTGAGGTGCGAGGCCACTTAATTATTTATATACGGGAAAAACAAAGAGAAGTATTTGCTTGACTATAATAATCACTGAAGTTTTGGCACCTACAGCTTGCAGGGAATTTTGTCAGTACTTTAAGTACAGGAAAAACTGAAAAGGGCAATGACAGCCATGATCTTAACAGAGAGATGTACAATTTTCTGGACTGAAGGCCTCTTCTCTGTCTGTCAGTTGTGTTCTATCATGCTTTAAATTCACTTGAGCCATAGAAACGTGCCTCCTCTTGTGCCAACAAGAGGCATTTCTGACCCCAGCCATTCACTGCTGCTTCTCTCAAATGTGTAAAGACGCCCTTTAAACATTTGTTTTGGTCAAAATAAGTCATGTTTAGCCTACATAGTACATCTATATCAACCTAAATCATTTTGACTGAAAACATATAGGAAATACTCATACAAACCCATCAGTCAGCAGATCTAACTGGATGACTGTTGCCTAACTGGAGTCTCTGCAATTAACATAGAATTGAACCAAAATCTTGGCTGTGCCTTTCTTGTTAAAAACAAGAGAAGAAAGCAGAAGAAATAAGTAACAAAAATTACACCATCACAGTATTTAATGATTACACAATTTAACATAACTGAAGCTTATTCTTTAATAACTCCAAAACTATACATGCTTTTTTACCAATTTGAGCTATTGAAATCTGTTTCTATGACATTGAAGTGGATTGAGAACTGGCTAAATGCCTCAGAGGGTTGTGATCAGTGGCACAGAGTCTAGTTGGAGGGCTGTAAGTAGCAGTGTTCCCCAGGGGTCAGCACTGGGTCCAGTCTTATTCAACATATTCATCAATGACCTGGATGAGGGGACAGAGTGTACCCTCAGCAAGTTTGCTGATGACACAAAATTGGGAGGGGTGGCTGACATACCAGAAGGCTGTGCTGCCATTCAGCGGGACCTGGACAGGCTGGAGGGTTGGGCAGAGAGAAACCTTATCAAGTTCAACAAGGACCAAGTGTAGGGTCCTGCACCTAGGGTGGAATAACCCCATGCATCAGTACAGGTTAGGGGCTGACC